>CM019043.1:9623883-9656527 GCA_009664405.1 Drosophila bifasciata | reverse complement strand
GCAGCCGCAGCCACAGCCAGAAGCAGAGCCATGCTCCAAGTCAAGCTCCAGCCCGCTGCCAAGTTTATTGAAACCGCAGAACTCGTGAGCAGCGGACGTGTCTCGCTCGATCGCACCGCGCACCTGTTAATCTCCGTTTCCTCTCTCTCGCACTCTCACTCTCAATCTCTCAACGTCCCAATCTTTCGATTGACTCCTCTTCCTCGCTAGCTAGCTGCATCGTCGGACGCGCGTCTTGGCTTGGGGATTCGTGATATCGTGTCGCAGTTTGATTGAATTTGATGTGAATAATAGGGAGAAGAGGCTGGAATATTACATATTATTTGTATTTGGCAATACTCTTGTGCACACGCCGCCGCCGGCATCGCTTGCCGTTGCGTTGCCGTTGCACCGATTTTGTCATCGCCGCCGCGGCTCCGATCATTGTTATTCTGCTCCTACGCGATAATTATTCGAACTCGTTCGCGGATTTCGACTCTGTATTTGGGCAATGCCCAATTCTAAATTGTTAATTGCGTGACAAAGAAAACAACAATAATAAACCAACCAACGAGCAACGCAACGCAACTGTAATTCCTACCCCACCCACGAAAATGCAAATCGATATGAACCAATCACAGTGTGGCCGCAGCTCTGCCATCAGCATCACCGCTATGCTGATGCTGCTGCTCCTCAGCGTTCACGCAGCCGTTGGAAGGCCTGGTATAAAAATAGAAAAATAGATAATCGTAGATATAACGTTTCAATTGCGTTATCGGCATCGCATTCAATTTGCACGGATATGCGAATCCGATAATCGCGCTTGTAATCGCTCTCTTTCTGTCTTTCTATCTCTCTGTTTCTTGCGCATCTGTTGCGTTACGCTTTTTTTTGTTTACTTTATGTATTGTATGTACATATGTCTACGCATGCGCATGTCTAACGGTTTTTAATGTTATATGTTATGCGAGTGTTTACTGCAGTCCAATATTCGAAGGAAGCTTGGAGCTACTAGACTATGGATTGAAGTCCAAGCTTCCTTCGACCTGCACGTGTTACTAATTGTATGTGTTTACCCCACCCTACCATCCCTACCATCCCTATCACCCCTACTGTCCCTAACACTTTTGTGTTGCTCTTAGAACTTTAGCACCCATTCTCACTGCACCACACCACTTACACATACATATGTATACAATCACCTCGCAAATGACCTTCAATCATGCTCATGACCAACATTATGGGGCACACAAGAGCCTGTCTCTTGGTCCCTCTGTCTCCTCGTACTCCTGCCTGCGGAGGAATCTGCACTTTGCACTTTGAATGCGTGGAAAATGCTACTTCAATTTAATCTGTTTTTATTTGATAAACAAACTGTTTTGGGGGCTCCAGCAAATTAGGCGCAGATCATTACGAGCCCCGGACCCAAGCGAAATCAAGTAGCCGCTGCAAAAACAAACAGAGACGGCATCGAGTTCCCAAAAGGCGATGCCATCCGAAAAACTGAAATTTGAGCAGAGCTGAAGCTGATGATGTTGATGGCGGCTGTGTATCCAAGAAAAATAAAACTACAGAAACATCAGCAGTGGCAGCAGATGTTATGCAAGCGACACCAAGAGACAGATAACGTGACTGGCAAGGCTTCCACTAAGTCGTTGTCGATCTTCCTCCACCTCCTCCTCCTCCGTCGTCTCAATCTCCGCCTCAGGCAGGGACAATGTTCGGTGGAGGGCCATACGACCTCTGGGGGGACGAGCTGCTTCCCATTCTCCAACCACCCTGAGTAGCCGGGCCCAGGCCCAGGCACAGCAGAGCAGAGGTCTATAAATTTAGCGACGCTTTCGAGAAGACGATTTGTTAACAGAGTTGTTTACACCAGCTTCAATCTGCTGTTGATGGGGGCCGCTTTTTTAGGTCATGGGGCCACAAATGGGAAGTAGCTCAAAACAACAACAACAACAAGAAACACAGAAAAACAGAAAAAGAAGAAGCATTTATGAACGATAGATCACAGGACAGGTTGGAATAGTTTTAGGGACGAGGCAACTACATATTCCGCCTAATTGGATAATAACCCGAACGAAACCATATATCTTTAGGCATCAGCTAATGCTTAAAGTATTTCTTTAATGGATTTCAAATTTTGGCCAATCAATGGACTTATCGTAGTGAATGGAGCCCCTCGTACGTGATAATTAGCAAATTCGCACGGCCTGGGGAGACTGGACATCCCCCCGTCCTGCGGTGCCCCTTAGTGTTTGAATCGTGCTTTATTTTCGTTTTTCATGATTAATGGCTCGACTTGAGCTTATCGTAATTAAAACACAATGGGGGATATCTACCAGTTATAGATACAGATGAAGATACGTACAATACATGCCATAGACTCACGAGAGCGGCAGTTGCTTGATTTCGTCATAGAAAATCACATTTCGTTTTGCAATCCGATTTGCTGTTGCCACAGGCAGGCAGATTATTTTTTGTGAGATTCTTCAAAAGAGCACCCGACGACACTGCCATCTAGAACCGTTTCAATAAATATTTATGTTTTTTGTATTTATGGGAGAGTCTCTCAGTTTTCTTCCCCCTGACATTTCAATGCGATCTGATCTGGTTTCTTCTTCGCAATAATTTACCCCCATCCCATCCCATCCATCCGATTGTGACAATCGATTCAAGTGAAATAAACACGCGCTTTGCGACTGATTTGTTTTAAAAACAAGCTATTATTTACACACTACACACCACTCACATTGTTTCTTGGGATTTTTATTATCACGGACTTTTGACACATTTTTCGCATCGAGTTTCGTTGAGTGTGTGGGGGCTGGCGCTGGCTGGCAGCCCAATAAGTCGATAACTCAAGGCCCTCCGAGAGGATGATGATACAAAGCGAAGATTAATCAAAATCCATTACAATTTTTTGCTGAATTTTTCGATTTCTGCTGAAGGTTGACTAAACACAGAAACTTGTAAAAATAAAAAATACATACATACATATATCCATAAAACAAACAAAAAAGAGAGAAGCATCAGGCAGACACCGACAGACAAAACTGTACAATTGTAGATACAAAATTGGCAAGTGCAAAATACTAGCAGAAACCCCATTGTCTTTTGGGGCTTGTGGGGGTGCAGATGTCGTGAAGCTGTCAATCAATTAAAATTAAATTGAATAAACATAAACGAAGAAGGAGAAGGAGAAGGGGGAGATGAAGATGGAGTTGTCGCTGAAGTTGGAGATGGAGTTGGAGATGGCGCTGGAGACAAAGCAAAATTAATTGGCCTGAACTTGAGGCCTCAAGTCTCAGGCGGAAGTGTGTGGCTGTCGGGGAATTTCAATTACCAAAAACACTTTTGTGCCTCAATGAGTAATGGTGGATGCTTGTTGTATAGTGTATCTTCAACGGATCGCTCACAGGCATTCCATATTTATGAGTACGACGAGAGTGTGGGATGGGTTCAGAATGGGTGGAAAGTTCAGGGTTTCCAGCAGCAATGATAAGCCAGGATAGAGCCAAACCCCACCTCGAATGCAAATCACAATTAAGTATTGTTCGAGTATTTTTTATATATATAAAAAATGTATAATATGCACATATGCTTAGTAGCCGGAACTAACTAGAGCCACAGCCACAGCCACAGCTACAACCAAAGACCAAAGCAAATCGAATGAATGGAACGCCCATCATGATCTGGCATTCAGTTTGAGGGCTTAGTCACAGACGAGTTCCGATCAGAAACCGCATTTCCAGAATTCCCCCCCAGCTAGAAGAGAGTGAGAGAAAGAGAGAAGGAGATGGAGTGACTTATTAAAATATTATTCAGTTATTCAGATGTAAACAGGAATCGAGTTATCGAGTCAGGGATCACAAATCAGAAGTCGCAGATCAGATTGCCACTTGCCAGCCAGCTGAGAACCTGAGAAACTGAGAACTTTTGCAAGCCTCCAAGTAAATTGTTATTAATTATTCGCACTCGGCACGAGTGCAGCGCCGCGCCGTGTAACACAGTCGGAGAGGGTCGACGACGATGATTAACAATTAATTTGGACATTGAATTGTCCCGCCTGTTCCGGGGCCTGTCACATGGTCTTCCCACAGTACCCAGGGGGGCAGAACAATGAGCACCTCCAGCCAGTATGGGGTACAGTGCGTTTCGTGCAGCTGTGGGCTTCTGGTTTCTCAGCAGATGATTCGGAAAATCACAGGTTTATTAATTGATCGGGTTTTCCTACATACATGCGGGCATTTTCCCCATACTTTTGTTGCCTCCCTTTCTGTAAGGCAGCTGTGCCTAAGCTGGCTCAAACAAAAGACTTGGGCAACGAACTTGATGGCCATTTGGCGGCTTGCATGCCGTTGAACACCTGTCCCACCCACACAATCCGACAGTCGCACAATCACACAAACCACTACACAACATCCACACCTTCCACACACACACACACACACACAAAACGTCTAGAGTGACTAACTTTTAAAATTGAATTTTATTTGGTGGCAGACCTTTGTGTAACTAACAGCAGCCGCCACATTGCATGCCGCCAAACACCTTCACAGCAACAGCACAGCAACAGAAACAGCAGCAGCACCACCACAGCCACAAACAGTCACAACAGAATCACCCATCCTCCAGAGGAGACATCCATCCAAATGTATGGCCCATCTCAGTCAATGTCAATCAATCAGCGGCAAGCGGCAAGCGTCAAGTGGCAAGTGGCAGGCAAATTGCCCAAGAGCCGCCCGCGGCTGACTCATCTGTCACCCCAGAAATCACCATCAGCTACCCCATCCTCTCCGTCCCCTCTGTCTCCGTACTCTGTCTACTGTCCTCTTATGCCTTTGCCTTTTGCATCTGCATCTGCATCTGTGCTTCTAACATCTTTCCATTCTCTGAAGAGGTGGCTCGGAATGTTTTGCAAGCCACTGAACCCAGCAACCTTCTCCTACTCCCGCAGATGTACGGCCCTCGCCATTCGCCTTAGAGCTGCAGCCGCCACTGGCACAGCCGGCGGAGGCATTCAATGGGGCCGGAGGGGACGAACAGAGGTCCGTCGACAGCTACGGCAATCCGATTGCGGGTCTGCGTCCCATCGATACGCCCGACGGGCGCAAGGTGGTCAGTGCCCAGGGCCTCCAGTTCGAGATACCCACGTACGCGTCCGGCATCACGGAGATCCGACAGCCGGCGGATGATCTGCTCCCGCCCCACATTGGTGAGTTGACAACAGTAGCAACTCGGGCGGCAGCCCGAGCGACAGCCAGAACCACGCGAGCAGCAGCGACCAGCGGTGCAGCAGGGACCGGAACCGGGACCGGGATCGGGAACGGGACCGCTGCCCCACAAACACTGACAGCAACAGACACAAATGCCTTGGTTGCACCACTCACAAGCAATAGCACCCGCACCAGCACCAGCACCCGCTCACCCACACCCCCACACCCATTAGCACCACTCATATAGAGCCACTAACCACAGAAACAAATGAAATTGCTGGAAAGCTTGTCAAGCGCGATTCACCTGAAACCAACAACAACAACAACAACACCAATGCCAGTTCCAGTTCCACTTCCAATATGCCATAGCCCCGCCCAGTCCCCGTCATTCACCGCCCACCTTCACCCTGCTCCGTCTAAATCCCTTCGCCCCCAATTCGCCCATCACACAGATTAGTTCAGCATCCCCAGCCAGTCGCAGTTCCAGTTCCAGTTCCATTCTCAGTCTCAGTCCTAATCCCAATCCCAGTCTCAATCTGTGTCCTTGCCCCTCGCCCCCTCCCTCACACTCTTCAAAGCCAAAGCCAGGATCCAGAGCTCTGTTAGATGTGAAATACTCAAATACGAATCCTTCCCAACTAGATGCCATCGCAGTGGGCCTGGCCCCGCCCACGGACACGAGCACCGATCCGAACTCATACGCACCAGCCCCAGTATCTGCATCAGCATCTGCATCCGCACCAGCACCAATACCAGCCACATCACTAACACCTCCAAAGCATAGCCCATCCCCCACCACGACGACTACTGTCACCACGGATGTGGAGGTGGAACAGGCCCAGCTGGTGCCAATTCATCAGCAGCAGAGCAGCAGCAGCAACAGCAGGAGGAGAGCGTTCAGGAGCCGCTGGTGGCCAGTGGAACACTGCCCGAGTATATCCGAGAGCTGCAGCGTCAGGATCCGGACATTGGCGGCCCAGTGCCATGGACTCCGGCCCCGAATGCAGCGCCACTCAGTGTCATCGCCTGGGACCTGCTGCCGCCGCATCTCACAGACCCTCCTGCCCCGACCTCGGAGCCCCTGATAATCACCGAGCAACAGCCGACGAGATACGTGCAGGGAGTGGAGGATCCAGCCAGCCACAACATTCGTCTGAGTCTGAGCAGCGGCGATGCCCTGACCCCGGTGGCACCTGTGCCCCAACAGACGCAGGGGGAGGTGTCCGTGGTGCCGCTGCAGCGGGATGGACCGGAGGCTCATGGAACCAATGCGCATGTGGGCAGCACGACGCCGAGCAATGCGGGAGGCAGGTTCCCCAATCGCCATCGCGGAACGGCGCACTATAGCACCACCAGAAGCACAACTACGACTCCAAGGCCGCGAAGCACCACCAGCACCACTCAACCGCCAACGACGAGAACAACCACAACAACAACAACAACAGAGGCAACAACAACAACAACCAGCACAACCAGGAGAACAACCTCGACCCCAAGACCGGTCACAACGACACGGAGAACGACGACGACGACGGTGCAGCCAACGCCACGCAGCACCACCCCATTGGATCCGTCCACGTTCTATAAGCTGGACAACGACGAGGAGTACGCGTACACGCTGCCACCTTGGCTGCAGGCAGTCACCGATCCGGACCTGGACGTGGCCGTCACCTTCATCGTGCCCACGGACAATGACCAGTACAACCACACGCTGGCCGAGGATCTGGAGCCGCCGTACGAGCCGTACGTGGATCTCAACAACATTCAGTTGACGCCGCCACCGACGGCAAGGCCTCCACCACTGCCCACCACCCCAAGCAGCACAACCACCAGTACCACTAGTACCACCAGTACCACCAGGCTCCAACAACGACGAGCACTCGACGTCCGACCACGCAGCGAACCACCACCAATGCACCCTCCATACCCACAACGCACAGCACCACGCAACCACAGAAACCGCACACAACACAACCACAGAAAACGAAACTGATCACAACCACCCAACACACAGATCTCCCGGAGGGGGCTGGCACGCCCACGGCCACGGCAGCGGAGGACAACCCCTTTGACTCGTCCACAGTGCCGGCCTGGCTGCGGGATTTTGACTATCCGGATGTGGGACCAGGAGTGCCCTACAACCCGGACAACTTCAAGGAGCCAGCCTCGACCGCAGCCGGCGGGAGGTAGTAAGCCAAATGACTTTAGGCCCCAGGGCTTTGCAACAGCATCAGCCGCAACCACCCCACGCTTCCCGTCCACCCCACCAACACCAGTCCCGACCAGAGCAGCCCCTCCAGCTGCGGCCTCCGTCTCCTCTGCTTTTCCATCCAAAGTCACGCTTCCGCTTCCAGGCAACAACGAGAGCCCAGAGCCGCCGCTGGTACTGGTGCCGCCAACTGACCAGCCCAGCGATGAGTCCGCCACATCCACGTCCTTCGCCTCCACCGGCACGAGGAGCTCCGTTCCACAAAATCCTAGTACAAACTCTATCACCAATTTTGCAGCACGCTTTGATCCCCAGGGCATTCAGTCTGCCGCCCCCACCCAGCCCCCAAAGGCCGTTACCGAGGACCAGTTCCCACCCTTCAATGGCGCCGGCTCCACTGACGGCGTCACCAAGAAGGTGGAGTACAAGAAGAGCGACGAGGGCAAGGTGATCAGCACCCCGATCACTGGACAGCGCAAAGGTGAGTACGCTTCGATGAACCCCAGAAAGAACTTCTTCATCTGATTGAATCTTCTTTAGATACGTCGACGCCACCCAGCAACACGGGCAAGTACACGGGAGGATTTGGAGCCCCGGCAGGTTTGCTGCGTCCCCAGGCCACAGGCACTTCCGGCTCCGGCGCTAACACTAATCCGGCAGCCAACAGTGCGGACAGCAATGGAGGCATCTACGTGGCCGGCAGCCAGCACGAATTTAGTAACACGCTCAAGGCCAACAGAGCTCGTCCCACGGTCAACCCAGGCCGCTATACCGGCGGCTTTGGTGCACCCATCGGTGTTCTTTCTGTTCAGGCCGAGCCGAGACCCTTCCAGCAGGCGCAGCAGCAGCAGCAGCAGCAGCAGCATCATCAAGTGGCCAGCGCTGGCTCCACCAGCCATTCAAGCCGCTTTGGTGGCCCTCCCGGTGTGCTGGTCCCATTCGACAATGTGCAGCGTGCTGGCGGCCAGTAGGCCAACAGGCCAGAGGGCGGTCACAGATCCCCGCAAGCAGTTTAAATTATTTATAATCTAAGTACGTGTACTTATGTTAAAGCTTAGTAGGTTGCTGATAAGGCAACTATCCCTCCCATTCGTCCCCCCCCAGACCCTTTTGTAGCAACAATCTATGCGAACCTTCCGAGTGTTTTCGAGTTTCCATGTTGTACGTAGCCTGAGCTTACACGAATGCGAAACGCTCCTTAAACAATAAATCGCCAGTCGACTATCGAAATTAACTAAAAGAGAATGTGCTTTAAGTTCTTTTGGGAACAATTTTAAATACGATTTAAATTCAATTTAATAGCTGAAGGAAGGATACACTGAATACGACGTATACTTGCCACCAACTCCTACCAATGGCTTCTGTAGAACTTGCAAGCGCGAATCATGCACACAAAATGGACAACTGAAAGGGATGAAGGGATGAGAAACAAGGACTCGATATCGAGATCCCCAGGCAGTGGGGCACCCACCTGGAAAGAGGATTGTCAAGAGCATAACACATGGAAAAATGTGACTTATGGTTTTCCCCACCACGAACACCCATTTCATATCCTGCAGAGTCAATGTAGATGTAGAGGGTATGTATGGCTACATATGTACTTGACAGGTCTGGAGCGACTCACCTTCGACAAACCAATCATTAGAAGACTCCCAGACACTATGTGTACTATGCTGGCAGCCAAGACGACTGACGAAATGGTTAATTTACATGAGGCATTGCGATTACTCAGGAAGAGAAGATCTGAAAATATTTTTGCAGATTACCCATCAGCTAGCCCCTTCCTGATCAAATCTCACCGCTGCTATGCATCCGGGCATCATTCGGAGTCCAGTAATAGTATTTGTGAATTTGAACAGATGCTAGGATCATGCAAATGAAGGACGTGGCTATGTTCCATCCTGCAAAGAACCAGGTACACTGCTTGTCATTCATGCAAGTGGAACACTCACATTCTTTGCACATTTTGGCAACTACGATTATAATTTGAATTAACATACATTCAGCGCTTAACTTGTCTCTCTGAGATGTCTAGCCAAGGATTCTGATGCTTTAGTTACCAACATTATTCTTTTTTTTTTGTCTGTTTATTTATTTGTCCATTTGTCGTATGTTAAGATCGATAAATAAAACAGATCAAAGATAAGGCATGACTTGGCGCGGAACAATTTACAGGTTAGCCTTCATCAGGGGCTTTAAATGGGACTCGAAGGACTTCTGGACCGGCTTCTGGTTCATGGTGCTGCGCTTGGCCGAATCGAAGAGTCGGGGATAGACATTGCCATCATAGCTGCCCAGCACCGAGTTGAGGACGCGATCGTGGAAGTCGAAGCCGTCGCAAATGGCCACTGCATTGGGACGGAACTTATCCAGAGCCACCTCCAGGCGTTTCTGCAGCGACTTGAGGTCTGCATCGGTGAGGCTGATAAACTGTGACGGGAGATTGGAATAAGTCGATCGATCTATGGCATCATTCCGCACTCTCTGTGTAACTTACTCTCAGAACGTCGTTCAGGTTATTGAGCACAGTCTGGACCAGGAAGAGTTCCAGCACGTTCTCCAAAACCTTGTTGAGAGCCGCCGATCGGTTCTGAGCCTTGGGACCTGTGACTTGCTCGAGGAATGTTTGGCAAACAAACTGACGGCCATGCAGCTATGATTTGTTTGAATAAAAGATACTAACTAAGTGGAAGGAGCATTCCAATTAAAAGAGAGGCTGTACCCACCTCTGCTGCACGGGCCAGTTCAATGCCTGTGTTGTTGGCCGCCACACCTTGCGACTGGCCACTGGCCATGCGCTCGGCTAGGTTTTCGAAGGCAATGCGAGTCTTCCTGCAAATGAAGAAGAGGTGTTCAACAACTGATTCTCGGAGAATGCAATGTGGGACTCACTGAGCGGCCGTATATTGCAGGGCCTGGATGATGCACTGCCAGGAGTTGTCCCACTTGGGGAACTGCTGCAGCTGCATGGATGTCGCAAAGTAGCCGTAGGAGGCCGAGACGGGCTTCTTCTCCGCAAAGGCAGCCCAGGCCTTGACCAGAGCGCGTCCAATCTGCAGGAGCAGCACTGTGTTCTCGCCCTCGTAGGTGTAGGCTGCCACTGCGTTGCCGTAGATGTTGCTCATATTGGCCGCCGTCAGGTAGCCATGGCCGCCGGTGGAGAGGCGCAGCCTTTCGATGCCTGCACATCCGTCTGTCGTGCTGAGTACCTTGAGGGCACAGGACAGGATGTGCATGTCCGGCAGTCGGTCGAACTTGCCGCTGTTGGCCTCCTGCACCGTCTGGGCGTATATCTCCCACATGTGCTCTGCGGCCAGGTGGTAAGCCATGCCGTTGGCTATCTCCGGGAAGAGCTTTAGGCGCTGCGTGACGTGATCAATGATCTGCGGCTCGGGCTGGCTGTAATGAGTCACAGGAGTTACATAAATGGAGAATGGCGGATGTAGCTGAGCACCTACTTGGCCTCAATGGGACTCTGGCGACGGACGGCCGAGTATCGGGTGGCAATGGTGGCCGCCTCCAGCAACAGGGTGGTAGGTCAGGTTAACAATCAGGCAGCGGGTGTAGACCATCGTCAGATAGTTGACCCTCGAGGCGGGGCTGGCCTTGAAGGTGCCGTCCCTCTCCACTTTGGCGAACTTCATCAGCATGTTGGTGCGAGGGATGCGAACGTTGTCCAGCCCCAAGAAGCCCTGGTTGACAGCCACCATGCCCAGCTTCTTTCCTATCTCTCCGATGTCCACGCCCTGGAGCGGCAAGTGCGTCTCTGCATCTCGCACCGGCACAATGAACATTTGCACGCCGTGATGGACATCGGCGATATACAGCTGGGCCACCACCATGGCATGATTCGCAGTGTGACCCACTGGCAGAGGGGATAGAGACAGATTAGATCAGATCAGAACAAGTGTATCTACGGGCACTACTTACAGCCGCCGGGCCACCACTTGTAGGCCTCTAAATTGGGGGTCTGCAGGACAAACTCGTCCGTCTTGGGGTCAAAGTCCGCCCGCGTGGCTATTCCCCGCACATTCGTGCCGTGGGCCAGCTCCGTCTGGGCGTAGGTGCCAATGATGTTGCAGTTCTCAGCCGCCTTGCCCCATTTGTCGACCTGCTCCGGCGTGCCCTGACCTTTGATCACATCCACGAACATGGTGATGTGCGTGGCCAGTGGGTGGTTGGCGGGAAAGAGTCCGTGGCTCTGGGTATTATACAGTAAGCCGCTGCACCAGCAAGATATTACGGGATTAGAGAAAACGTTTTCCAACATGATCGGGTGGTACCTACGGCCAAATGTCGTTGCCGCCTGGGTTGATCTTGTTCTGAAGAGCCTTCAGCTTGACGGCGGCCTCTGCCACTTTCTTCACGCTCGAGTTGTACACATCCTCGTGCGACATGTACTCATGATTCAGTCCATAGCCATCCTCCAGATCGCTAAAGATTGCCCGTTCTGTCGAAGAAATGAAAGAAGTTGATTTGTGTTATCGCTCACAGGGGGCGTGGATGAGCCTTCCCCCTACCAGTTTTGATAAGCAAGGTGTCTGCTGTTGCAGTTGCCGCTTATCAAATGGGCAAACTTGGGCTGCTATCATTATCTGTTATTGATAGATATAGCAACATGGTAGTTCACACGCTTAACAATGTATAAATCTCTTGGACTTTGCCGGTAATTAGGCGAACTCTTTGGACCCGACCCTGATTCTTTTTCTTTTGTTCGAATTGGCCAGCAAAGGCCGGCTATCGCGTAGCCCTCCCCAGAATCGATGAGACTTACCCACTTCGCGTTTGGTGTTTAGCTTCTCCTGGCCGCCCTCCCACCAGGCAGCAAACTCCTCCACATTAAACTCGGCCCCCTTGCGCTCCTTGACCAGGTCGGGATTGACCGTCTTTGGGATAAGGTTCTTGATGTTCGACATTGATTCGTTTACAATTTCACTAACAACTAACAACACTAACAGCACTCAAATGCAAAGAGCAGAATGTTCTAACAGCTGTGAGTCCCACCAAAGTACTGGATCGTACACAAAACTTCTGAGCGAAAGTGGTGCTCGTGGGGAGTGAATAAAAAGCTTTGCGGGGGGCAAAGTGCAAGTTGAAGCTTTGTCAAGAGAGAAAGCACAGAGAGAGAAAGAGAGAGCCGGAGATCGACTGCCAACAATACGACCGTGTAAACAACATGTAGAACAGATGTTTGGTCTGTTGATCCGCTAATCTCTGTGCGGCCTTGTACCTGATTTTCCACCGCATTTTTAAAAAAGTTCCCAAATAAAACTTGACCGTTAACTGTTTACAGAGTGAGCATTGAAGAGAATAAAGCTGTTAGCAGGGCATTTAAAGATGCACATAACAGCTCGCTGTTAGCCGACGCGCATAACAGCTCGCTGTTACAGCTGTAAACATCGGCATTTTTTGAATTTTTGAATTTGTACCCATTCAAGAACTGGGCAAAAGAATTGATTACATATTTGTTCTCATATCCTCCATATTTCAGGCAAACGCCCCACACCAACACTCCATCTGCGTTTGCACCACCTGGGGATTCCAAAACGCAGCACGAGGTGCCTCTATTGGCGCAACCAATCTTGCCCAACCAGCTTCCAGCCACCGAGATGATTGACTGTGCGGGTCCGACATCCCCAGTAGAATCGCCCAGGCGGAGCATTATATTGCAGCCTCCCATGGCGGATGCTCTGCAGCAGGCGCCCAGTTGCGTCTTTGCTCAGGTAAGCTCAGCTCAGCCCAGCCCAAATCCAAGACAATTTGAACTCAGTCATTCTCGAATCCATTATACAGCCCCTAATATTTGACCCCCAGCAGCCGGTTAAGGTGGATACTCAGCCGATCCCAATTTTGCCGGATCTTGTGAATAAGGCTGCTGCTCCCACAGGAGTCGGTGTAGCAAACCCACCCCGTTCCAATACCCATTGTGCAGCAGTTAAACATCATCACTAGCTCGGCAAGCTCTATTGCCGAGGATCTAAAGAGACGATTGCCCCTATTGCGCCAGGTCTGTGATCTTTCGGCGAACGATTTCCTATCATGCGGCAGTTCCAAGTCTTCAAGCAACTTTAGCGTCAGCTCCTGGAAGCGCTGATGGCCTCATATTCGTTCTGATAACCCCCAACTCGAGCGATTATCTCGTCCTGCTGTGTGAAAACCTGTGCCAGACGATCCATTCAGGGATTGGCTGTCCGTGCAATCAGCACGGCAGAAATTTGAGCTTTTTAAAATTTAACTTTTTTATTTCAATTCGAAACGCAGTTGGTTTTATTTAGTGCATTTTAAGAAGAATAAAAATTTTTCGGCAGAGATGCGCGTCATTGCCAATTCCAGTGTTGCCATATTATTCATTTTTAAGCTAGATATAAAGAATTTCTAATCAAATAGCTTACAAAATAGTTGAAATGCTTATAGCTTTGAAATCGGCTTATTTTAAATTTCATTTCGCTTATTTCCGCTTAAAAATTAGAAACAAAACAACTTTTGTTTTATGATTGTATTGTCATTGTATTCAGATTCCCGAATTTGGTTCAGATCGGATCATTATTGTAGCCACAATGATGAAATGAATTTTCAGCAAAAAGAAGTCCCCTTCACGGGGTTGCCCCCCAACAAAAAATATACATTTTTAGGGTTGATGGCCGTAGCGGCTGCAACTGATTCTCTCACACTCACACTCACGCTCACAGACTCTGCCTCGTGCAGTGTACGTGTGATGTTGTGAGAACTGATGTAGATGACAGATGCAGCAAACAAATGTAAAATGTAAAACTGATAAAACATTTGAAAATTCCACATAAATCACATGTGTACTGACTGAGTACGGGTATAAAAAGTAGAGTCGCGTTTACAGCGACTCCGTACGTTCTTTGTCGTTTGGTATATTTGTATATTTTGGTATATTTTCTGTATATTTCTGAAGTGGATGGTATATTTTATGGCATATCAAATATTAAACTAAAGCGCCGAAAATATAAGCCTTTGTGACAGAAAGAGTGATGGCGAGTCTTACTTTTAAATTTCAAAATGACATCGTACTCATCCTTGGGCCATTTGCTGCATCTGACAATAAAGGTAATGTTTATTTCAATTCGAATCTAGCATTAGCATACTCACATTACATTCTTGGGCGAGGGCTAGTTGTTTATATTCTCATCCCTCACTTCTACTGTCGCATCGTTATTTACCTTGCGCCCCGTAACGTTTGGAGCATCCAACAGGGCGACGAGCTGGGAGGATGCTAGAAGACTGTTGCCCGAGGCAAAATCCTGAGAAGGCGTTATTGTCGTCTCCTTGTCAACGTGTGCTGAGGACGTCGTTGGCTGCTCATTCTCTACAGTGGGATCAAAGTCGGGCGATTCGATGGGTACCAACTGTGGCACCGACTTGTTCATCATCATACGTAGCTTCTTGATTAGAACTTTAAGTTTTCGTTTTTTCGGGGGCACAATAAAGGAATCGCCGCCGCATCCTTCTGCTTAGGCATTACCACAGGCACAGACACAGGTTCAGTCTCAGACAGACTCTGTGCAAGTTCCTCCTGGCTAGCTGCTGCCTCCTCCTCTGTCTCTATAACTGCATGCTGCGTCTCTGGGAGCTCCTCTTCCGGGAACTGATTACTGCTATCACTTTCTGAACACTGTGGAGGCGTAACTGCTTTCGATGTCGGAACTTCTGTCACTTTTCTAAAGTCCTGACTTTCGTCCAAGTTAATGATTTGATCTTCAATATTAATATCCTCCCACAGGAACTCCTCGCTGTTGATTTGGCTGCTGCGCATCATGTTGAGAAACTTGACTTGACTTGTCTCTTGCTTGACCTGAACCTGCATGCTCTCCATCAGCGGATCAATGTGGGTGTCTGGCGTTTGTGAGGCCGAATCCACTTCGGCCATATCCACGAAGCTGGTAGATTGGACGTTGAGCTGGGTTGGACGAATCAGTTGGCTCAAGTGACTGCAGGTGCCCCAGAATGGAGTTGTACTGCTGTGCTGCTTGCTGTTACCTCAGTTGTTGCTGTCTGCACTTTTTGTTGTGCTGGTACTGGTAGGATGCGCGAGGTGACTGTGGGTGCTCTAGAATTGAGTTTTTCTGCTGTGCTGCTTGCTGGTACCTCAGATGCTGCTATCTGCAGGTCTTTGGATGCTGGTTCTGGTAGGTTGCGCGAAGTGACTGCAGGTGCCCCAGAACGGAGTTGTTCTGCTGTGCTGCTTGCTGTTACCTCAGTTGTTGCTGTCTGCACTTTTTTGTGTGCTGGTACTGGTAGGATGCGCGAAGTGACTGCAGGTGCCCCAGAATGGAGTTGTACTGCTGTGCTGCTTGCTGTTACCTCAGTTGTTGCTGTCTGCACTTTTTGTGTGCTGGTACTGGTAGGATGCGCGAGGTGACTGTAGGTGCTCTAGAATTGAGTTTTTCTGCTGTGCTGCTTGCTGGTACTTCAGATGCTGCTATCTGCAGGTCTTTGGATGCTGGTTCTGGTAGGTTGCGCGAAGTGACTGCAGGTGCCCCAGAATGGAGTTGTACTGCTGTGCTGCTTGCTGTTACCTCAGTTGTTGCTGTCTGCACTTTTTGTGTGCTGGTACTGGTAGGATGCGCGAGGTGACTGTGGGTGCTCTAGAATTGAGTTTTTCTGCTGTGCTGCTTGCTGGTACCTCAGATGCTGCTATCTGCAGGTCTTTGGATGCTGGTTCTGGTAGGTTGCGCGAAGTGACTGCAGGTGCCCCAGAATGGAGTTGTACTGCTGTGCTGCTTGCTGTTACCTCAGTTGTTGCTGTCTGCACTTTTTTGTGTGCTGGTACTGGTAGGATGCGCGAGGTGACTGTGGGTGCTCTAGAATTGAGTTTTTCTGCTGTGCTGCTTGCTGGTACCTCAGATGCTGCTATCTGCAGGTCTTTGGATGCTGGTTCTGTAGGTTGCGCGAAGTGACTGCAGGTGCCCCAGCATGGAGTTGTACTGCTGTGCTGTTTGCTGTTACCTCAGTTGTTGCTGTCTGCACTTTTTTTGTGTGCTGGTACTGGTAGGATGCGCGAGGTGACTGTAGGTGCTCTAGAATTGAGTTTTTTTGCTGTGCTGCTTGCTGGTACTTCAGATGCTGCTATCTGCAGGTCTTTGGATGCTGGTTCTGGTAGGTTGCGCGAAGTGACTGCAGGTGCCCCAGAACGGAGTTGTTCTGCTGTGCTGCTTGCTGTTACCTCAGTTGTTGCTGTCTGCACTTTTATGTGTGCTGGTACTGGTAGGGGATGCGCGAGGTGACTGTAGGTGCTCTAGAATTCAGTTTTTCTGCTGTGCTGCTTGCTGGTACCTCAGATGCTGCTATCTGCAGGTCTTTGGATGCTGGTTCTGGTAGGTTGCGCGAAGTGACTGCAGGTGCCCCAGAATGGAGTTGTACTGCTGTGCTGCTTGCTGTTACGACGACACAACAGGGGCTGGGCTCTGGCTCTGTCTCTGTCTCCGGTTCAGCTTGTGGCTGACTCGGTTTTGTAGACTCGGATATGATTACTGCAAGCTCCAGACACTTGGCACGAAGCTCTGGCGTTGCGTTATTGAAATTATATTCGAACATTTGGCGGTAATTTTCGGTTACGTAGAACGAGTAGTAGAACCCACGCATCAGTCGCATACAGAAAAAATGGTCCTGCAGGATCTCGGCCCTTCGCTGCTCACTTTGGGAATATTCGTTGACCAGCTTAACCTTTAGCTCATCGAAATTGATGAATTTGCAGAAGGTATCTAATGTGACAGGAAACCTGTACTCAATACCGTCCAGTATCACCAGATTTGGGCACATTTTCTTTCTAGCACTTTCGCTCAAGGGTATTGCATGGGCGGACAGCTTCTGCATGAGGAATGTGTCCTCTCCACAGTCAAATCGGTACTCATAATTGATCCGGTTATGGGGAAAAACGTAGAACATCATATAGAACTGACGAAAAACTTCTTCGCACTGGGGGTCTTGCGGGTTTGCAAGCAGCGCCGACAGCTGCGACTTGTCTTTGACGGTTACCAAGTGCGGAATGATTTCGTCGTAGTTAATCGCGCTCCGGAATACTTTATAGGTCACGGGAAACATGAAGCGGTCGTCACTGCAGTAGAACATGAGAGTTATTACCCAAGACACAAGAGGTGTGACAGAAAGAGTGATGGCGAGTCTTACTATTTAAATTTCAAAATGACATCGTACTCATCCTTGGGCCATTTGCTGCATCTGACAATAAAGGTAATGTTTATTTCAATTTGAATCTAGCATTAGCATAGTATACTCACATTACATTCTTGGGCGGATGTTTTCCGATTCCAATTCGATACTGCTAATGGGGCCCGTCGCTTCATCTTCGCCTGCTGGCGCCGCTGGAGATGTCAGATCTTTGCCATCGATCTCTACTGGAGTTGGTCGATTATCTTTGACTTCCTTTTCAACTTCATTCGATCGCCTGCAATGTGGAAACCATTTCAAATGACAAGTGAAAAGCAATCATATTTCCATTTACCCTTCTGATTCCAATTGGCCCACCGGTTTGGCAAACTGCAGAAGCCTCTCCCGCAGCTCTGGGGGCGCAGCTTTGAAGTGGTAGGTGTACCTTTTCCGGCTGGCCTCATCTGTGTAGAATTCGTGGTAGAAATTATGCAACAACTCTCCTTTACAGATGTCCCCTTCCTTTTTTCTCATCTGACACAAAAGGTCATCGTAGTTGATGTACCGACAAAAGTCTTTCGGGGTTACGGGGTATTCCCTTCTGACGCCTTTAAAGGTTCGGAGTCGTTTGGGAAGCGATGGTGACGGTGGGTCGTTGGGCTTTGCAGATGGTTGAGTGATGCTAGCCAGTTCCTTTGGTTCGTTAGAAATGTCGGCAACAACCGAAGGGACTAAGCAGCTCGATTGACTCAGCAGTTTTTTGCGTACCCCTGCAGGACATGGTTTCAGCTGGAACGGGAATCGATCGCGTATTTCTAGCGAGCTATAGAACTGCCTGAAATACTCCATGGCACAATCCTTTTTGGATAAGTGTTTGTATTCCTCGCAGCTCCGCATTTTCTGGCTGATTTCGTCTAGATTTTTTATGTACTTTTTACAAAATGTAAAGCGGACAGCTGGAACAGCCGCTTCTGTGACCAAATCAGGGCTTCTGGGACGCTCCAGATCTGGCGATGGTTTAATTAATTCTGGCAAATTTTGCCTCAATTTTTCAGCTTCCTCTGGACTAGGTATTGCAAGTAGCCGAGCGCTGATCTCCGAAGTACACGGTTTCAGTTTGTATGCGTACTGCTCACGAATCTCCGGCTTTAGATAAAATTCCAAGTAATATGTATATGCGCATTCCTCAAAGCCCAAGGCCACATACTCAGGGTTGTTCACCTTCAGTATCCTCACAATATCATGGAGGTTCTCAAGATATTTTTGGAATTCCTCAAATCTCACAATTGAAAATTCGCTGTCAAAGGTACAAATTTGTGTAGGGGTTTAGTTTTGGGGACATACTCGTATTTATATATTCTAAACCCACCTGCTTGATTTAGTTGCACTCTTTTTGTTATGCTCTGGTAAACTCTTGACGGCTGATTCATCCATGGGATGGCCAAATTCAACAACTTACGCATAAGAGCATCAGGTGCTTTTGGGAATATATTGGTGACCTTTCGCTTTTCGGGAAACATGTAGAAGTAGCTGTAGAATCTCCGTATCCGTCCCTTCTGTCGGGCATCAGGCAGGGCTTCTGACAAGCTTGTTTGATTGTCTTTCACAAGCTTGCGTATCTTCTCTTTGTCCACGTACTTTTTAAAGGTGTCGTAAGTCACCGGAAAGATGAACTTTCCCATTCTGTCAATGGTCAACAGCGTTAGCCATTAGAGAATTTTGGCATACATTGGGACAGGTCGGTACGGTACTTACTTGTCCACTTCGACTGTTACACCATCAGTCGCCACATGCTCAATATCTTCGGTCGATGCATCCTCTTCTGCTTTCGGCATATTGAGTAGCTTATCCTTTATTCTTTGGGGACACGCGCGCAGCTTGAACGGGTATCGCTCGCGGACACTGGCGTCCTTGTAGAAGGCGTTGTAATACCACAACGCACACTCGTCCAGCGTTTTCTTGGCACCATTTACATCACCACTCCCAGCTTGGTCGCGTTGCACATCGAATGCAATGTCCGGCAGGTTCTCCAATAGCTTACCAAATTGCAGAAAAGATACTGGCAGACTATTTGCATAGGAAAACAATTTTATATTGTTTCTCAAGTTAAGTGAAATTTGTTAGTAGACTTACTGCTGGCTTTTTGGCTTTAACGTGGACGCCTTTTTGCTATTTGTAGGAGGAGACATGGTAATCTAATTGAATTTGGAAGCGAAAAATGGCAAAACTGACGCCAAACCACAAGTTTTAGCGCGAATTTATCGATAAGACATGCCCCCGAACCAGAGATGCCAACCCTTCGTCTTTTTTACGTAGATCTCCGTATTTGAAAGGAGATCTACGTGTCTACGTGTAAAGAGACTAAAACTACGTACTTTTAAAAAAACATGAGTTTTCCTTTAAAGAGGAGGAAGCGGTACCGCCAGACGATTTTTGACGTTATATTTCAAATGTTAAAAGGGAAATTTAACGCAGATGTTTCCGATCTTGACGGAGTTCACTCGAAACTTGCTTATTTTTCCACATAGCAATGCTAATGTTGAGCGACTATTTTCCGAAATAAATTTAATTAAAACTAAAGCTAGGTACACACGATGCAAACAATTTGCAGCAAGTTGATTGCTGCAATCAAATTTGCACGTATAAACACGAGTGCAAACATTTTGCTGCAAACAAAAACTTGCACACATTTTTTGCAGCAATATTTTTTGCTTGTCGTCTGTATACATTTTTTTTACCGTTGTCTTGGTTGCGTCAGTTGCTTGCTTGTTTGCATGTGCTGTTTGCTTTGAGTCGCAATATTGCAGCAAGCAAGCGAAAGGGATGGAGCGAAGTTTTTCGTATATTTGCCTCTATTGTGGCTATATTAATGATCCGATCCGATTCAGATTTGGGCCCCTGATAGATATGGGCTGTCTCTATGATTCTGCATTTTTAGTTTTTGTTATTTTCAAAATTGTGGACGCCACAATAGCTATTAAGCTATTCAGTCCCTCTAGCTCTTATAGCCTTCGAGCAATGGGCGACGAACAAGACGGACAGACGGACAGACGGACGGACAGACAGGGCTATATCGACTCGGCTATTGATGCTGATCAAGAATATATATACTTTATATGGTCGGAAATTACTCCTTCTCTATGTTACATACATCCACTTTTAGCACAAATACAATACACCCTATTACTCTTCGAGTACGGGTATAAAATTCATCATTTGCGTACTCCATTTTTTGCAAGAAGTGCGCAGAGTGAAGCAAAAGAAAGAGTGGCCAGGGTACATCGGACAATTATACCAGCAAATGGGAGTTTTTGATGCGCTTAAATTTATTAAAAATTTGTTTCATCTCCATTTTGTAGCTCTTTTAAAGGTTCTGATGCACTCCTTTTTCATCTCATTTGGAAATCCACTCTTTCACCCAACACATTCTTTTTTTCCAGACTCTAATCTTCTCATTTTTTTACGTGTTATTAAAATTGCTAATATAGCAATAGCAGCAATTCTCGATTTTTGTGCCGACATAATAATAATAATAATAATAATATAAACACGTCGTTATTCCTTGACTCTCACAAAACAACAGACCTTGCAAATGAGTGTCACTTGCAAGCACTGCAAACAAAAAATAAAAACACGTGTAGACATTAATGCAATATATTGCACGAAATAGCCATGCAAAAGTTTGCGTGCAAAACAAAAATTGATTGAAGCAAGAAATTTGCTTGCAATATTTGCGTAGGTGTAAACATTTGTGCAAACATTTGCTGCAAATTATTTTCAACTTGCTGCAAATTGTTTGCATCGTGTGTACCTAGCTTTATAAGAGAAATAAGTTAAAAACGGACACTATAAAAGGTTTACTTCACACAAAAAGTGGGTTAAAGGAAAATTTAGAGCCTTCTGAAAACCATTCAAAATACTTTAATAAAAACATGTACAAAGTTTTGTAAAACTTGTACATTAATGTGTATAAGCAATTTGAAAACTGTAATTTTCTTTTTAAAAACGTCAAAAGAAATTAATAACAATGAAGTTCAAAGACAGTTAATTTAAAAATTTATTGTTTTATTTAGTTTTTTATTGTTTTTAAATTAAAAAAGTACGTAGATCTACGTATTTCAGCAAAATTGTGCTACGGAAAAACACGTAGATTTTGGAGCCAACCTACAAATATACCTTCTCATTTTCAAAATATACCATAAAAATACCGAGGAATCGAACTTAGCACCGATCTATTAAAATACATCTTGAGTTGACGCTAAAAAAAAAATACTGAATAAATTTATTTCATAGATCTATCGTATTCTATCAAAATTAAGCAGAGCAGCTGAAACGCATAGAAAGAACATGAAAGTTCTTTGTATATAATATATAAAGCGCCGTAAATATAATATAGCATTTGCAACCACAGCCCACCAAAATGCAGCCACAGCTTCAAGCCACCGAGATGATTGTCTGTGCGGTTCCGGCTTAAACATTACCTCCAACAATACGCATAATAGTTATGCCTCCTCCTCCAGCAAAATTGTCAGCAGTTCTAACAAACGCTCAACGCAGAGGAGAAATATTTTATTAAGAACTACTTATATCCTATAAAATCAGTTATTTACTAGTTGGGCATCCACAATATGGGTAGCTGGGTATTTTGCATAGTTTTGGTTGATTTTGTACTTAGAGCTAGGGTTTTGAAATAAGATAAGTGTGTAAACATAAATGGACTACAACTATCAATCAGCCTGGGATATGTTTTGGGCTGCACTAATCAAGGTGTCGTGAATGTCCTTCGCCGACTGAACGTGCACTCGCACTGTATTCAAGTATGTGGGGTACGGAATGGGTCCAGCGTTTTCGGGCATAAAGCTCTCCATTCGCATCGGCGTAACCAGACCCGGCAGATAATGATTGGAGGAATTCTGCTGCTGCAGGCACTGCATCGCCGTTTTCAGATTTAGCTCGATTTGGTCACAGCAAGCATAGAAGTCTTCCAGATGCTTATCGAAACGTGGAACATGATGGCCATGGGCTCCAGTATCCCGCTTCAGATTATCTGCCAGATTGTTCTGCTGCAGCGTGAATGCACTCGATCGTATGGTCAGGAACATCGACTCCCGCAGCGGTCCCAGTACAGTCTTAATCCGCGATATGTTGTCCAGTTTCTCAGCCTGTTGTTGCTGTTGCAGGGGCTGCTGGGGTACGGGACCCGGTGGGCCCGCCGGCATCATGGGCTGAGGCGACGACTGCATCACCTGCATCATCTGCGGTCCCGACATCGGCATCATGTTCATGTTGGGGTTCATGCTTTGTTTTTGTGTGTGAATTTAAAGACGAAAAAGATTTTATATGCCTGCTAATTTTCTATTCAGAATCGACACATATATTCGATATATTTATATTCTCACAAATGCGCTTAAGCAATCGATACCAAAACCGATAGCTTTGCTAGCAACCCGGGTTCCGAACAGCTGTTCGGCTAAAACACATTTTTCTATCATAATTAATTGGCGCTAGGCGCATTATTAAATCGTAAGGAGCTACTAAATAACTATGACTCGGTGAGTAAAGTGTCCTCTGCATAGATAGCGCTTGCCAGAGGACCCTACAAAATTCTAACCTAAAATTGTCCGTCGCCTCGGGTCTGGTTTGATTTTCTTGGGTTTTGAATTTTGTAGAAATAGCATCGACTTGGGCGACGTGACGCCGCACAACATAAAACAACTGAAGAAACTCAATACAGTGGTGTTCCCGGTCTCCTACAATGACAAGTTCTATGTGGATGTTTTGGAGGCTGGCGAATTGGCCAAATTGGCCTACTACAACGACATAGTGGTCGGGGCCGTCTGCTGCCGCATCGATACAACCGAGAACCAGCGACGCCTCTATATCATGACACTTGGCTGCCTGTCGCCCTACCGGCGCCTGGGCATCGGCACCGTCATGTTCGAGCACATACTAAACTACGCGGAGAAGGACGGCAACTTTGACAGCATTTTTCTGTAAGGAAACAACAAATAGTGCAGATGTATCGTTTGGACTAACTTTTGAAAGCATTTCAGGCATGTGCAGATCAACAATGATGGGGCAATTGAGTTTTACAAGAAATTTGGCTTCGAAATCGTCGACACCAAGGAGCAGTACTACAAACGCATCGAGCCCGCGGATGCCCATGTCCTGCAGAAGGCACTCCGCCGCAATCCACCGAATGCCAACAGCATCAGCACCAGCACCAATAGCGCTACCAACCCAAATCCAAGAAGTAAAGTACGCCAGTACACTTTTGTATGAATTTCAAATAAATAAGAATCGCTCTGGCAATGGCAAATGCTGTTCAATTGTGCTGTCATATCTTATATACCTACATCTGCATGTGTAATGATCAATCGTAGTTAATTATAGAAACCTATGTACGGCCATCTCTGTTTTCCTATGCAATTTGGGGCTGATTGAGTGGTTCTCATAGGATTCGTCACTATATTTAGGAGGAGGAGGAGAAGGAGCTACCAAAGTGTATAGACGGTTGTTGTCATTAATGAAAACCACTTGAAAAACGATATATTCAATTAGTCCGATCTTATCTCTGTGCTCTTAATTACCTGTGTGTGCGAGG
The DNA here is from genome assembly GCA_009664405.1 of Drosophila bifasciata. Lineage (NCBI taxonomy): Eukaryota > Metazoa > Arthropoda > Insecta > Diptera > Drosophilidae > Drosophila > Drosophila bifasciata. Next base: position 9,632,385 of record CM019043.1, on the reverse strand, counting down.
ATAAGAGCCTATGCGCGCCACTGACCAGGCTCATTCATTGGCGGCCACATGAAGCACCGCAACTCGTCGAGCGATGGCTTCATCTACTGCTACGGCAACCTCTATAGCCTTCTGTTCTACTGGGGACTGGTGACCTTCCGGGTGCACACACAGAGTGACGGCGGAGCAGCTTCCTCGCCCATGAGCGTGGTGTATGCGGTCTGCGTCCGGCTGTTCGCCGTCTTCGGCTACCTGGGCAGCGTGCTATTTAAGCTGGAGGATGCGCGAATGGGCGCCGCCATGATGGGCCACCTCTCTCCCGTGGTCAAGATGATCGTCATGTGGGAGTGCCTCAGCTGTTCGATCACCTACGTGGAATATTTTCTCGCGCTGGACGTCCAGCGACGCCGCCACGTCAAGCTGCTGGCCAACATGCAGGGCTTTGACCTGGACATTTCCGAGGAGTTTCCCTCCGTGCGCTGGAACTACCGGCGCACCCGCAGCAAGTACTGGTACGGGACTGTGATTGTGACCATCTGCTTCTTCTCCTTCTCACTGTCGCTCATCTTCGACTTGGCTCGGTGCACTTGCGGCCTCCCGTCCACCCTACTTATGGCCGGCACCTACACCCTGCTAACGAGCTCCCTGGGCCTGGTGGGATTTGTTCACATTGCCATCATGGACTTTGTGCGGCTGCGCCTACGTCTCATCCAGAAGCTCCTCCAGCAAGAGTACGCGCAGCGAACTGGTCCACAAGAGACGGCCCATCGGAGGATTGCCAAGCTGTTTGAGTTCTCCAAGCGCTGCTCCCATTTGCTGGCAGAGTTGAACGGCGTGTTTGGGTTTGCGGCTGCCGCTGGGTTCTTCTACGAGTTCACCCTGATGACCTGCTTCGTGTACGTGATCTGCCAGAAGGTTCTGGGCTCCGAGGTCTGGGACCTGGAGTACACGTTCATGCTGCTTCACGTCGCGCTGCACTCCTACAAGCTAATCATCACCAGCAGCTATGGCTATCTGCTTCAGCGGGAGGTGAGTATTCCTTAGCTAAGATCAAAGGCGAGATCATCCTTGCTCCTCCACAGAAGCGAAACTGCCTGCGCCTGCTTGGCCTCTACGCGCAGTACTTCCCGCGCCAGGCACTGGCCTGCAGACAGGTCGAGGACTTCCAGCATTGGCGCATGCACAACAGGGAGGCGGCCCTCATCGGAAAAAAAGCATTCCCCTCAATGTGTCCACCATTTTTTATGGTGTACAACAGCATGGCCAACTATGTGATTATCCTGGTGCAACTGTTGTTCCAGCAGCAGCAGATCAAGGAACGGCAGAGGGCCATGGGCAGGGATGTGGACATTGTGGGGCCAATGGGTCCCTCTACTCATATGGATTAGCTCATCTTGTGTACCTTTAATGTTCAATAGTGGAAAGCAAAAAAATTCTCTTTGGATTGATCTTCCTATCCATCACAGAACAGAATTTACTCTATTTAATGGATGGAAGGATGGGCTAAGGATACGCACGGCAGGGTAAACAGTTTTCAGCGACGATTGTGGGCTAATATTTTTCGTGTAGTGGAGGAGAATGGCCGAGCTAATAAGGTGATAGTTCCTTCGCAATGCAAAGAGCCTGCATCAGGCGGAGGGCATCTTTGGTAACTTGGCCAGCCTAGGCTCTTGTTATGGCATGGATGGTGTGGTTGCGCCTCTTAGCGCAGCATGTAGATCTCACGCCTGCCCCCTGACAGTGGACTGCAGCTCGGATGCATCAGTCAGATTGATATTCGATATCAGTTTCAATAAGAATGCGGAATCATGATTCCAATAATGTGTACCACTATAAAATGAGTGAAACAGAGCAGAGTGAAATCGTATATGGACTTGTAACTAGTACCTTCTACTCTTGTGTTGCTGTACCTCTTGGGTACAAATGTTGTATATTGGCATACTGTGGAATACATTTCAGGGGAAAAAGCCTCTGAAAATGATATTTCAATACGATAATATAGATATCCCCCGTATGGGATTGGTTGCATCCAAAAATATAGACGTTTTGCCATGTCCAGCTCAGTTCATCCTTAATGAGTCATATACAGTGATGGAAAAAATAATAGAAATAATAGAAAAAATAATAGAAAAATAATAGATGTATTTACGTAGCTACGAGAAGAATCGGAAATCTACGAAACATCGTACAGAAACCTAAAAATTAGTGTTGATATTTTGATTGTGAGTGTGTAACAACTCTACGAGGGGTTTCCACATAAGCGACATAATCCAGCAATCCCAATAATTGTGTTTGCTGGAGCTGAAAATGGATGCTTTCTTTGAGCTGAAGATGATTAATTTCGGTATGCAAATGGATAGAAATGTTGTCCGCGAATATATTGTAAACAGGATATGTAATGTGATGGAACTTGGAATGGAATAGGGGTCTGAGGCAGTGCGGAATGGGGTATGGGCAGGTCACGTCAGGTGCATACGAGTGTGTTTGTGTTCGCACACATGCATTTGTGGTGCTGGTTGCATCAAACTCGAGGTTCCCGCTGACCAGCCGTGGGACATATGCTTTGGGCCGCTTTGCACCGACCAACACTCACACCAATGCACGTTGTACATAGACCTACATATATAAGGTATATACTGAAACCACATACATATATATGGATGTACACATATGTATGTACATACATATGTACATGCATGTAGAGGGAGGTACACGCAAAGCGCTCGACTGTGCCCCACTCCGGACATCGTTTATCGATTTACAAAAGGCAACAACAACAACAACAAAAGCTCTTTCAGCGGCGGAAGGTAGGCCGCTCTCTGCACCGTCCACCCCTCACCCACATCATCCACCGCTCCACAAACACAACCAAAACAGCAGCGGAGAGACAGAAGTACATACATACACACACACACATACCCATGCCTTCACTGCCGCTGAACAACGACGGGCAGGGCAAAACGCCCAACGTCCCACCTTCCCCCACCCATCTCCCTCCCACCCTACGGCACATCTTTCCACAAAAATTTTGCTTCTGCTGCTCCTGCTACTTGGGGGAGTAGGGGAGCTGGCAGAAGGCAATGATGATGATGCGGCGATGATGATGATGACTATGGAAGAGGCATGCCGGGAGCTGGCCCAACGATGGTAGGGGGGCCGGCCGCCAGGACGAGGCAGGCGGCTGCCACTGACTGCCTGTGTGTGCGTGTATACAGCAAAAGAGAGAAACAGTGAGCCAGGGGACCGAGGTGGAACGGACGCCGCAGTAGGAGCTGTCGCTGGCTGAAGGAAGGCACGGGCATAGAGAGAGAAAAGCGAAAAAATATAATAAAAGCAACAAAAACTCGCAAAGCGAAAGAGATACAAGCACACACACAGGCAGAAAACACACGCAGCTGGCACATACACACACACACAGGCGCCATCTACGTGTTAGTTTGGGGCTCAGCTCAGTCCGCCTCGTACAAGTGGGCAAGAGGGCGCGGACCAGAAGGCGTGCAGTGGCTGGCTGTCGAGAGGGGGGTTAACTGGTCGTAGGTTCGGTCGCCAGCAGTCAGCACTGGGGCTGAGTGGGGGCCGACGCCAACGACGACGACGACTACAGCGCTGGCAACAAAACAACTTGAAAAAGGAAAGAGTCGCAACAAAAGCAACAACACGAACTGTTGTCAGAGGAGATGAGGGAGACGTATGGTGTGAGGAGAGAAGACGAAAGGAGAGAGCAGCGGGAACAGAAATTCTACGGGACTGGGTTGGATCGATGGAATGGAGCAACTTTTCTGGGCTCCCTCGACTGCTCTCTCCCCTCTTGGATGCTGGGCTAAAAGCGGTACAGCATATACGTATGTACATATGTATGTACAGAGAGAACGAGAAACGAACATCGCTTTTACAGTAAATGCTCTGACGCGGAGACGTCTGATAAGGACAGCTAGCGCAGACCACAGTGATCTGTGCTTAAGCAGGCCATACACCAGGATTGGCACTTGCGATATTTCTTCCATTTCCGTATGCCGCCAAATCAATGACCTTGAACTTCAGAGATGCGTCTGTATGCTATGCTATATGTGCATGCAGCCAACAACACATTCTGGCGGCACGACACGTGATGAAGGTGCAACAGTTTTTGCATCGGCAATCAAATAAAGCTGCCTCGAAAGCTAAGGCTTCAATGATGCCCGGGAGAAGAGTGGTAGATAGAGGTAGTGAGAAAGAGAGAGAGAGGTAGGGTAGGGTGTGGGTGTGGGTGTCCACATCCACTGCCTCGCACTGTTGCGATTTTGTCGCGCTCACGCACACATACAGCAACAACAAAATGAAACGGCAGCAGCCACAACTAACAGCAACAACAATCTCATGTTTTTGCCTTGTGGGGAGGGAGGCGGCGAATGTGGGCGGTTAACGTTTCTGCTGCTGCTGTCGCTGCGGCTGTTGGAGCGGTGCGACGCTGCGCGTTTTATTGCGAGCGCCAAACTGCGCTGCTGCCTTCTATATGTCTGTTGTATGTGCCTCCTCCTCTGCCTCTGCCTCTGGCTCTGCTACTGCCAGCTATGATGATGATGAGGTTGCCTTCTTGTTCTTCTTTACACGTCCTCCAACGACGGTCGCCGCGTCGCTGTTGGGGCCCGCTTTTGTTGTTGCTGCTGCTGCTGTGTATGTGTGTATATGTATGTGAGTGCGCAAGAAGAGTGCGGTGCGGTGCGGGCCGGAGGGTGGGTGGAGAGTCATGGTCTCCCTGCTGCCTGGCTTGGCGCCGCTGCTGCTGCTGCTGCCGTTGCCGTTTCTGCTGCTACTGCTGCTGTTGGGTTTGTGCATGCAGCTCATCGTCTCTCATTCAAGTGTCCAACTTTTGTCGAAGCGGTCATACAAAACGGCAGTCGGACGGTTTCTCGCTCGCAGTTTTACTCTCTCTCGCTCTCTCCGTTGGCGTTCCGTTCCGTTCGGCTCTCTGCCTACGCCTGTGCTGCTGGTGGCTGGTGGAGCGGCCGGGGAGACACACACAGAACGCGGCTGGGCGGTCAATAGAGCGCCTACACGCCTATAAAAAGACTTCGCCCGTCCCGAGCACTGAGGAACGGAGGTTTTGGGTTTTCGAATAACCGTTAGCAGAGTCAGCCAGTGCACCGTTGACAGCAGGATGAAGGACACGAAAGCGGCGCGCGCAATAAGCGAGTCCTCGACCACATCCGATAACACCTCCGACTTCATCGATATCGTCAAGCGGTACGACGTGGTCTACAACAACCACAATCCGGACTACAAGAACGTGGAAGTCAAGCTGAAGGTGTGGACGCAAATCGCGGATGAGATTGGCCTGTCAGTGGGTAGGTACTAAACATAGTGCCTATGTCTAGGTCTAGAAATAGCAGCCCTGCGGAACACGCTTAGTTAGGGTATACAAACCCTATATATTTGTGTACATATTTAAGTATGTACGAAATTACATACATACATATGTGTTAAAAGGAAGTCTTGTGCCTTGAATGCTCGGCGGCGGTTGAAATTGAATTACGTTGAACACACACACATGCATGCTTACTCTACACACACTCACACACATGCATGAAAACATTCATATGTGTGTACCTGTCAGCCGCCAGCGGACAAACTCTGTCGCCGACTCTGCTGCGCTGCGAATCGCGAACCGCCCGGCCTGATATTTTTTCGTACGCTTGTGTTCGTACACCTACAAACATATGTACATACGAGGCAACGGCGCGGGTTAGGGGAGTGGGTGAGCGGGGAGCCGGGACATGAACAGGACGGGGGCGGGTAGCGCGACTGCGGTCGGCAAATTGCAGCGAGAAGCAGAAAAAAAGAAGCAAAAACACTGCCATGGCACGCAGCAAAACAAACAAGCACAGAAGAGCGAAACTGATACAAACTGCGCGCTCTGATGCTGAGAGAGAGCGGCCAAGCGACCGGACAAAGCGAGAGAGAGAGAGCGCTTGTCAAAACAAAAATATTGCGCGGCGTTGCCAAATGCGAGCCAAAATAACAAACAGGCAACCACCTGTGCCAAACAGTCGTTAGAATTGAAAAGGTGATTCTCCACGAGACCAAATGATAAGGCGAAGGGAAGCCGTGCTTTGCTCCGAACAAATCTTAACTTGAATCCACGTGGACGTGTATGTGTTTGATATAATACTAATTGTCAGTTTTTGTGCGTACCACGTACATACACACATATGTATGTGCAGCTAAAGTAGTAGCAGCTATTACAGTTCTTAAATTACCGGAACATTTCTGGCTTTTAAGGTTTAAGTTTAGGGTGCTCTTCAAAATTGATCAATTTGATTGCAACCACGCTTCTAAATAAACGGATTATGCTAATCATTCACACTCACATGTTGGTTGGAATGCGTGAAACTGAGTTTTAAGCAAATTCTTGTATTTTAGATTAGTATTATTTATTATTATTTAGATTATTATTTATTTGTAAATAGACGGAATGAACAGTAACTTTGTTGCTTCTATTCACACGTTTTATTTTTGCAGAAGCCTCAAAGCGAAAATGGAAGAACTTACGCGACAGTTACACAAAATATCTGCGCTCCTTTCGAGTGGGCACCAAAAACCTCCAAGAAATACCAGTATTGGGCCCATGCCGATCACATGGAGTTCCTGAAGCCATTCCAGGACCTGGCAGGTAAGTCGACGATCGAAATGACCAATGGATATAACCTTATTGATGGAATCGAATCTCTTATCGATTGCAGAAACTCCGCCAACGGCAATGGCAAGTCAAACGATGAGGACGACACCGAATGCGACTTTGGCTACAAGTTCTGGCCAAGGCGACCAGCAACGGGGGCGAGGACGAGCTGAAAATTACCATTGCCACAGCATCGGCCAGCTGCTCGGCTCTGAGCACGAACACGGTGAACACTTACACGACGGCCGCGACAAGCACTGGAGCGCCCACACTTACGCCCGGCCTGGGCGCGGCCACTCCACCGAATCTGATCTCCCCCGGCGGCAACATTGGAATGGCTCCCCAGAACCATAACAGCAACAGCAATAGCAGCCTCAACTGTGCTGCAGTGGCTCCCCTCAGTGCCCTGACGCCGCCTGCCACCACGAATTCCAATAGCGCCGTTGTCCTGCCTCTTCCCGCCACCGTCAGCAAAGCCAATGCCCCGGCTTCTCTGGCCACTCACCTGCCCCCTCGGCATGGGCGTGGGTGTGGGTGGACTGGCCCAGCAGATGTTCCCCACTGGCCACGCTAAAGGCGGCTGCGGCCGCCGCTGGACTACCGCTGCCGCCCACTGTCACGCCTCCCCAGTTGCAGCAACGTCAGCAACAGCAACAGCAATGTGGGCTGCCTGATCATCGAGCCGCATCTGTTCGCGGCTGCCGACAACTTCAAGAAGGAACTGAACGCCGCTGCTGCGGCCGGAGCACCGCTCGGTCTCTTCCAGAACTTGGCCAATCAGGTCCAGAATGCTAATAATCTAAACCTGAGCCGGCTGAATGGCAACAATGGACTCCTGGGCAATCCCACACGCCACCTCCACCCCCCGCCGTTACAAACGCAACGAAGGTACGACGCGTCCAGCCCTCGCCACAGACAGCGGCCATCAATTTAAGCTGCTCGGCCCCGCCGAGCCAGCAGCCGGCACAAGCCAAGATGCGCAAGATCAGCGATCCCCGCTTCCCCAGCGACTGGGATGTGTCCGCCGTGTTGCAGGCCAACCGCGAGCTAGACGCCAACACTCTCTTCTTCCTGAGTCTGGCGCGACAGGTGCGTGCCATGCCCATGAAGTTCCAGTCGCTGGCCAAGATGCGTTGCATGCGCATCGTGAGCGACATCGAGCTTGAACTGGAGAACTATGACTGCAACGGGGGAGCGCCGCCCGACGAAACGGTCGCAGCCAGCATGAAGTACTGCAGCATGGACACTCCGCCTCCTCCGCCACAGGACGGATCCATGACGATGGCCCCGCACGCTATGGCCCCCGAGGGTTCCACAGAGCACTTTTGTGTACGTTATGTCCCCTCGCGGGTGGAGAGCATGATAGATATATCCTCTGACGAGGAGACCACCATGAACGGTGGCCAGTCCGCCGTGGGATCGGGATAGGTTTACTCGCATGGCGCGTCGCGTGTATTTATGTACAATTTATCTTTAATTATACTACTGTGTATATCAATTAGATGCATTTGGACTTTTTATGTCTTGTATTCTCAACCCCACCCCCATGTGCTGCTCAACGGTAAAAATGTGAAATATGTATGTCTAGAGTACAGCTATTTGAATGAAATACATTCCTTTCAACCTTGCCACATAGAGGCACCTTGCGAACTGAAGGAGCCTTACAGCTTCCGTGGGAAGAAACCGTAACTGAAACCATCCTTCCTGGTAGGCAGACAGGCAGCAACGCAACGCCAGTAATCACTGCAAGCACGACTAATGCTGAATGTGCTATGGGGAAATTACGATATTATTAGGATATTACGAGCTCTGGTAGAACCACTCCAAGGGATAGATGAAGCTCGAGCAGCAGAGCAGACAATCGATCG
>CM019043.1:9606891-9623583 GCA_009664405.1 Drosophila bifasciata | reverse complement strand
AAAAAACCAAAAATACAGTATGGTAGAAAATGACCATATATCTACCAGATTCTCGAATTTGGTTCAGATCGGATCATTATTGTAGCCACAATGATCAAAATGAATTTTCAGCAGCGAGCTGCCCCACCTCCGCTACAACCATAACAAAAATATACATTTATTTTGGAGGGTTGCAAACAAAGTGTACGTGTAAGTTGTTGTGAGAACTGATCTAGATGTAGATGACAGATGCGTCAAACAAATGTCAAATGTAAAACCGATAACATTTGAAGATTCCACATAAATCACATGTGTACAGACTGAGTACGGGTATAAAAGTAGAGTCGCGCCTACAGCGACTCCGTACGTTCTTTCTCGTTATATCTTGTATTCTCAACCCCACTCCACGTGTGCTGCTTAACGGTAAAAATGCGAAATATGTATGTCTAGGGTACAGCTATTTGAATGAAATACATTCCTTTCAACCTTGCAACAGCATAGAGGCACCTTGCGTACTGAAGGAGCCTTACAGCTTCCGTGGGAAGAAACCGTAACTAAAACCAGTTGCCAATGACATGGACTGCTGGCACATCCTTCCTTATAGGCAGACAGGCAGCCAGTAATCACTGCAAGAACGACTTCTGCTGAATGTGCTATGGGGGAAATTACGATATTATTAGGATATTACGAGCTCTGGTAGAACCACTCCAAGGAGATGGATGAAGCTCGAGCAGCAGAGCAGAAAATCGATCGGCGGGGCAGCGCACCAATTCCAAGGTGATGAATGGCAGCGGCACTTGAATCGACTGGTAGTATCTTCTCAATGCAGCGACAATGCAGGCCAAGGGTCGATACACCCTACAGTACACATATGTATGTATCTGTATGCATACTATGTGTATGGAGGGCAGCTCTCGCAAAAATCTCTGCAATTACCAGCAGGTGAGTTTTTTACAAAACAACGATTTCCAGCAGCTGAATTGACAGCTGATTTAACTATTTAATGTGTGCTTCAGGCACATACAGTCTAGACTGTTCAGGCGCAACTAAAGGCTGAAATCGAGAGCCTGTTTCCGAAAATAGAGCTGGGCAAGAGAAGGAATTTGGGTGTCCTCGAGAACCAAGTGGATTCTGCTGAGATGTAACGCACCATCCTACTCAAAGACTTCTTTCCCACCCCAACATTGCCATTATAAAATACGCTTATTTATTATTATCATTTACGAGTATTACTATTCTCAAGGTGGAATAGGTAGGTGCAGGCTAGAACAGAGTCGAGTCTGGTCTCACTCTCTGTTCCAGTCTCTCGGTCTGTGTCGGTTTCACTTTCACTGTCGGCTCCTAGCGGCAGTGGGTTCCGTTCTCTTCCAAAGGCAGCTGTAATGCCACTTTAGGACGGAAGATGCCTCCATCCTGTGGGAAGGTTGTGCCAGTGGCCAAGGCTGGTGTCCAGGCCAAATACCAGGTGAGTCCCCCCATTTTAACGAAAGTCCCCACTTCTGGAACGAAATTTTACCACCAAATTTGCCGGTTGCAGGTGAAAAGAACGCAAGGCGCAGCGTTGATATCACCGGTCTTAAGCAAGAGCGTCTTTTTAGCATTTAGCAGGAAATATTGGTTTTGGTTGAGAATACAAGATATAAAAAGTCCAAATGCATCTAATTGATATACACAGTAGTATAATTAAAGATAAATTGTACATAAATACACGCAACGCGCCATGCGAGTAAACCTATCCCGATCCCACGGCGGACTGGCCACCGTTCATAGTGGTCTCCTCGTCCGAGGATATATCTATCATGCTCTCCACCCGCGAGGGCGACATAACGTACACAAAGTGCTCCGTGGAACCCTCGGGGGCCATAGCGTGCGGGGCCATCGTCATGGATCCGTCCTGTGGCGGAGGAGGCGGAGTGTCCATGCTGCAGTACTTCATGCTGGCTGCGACCGTTTCGTCGGGCGGCGCTCCCCCGTTGCAGTCATAGTTCTCCAGTTCAAGCTCGATGTCGCTCACAATGCGCATGCAACGCATCTTGGCCAGCGACTGGAACTTCATGGGCATGGCACGCACCTGTCGCCCAGACTCAGGAAGAAGAGAGTGTTGGCGTCTAGCTCGCGGTTGGCCTGCAACACGGCGGACACATCCCAGTCGCTGGGGAAGCGGGGATCGCTGATCTTGCGCATCTTGGCTTGTGCCGGCTGCTGGCTGGGGCGGGGCCGAGCAGCTTAAATTGATGGCCGCTGTCTGTGGCGAGGGCTGGACGCGTCGTACCTTCGTTGCGTTTGTAACGGGCGGGGGTGGAGGTGGCGGTGTGGGATTGCCCAGGAGTCCATTGTTGCCATTCAGCCGGCTCAGGTTTAGATTATTAGCATTCTGCACCTGATTGGCCAAGTTCTGGAAGAGACCGAGCGGTGCTCCGGCCGCAGCAGCGGCGTTCAGTTCCTTCTTGAAGTTGTCGGCAGCCGCGAACAGATGCGGCTCGATGATCAGGCAGCCGACATTGCTGTTGCTGTTGCTGACGTTGCTGCAACTGGGCGGCGTGGCAGTGGGCGGCAGCGGTAGTCCAGCGGCGGCCGCAGCCGCCTTTAGCGTGGCCAGTGGGAACATCTGCTGGGCCAGTCCACCCACACCCACGCCCATGCCGAGGGGCAAGTGAGTGGCCAGAGAAGCCAGGGCATTGGCTTTGCTGACGGTAGCGGGAAGAGGCAGGACAACGGCGCTATTGGAATTCGTGGTGGAAGGCGGCGTCAGGGCACTGAGGGGGAGCCACTGCAGCACAGTTGAGGCTGCTATTGCTGTTGCTGTTATGGTTCTGGGGAGCCATTCCAATGTTGCCGCCGGGGGAGATCAGATTCGGTGGAGTGGCCGCGCCCAGGCCGGGCGCGTGTGTGGGCGCTCCAGTGCTTGTCATGGCCGTCGTGTAAGTGTTCACCGTGTTCGTGCTCAGAGCCGAGCAGCTGGCCGATGCTGTGGCAATGGTAATTTTCAGCTCGTCCTCGCCCCCGTTGCTGGTCGCCTTGGCCAGAACTTGGTAGCCGAAGTCGCATTCGGTGTCGTCCTCATCGTTTGACTTGCCATTGCCGTTGGCCGAGTTTCTGCAATCGATAAGAGATTCGATTCCATCAATAAGGTTATATCCATTGGTCATTTCGATCGTCGACTTACCTGCCAGGTCCCTGGAATGGCTTCAGGAACTCCATGTGATCGGCATGGGCCCAATACTGGTATTTCTTGGAGGTTTTGGGTGCCCACTCGAAAGGAGCGCAGATATTTTGTGTAACTGTCGCGTAAGTTCTTCCATTTTTCGCTTTGAGGCTTCTGCAAAAATAAAACGTGTGAACAGAAGCAACAAAGTTACTGTTTCCGTCTAGTCTATTTACAAATAAATAATAATAAATAATACTAATCTAAAATACAAGAATTTGCTTATAGCTCAGTTTCACGCATTCCAACCAACATGTTCTTTCCTAAGTGTGAGTGTGAATGATTAGCATAATCCGTTTATTTTGAAGCGTGGTTGCAATCAAATTTATCAATTTTGAAGAACAACCCAAACTTAAACCTTAAAAGCCAGAAATGTTCGGGTAATTTAAGAACTGTAATAGCTGCTACTACTTTAGCTGCACATACATATGTGGTATGTACGTGCTACGCACAAAAACTGACAATTAGTATTATATCAAACACATACACGTGCACGTGGATTCAAGTTAAGTTCCCATCGCCTTATCATTTGGTCTCGTGGAGAATCACCTTTTCAATTCTAACGACTGTTTGGCACAGGTGGTTGCCTGTTTGTTATTTTGGCTCGCATTTGGCAACGCCGCGCAATATTTTTGTTTTGACAAGCACTCTCTCTCTCTCTCTCTCTTTGTCCGGTCGCTTGGCCGCTCTCTCTCAGCATCAGAGCGCGCAGTTTGTATCAGTTTCGCTCTTCTGTGCTTGTTTGTTTTTGCTGCGTGCCATGGCAGTGTTTTTTGCTTCTTTTCTGCTTCTCGCTGCAATTTGCCGACCGCAGTCGCGCTACCCGCCCCGTCCTGTTCATGTCCCGGCTCCCCGCTCACCCCACTCCCTAATCGCGCCGTTGCCTCGTATGTACATATGTTTGTAGGTGTACGAACACAAGCGTACGAAAAAATATCAGGCCGGGCGGTTCGCGATTCGCAGCGCAGCAGAGTCGGCGACAGAGTTTGTCCGCTGGCGGCTGACAGGTACACACATATGAATGTTTTCATGCATGTGTGTGAGTGTGTGTAGAGTAAGCATGCATGTGTGTGTGTTCAACGTAATTCAATTTCAACCGCCGCCGAGCATTCAAGGCACAAGACTTCCTTTTAACACATATGTATGTAAGTTCGTACATACTTAAATATGTACACAAATATGTAGGGTTTGTATACCCTAACTAAGCGTGTTCCGCAAGGCTGCTATTTCTAGACCTAGACATAGGTACTATGTTTAGTACCTACCCACTGACAGGCCAATCTCATCCGCGATTTGCGTCCACACCTTCAGCTTGACTTCCACGTTCTTGTAGTCCGGATTGTGGTTGTTGTAGACCACGTCGTACCGCTTGACGATATCGATGAAGTCGGAGGTGTTATCGGATGTGGTCGAGGACTCGCTAATTGCGCGCGCCGCTTTCGTGTCCTTCATCCTGCTGTCAACGGTGCACTGGCTGACTCTGCTAACGGTTATTCGAAAACCCAAAACCTCCGTTCCTCAGTGCTCGGGACGGGCGAAGTCTTTTTATAGGCGTGTAGGCGCTCTATTGACCGCCCAGCCGCGTTCTGTGTGTGTCTCCCCGGCCGCTCCACCAGCCACCAGCAGCACAGGCGTAGGCAGAGAGCCGAACGGAACGGAACGCCAACGGAGAGAGCGAGAGAGAGTAAACTGCGAGCGAGAAACCGTCCGACTGCCGTTTTTGTATGACCGCTTCGACAAAAGTTGGACACTTGAATGAGAGACGATGAGCTGCATGCACAAACCTAACAGCAGCAGTAGCAGCAGAAACGGCAACGGCAGCAGCAGCAGCGGCGCCAAGCCAGGCAGCAGGGAGACCATGCCTCTCCACCCACCCTCCGGCCCGCACCGCACCGCACTCTTCTTGCGCACTCACATACATACATATACACACAGACACAGCAGCAGCAGCAGCAACAACAAAAGCGGGCCCCAACAGCGACGCGGCGACCGTCGTTGGAGGACGTGTAAAGAAGAACAAGAAGGCAACCTCATCATCATCATAGCTGGCAGTAGCAGAGGCAGAGGCAGAGGCAGAGGAGGAGGCACATACAACAGACATATAGAAGGCAGCAGCGCAGTTTGGCGCTCGCAATAAAAACGCGCAGCGTCGCACCGCTCCAACAGCCGCAGCGACAGCAGCAGCAGAAACGTTAACCGCCCACATTCGCCGCCTCCCTCCCCACAAGGCAAAACATGAGATTGTTGTTGCTGTTAGTTGTGGCTGCTGCCGTTTCATTTTGTTGTTGCTGTATGTGTGCGTGAGCGCGACAAAATCGCAACAGTGCGAGGCAGTGGATGTGGACACCCACACCCTACCCTACCTCTCTCTCTCTCTTTCTCACTACCTCTATCTGCCACTCTTCTCCCGGGCATCATTGAAGCCTTAGCTTTCGAGGCAGCTTTATTTGATTGCCGATGCAAAAACTGTTGCACCTTCATCACGTGTCGCCGCCAGAATGTGTTGTTGGCTGCATGCACAGATAGTATAGCATACAGACGCATCTCTCTGAAGTTCAAGGTCATTGATTTGGCGGCATACGGAAATAGAAGAAATATCGCAAGTGCCAATCCTGGTGTATGGCCTGCTTAAGCACAGATCACTGTGGTCTTCGCTAGCTGTCCTTATCAGACGTCTCCGCGTCAGAGCCTTTACTGTAAAAGCGATGTTCGTTTCTCGTTCTCTATGTACATATGTACATATGTATATGCTGTACCGCTTTAGCCCAGCATCCAAGAGGGGGAGAGAGCAGTCGAGGGAGCCCAGAAAAGTTGCTCCATTCCATCGATCCAACCCAGTCCCGTAGAATTTCTGTTCCCGCTGCTCTCTCCTTTCCTCCTCTCTCCTCACACCATACGTCTCCCTCATCTCCTCTGACAACAGTTCGTGTTGTTGCTTTTGTTGCGACTCTTTCCTTTTTTCAAGTTGTTTTGTTGCCAGCGCTGTAGTCGTCGTCGTCGTTGGCGTCGGCCCCCCACTCAGCCCCAGTGCTGACTGCTGGCGACCGAACCTACGACCAGTTAACCCCCCTCGACAGCCAGCCACTGCACGCCTTCTGTCCGCGCCCTCTTGCCCACTTGTACGAGGCGGACTGAGCTGAACCCCAAACTAACACGTAGATGGCGCCTGTGTGTGTGTGTGTGTGTGTGTGTGTGTGCCAGCTGCGTGTGTTTCTCTGCCTGTGTGTGTGTTTGTATCTCTTTCGCTTTGCGAGTTTTTTGTTGCTTTTATTATATTTTTTCGCTTTTCTCTCTCTATGCCCGTGCCTTCCTTCAGCCAGCGACAGCTCCTACTGCGGCGTCCGTTCCACCTCGCCCCCTGGCTCACTGTTTCTCTCTTTTGCTGTATACACGCACACACACAGGCAGTCAGTGGCAGCCGCCTGCCTCGTCCTGGCGGCCGGCCCCCCTACCATCGTTGGGCCAGCTCCCGGCATGCCTCTTCCATAGTCATCATCATCATCGCCGCCATCATCATCATTGCCTTCTGCCAGCTCCCCCTACTCCCCCAAGTAGCAGGAGCAGCAGAAGCAAAATTTTGTGGAAAGATGTGCCGTAGGGTGGGAGGAGATGGGTGGGGGGGAAGGTGGGACGTTGGGCGTTTTGCCCTGCCCGTTGTGGTTCAGCGGCAGTGAAGGCATGGGTGTCGGTGTGTGTGTGTATGTACTTCTGTCTCT
This sequence comes from Drosophila bifasciata, assembly GCA_009664405.1. Taxonomy (NCBI): domain Eukaryota; kingdom Metazoa; phylum Arthropoda; class Insecta; order Diptera; family Drosophilidae; genus Drosophila; species Drosophila bifasciata. The sequence continues at coordinate 9,616,683 of CM019043.1, read as the reverse complement.
CCGCTGCTGTTTTGGTTGTGTCTGTGGAGCGGTGGATGATGTGGGTGAGAGGTGGACGGTGCAGAGCGGCGGCCTACCTTCCGCCGCTGGAAGAGCTTTTGTTGTTGTTGTTGTTGCCTTTTGTAAATCGATAAACGATGTCCGGAGTGGGGCACAGTCGAGCGCTTTGCGTGTGTACCTCCCTCTACACATGTCCATATGTACATATGTGTACATCCATATATATGTATTTGGTTTCAGTATATACCTCATATATTATATGTGTATATGTAGGTCTATGTACAACGTGCATTGGTGTGAGTGTTGGTCGGTGCAAAGCGGCCCAAAGCATATGTCCCACGGCTGGTCAGCGGGACCCTCGAGTTTGATGCAACCAGCACCACAGATGCATGTGGGCGAACACAAATACACTCGTATGCACCTGACCTGACCTGCCCATACCCCATTCCGCACTGCCTTACACTCCTATTCCATTCCAATTTCCATCACATTACATATCCTGTTTACAATATATTCGCGGACAACATTTCTATCCATTTGCATACCGAAATTAATCATCTTCAGCTCAAAGAAAGCATCCATTTTCAGCTCCAATGGACTCCAATTACACACTCACAATCAAAATATCTACTCTAATTTTTAGGTTTCTGTACGATGTTTCGTAGATCGTAGTTCGTGCTCGTAGCTATGTACGTAAATACATCTATATGACTCATTAAGGATGCACTGAGCTGGACATGGCAAAACGTCTATATTTTTGGATGCAACCAATCCCATACGGGGGATATCTATATTATCCTATTGAAATATCATTTTCAGAGGCTTTTTCCCCAGAAATGTATTCCCCAGTATGCCAATATACAACATTTGTACCCAAGAGGTACAGCAACACAAGAGTAGGGAGGTACTAGTTACAAGTCCATATACGATTTCACTCTGCTCTGTTTCACTCATTTTATAGTGGTACACATTATTGGAATCATGATTCCGCATTCTTCTTGAAACTGATATCGAATATCAATCTGACTGATGCATCCGAGCTGCAGTCCACTGTCAGGGGCAGGCGTGAGATCTACATGCTGCGCTAAGAGGCGCAACCACACCATCCATACCATAACAAGAGCCTAGGCTGGCCAAGTTACCAAAGATGCCCTCCTGCTGATGCAGGCTCTTTGCATTGCGAAGGATTCAGAACTATCACCTCATTAGCTCGGCCATTCTTCTCCACTACACGAAAAAGATTAGCCCACAATCGTCGCTGAAAACTGTTTACCCTGCCGTGCGTATCCTTAGCCATTTCCATCCATTAAATAGAGTAAATTTCTGTTCTGTGATAGATAGAAGATCGATCCCAAGAGAATTTTTTTTTTTTTCCACTATTGAACATTAAAGGTACACAAGATGAGCTAATCCATATGAGTAGGGGACCCATTGGCCCCACAATGTCCATTATCCCCGCCCATGGCCCTCTGCCGTTCCTTGATCTGCTGCTGCTGGAACAACAGTTGCACCAGGATAATCACATAGTTGGCCATGCTGTTGTACACCATAAAAATGGTGGACACATTGAGGGGAATGCTTTTTCCGATGAGGGCCGCCTGCCTGTTGTGCATGCGCCAATGCTGAAAGTCTTCGACCTGTCTGCTGGCCAGTGCCTGGCGCGGGAAGTGCTGCGCGTAGAGGCCAAGCAGGCGCAGGCAGTTTCGCTTCTGTGGAGGAGCAAGGATGATCTCGCCTTTGATCTTAGCTAAGGAATACTCACCTCCCGCTGAAGCAGATAGCCATAGCTGCTGGTGATGATTAGCTTGTAGGAGTGCAGCGCGACGTGAAGCAGCATGAATGTGTACCCAGGTCCCAGACCTCGGAGCCCAGAACCTTCTGGCAGATCACGTACACGAAGCAGGTCATCAGGGTGAACTCGTAGAAGAACCCAGCGGCAGCCGCAAACCCAAACACGCCGTTCAACTCTGCCAGCAAATGGGAGCAGCGCTTGGAGAACTCAAACAGCTTGGCAATCCTCCGATGGGCCGTCTCCTGTGGACCAGTACGCTGCGCGTACTCTTGCTGGAGGAGCTTCTGGATGAGACGTAGGCGCAGCCGCACAAAGTCCATGATGGCAATGTGAACAAATCCCACCAGGCCCAGGGAGCTCGTTAGCAGGGTGTAGGTGCCGGCCATAAGTAGGGTGGACGGCAGGCCGCAAGTGCACCGAGCCAAGTCGAAGATGAGCGACAGTGAGAAGGAGAAGAAGCAGATGGTCACAATCACAGTCCCGTACCAGTACTTGCAGCGGGTGCGCCGGTAGTTCCAGCGCACGGAGGGAAACTCCTCCGAAATGTCCAGGTCGAAGCCCTGCATGTTGGCCAGCAGCTTGATGTGGCGGCGTCGCTGGACGTCCAGCGCTAGAAAATATTCCACGTAGGTGATCGAACAGCTGAGGCACTCCCACATGACGATCATCTTGACCACGGGAGAGAGGTGGCCCATCATGGCGGCGCCCATTCGCTCATCCTGCAGCTTAAATAGCACGCTGCCCAGGTAGCCGAAGACGGCGAACAGCCGGACCCAGACCGCATACACCACGCTCATGGGCGAGGAAGCTGCTCCGCCGTCACTCTGTGTGTGCACCCGGAAGGTCACCAGTCCCCAGTAGAACAGAAGGCTGTAGAGGTTGCCGTAGCAGTAGATGAAGCCGTCGCTCGACGAGTTGCGGTGCTTCATGTGGCCGCCAATGAATGAGCCTGGTCAGTGGCATGCATAGGCTCTTATCCTCGCACACACAGGTAATTAAGAGCACAGAGATAAGATCGGACTAATTGAATATATCGTTTTTCAAGTGGTTTTCATTAATGACAACAACCGTCTATACACTTTGGTAGCTCCTCCTCCTCCTTCTAAATAAAGTGACGAATCCTATGAGAACCATTCAATCAGCCCCAAATTGCATAGGAAAAACAGAGATGGCCGTACATAGGTTTCTATAATTAACTACGATTGATCATTACACATGCAGATGTATGTAGGTATATAAGATATGACAGCACAATTGAACAGCATTTGCCATTGCCAGAGCGATTCTTATTTATTTGAAATTATACAAAAGTGTACTGGCGTACTTTACTTCTTGGATTTGGGTTGGTAGCGCTATTGGTGCTGGTGCTGATGCTGCTGGCATTCGGTGGATTGCGGCGGAGTGCCTTTTGCAGGACATGGGCATCCGCGGGCTCGATGCGTTTGTAGTACTGCTCCTTGGTGTCGACGATTTCGAAGCCAAATTTCTTGTAAAACTCAATGGCCCCATCATTGTTGATTTGCACATGCCTGAAATGCTTTCAAAAGTTAGTCCATACGATACAACTGCACTATTTGTTGTTCCCTTACAGAAAAATGCTGTCAAAGTTGCCGTCTTTCTCCGCGTAGTTTAGTATGTGCTCGAACATGACGGTGCCGATGCCCAGGCGCCGGTATGGCGACAGGCAGCCAAGCGTCATGATATAGAGGCGTCGCTGGTTCTCGGTTGTATCGATGCGGCAGCAGACGGCCCCGACCACTATGTCGTTGTAGTAGGCCAATTTGGCCAATTCGCCAGCCTCCAAAACATCCACATAGAACTTGTCATTGTAGGAGACCGGGAACACCACTGTATTGAGCTTCTTCAGTTGTTTTATGTTGTGCGGCGTCACGTCGCCCGTCGATGCTATTTCTACAAAAAATTAAAACCCAAGAAAATCAGAACAGACCCGAGGCGACGGACAATTTTAGGTTAGAATTTTGTAGGGACCTCTGGCATGCGCTATCTATGCAGAGGACACTTTACTCACCGAGTCATAGTTATTTAGTAGCTCCTTACGATTTAATAATGCGCCTAGCGCCAATTAATTATGATAGAAAAATGTGTTTTAGCCGAACAGCTGTTCGGAACCCGGGTTGCTAACAAAAGCTATCGGTTTTGGTATCGATTGCTTAAGCGCATTTGTGAGAATATGAATATATCGAATATATGTGTCGATTCTGAATAGAAAATTAGCAGGCATACAAAATCTTTTTCATCTTAAAATTCACACACAAAAACAAAGCCATGAACCCCAACATGAACATGATGCCGATGTCGGGACCGCAGATGATGCAGGTGATGCAGTCGTCGCCTCAGCCCATGATGCCGGCGGGCCCACCGGGTCCCGTGCCCCAGCAGCCCCTGCAACAGCAACAACAGGCCGAGAAACTGGACAACATATCGCGGATTAAGACTGTACTGGGACCGCTGCGGGAGTCGATGTTCCTGACCATACGATCGAGTGCATTCACGCTGCAGCAGAACAATCTGGCAGACAATCTGAAGCGGGATACTGGAGCCCATGGCCATCATGTGCCACGATTCGATAAGCATCTGGAAGACTTCTATGCTTGCTGTGACCAAATCGAGCTAAATCTGAAAACGGCGATGCAGTGCCTGCAGCAGCAGAATTCCTCAATCATTATCTGCCTGGTCTGGTTACGCCGATGCGAATGGAGAGCTTTATGCCCGAAAACGCTGGACCCATTCCGTACCCCACTTACTTGAATACAGTGCGAGTGCACGTTCAGTCGGCTAAGGACATTCACGACACCTTGATTAGTGCAGCCCAAAACATATCCCAGGCTGATTGATAGTTGTAGTCCATTTATGTTTACACACTTATCTTATTTCAAAACCCTAGCTCTAAGTACAAAATCAACCAAAACTATGCAAAATACCCAGCTACCCCCCATATTGTGGATGCCCAACTAGTAAATAACTGATTTTATAGGATATAAGTAGTTCTTAATAAAATATTTCTCCTCTGCGTTGAGCGTTTGTTAGAACTGCTGACAATTTTGCTGGAGGAGGAGGCATAACTATTATACATATTGTTGGAGGTGATGTTTAACTGCTGCACAATGCTCCACCAACTCTTGTGGGGGGCCAATATTAGGGGCTGTATAATGGATTCGAGGATGACTGAGTTAAAATTGTCTTGGATTTGGGATGGATGGGGCACAATCCAATCCGGAGTCGCACAGACAATCATCTCGCTGGCTTGAAGCTGTGGCTGCAGTTTGGTGGGCTGTGGTGGCAAATTCTGGTTATATTTTTGGCGAATTACATATATATTTTATGCACAAAAATTATGCGTTTTACCTGCTCTGCTTAATTTTGATAGGATAGGTGATCTACGGAATAAATTTATTCAGTATTTTTTTAGCGTATTAACTCAAGATGTTGACCCTATTTTAATAAAGCGGTGCTAAGTTCGATTCCTCGATTCCTTTCGTCACAGAGAGTTCCTCCTTGAGATTTGGTAAAAATTCACCGATCCGTCGCCAGGTGAGCTCCCAGAGCGCCTGATGCAGGCTTATATTTTCGGCGCTATTTTCATATTTGATATGCCATAAAATATACCATCCATCCACTTCAGAAATATAAAGAAAATATACCAAAATATACCTTAATTATATATACATATTTCTGAAGGTTTGCGGCAATGTCTTATCGATAAATTCGCGCTAAAACATGTGGCTTGGCATCAGTTTTGCCAATTTGCTCTTCAAAATTCAATTTAATTAGTATGTCTCCTCCTACGAATAGCAAAAAGCCAGCAGTAAGTATACCAACAAATTTCACTTAACTTGGGAAACAATATACATATGTTTGTATGTATTCCTATGCAAATAGTTTGCCAGTATCTTTTCTGCAATTTGGTAAGCTATTGAGAACCTGCCGGACATTGCATTCGATGTTCAACGCGACCAAGCTGGGAATGGTGATGTAAATGGTGCCAAGAAATCGCTGGACGAGTGTGCCTTGTGGTATTACAACGCCTTCTACAAGGACGCCAGTGTCCGCAAGCGATACCCGTTCAAACTGCGCGCGTGTCCCCAACGAATCAAGGATAAGTTGCTCACTATGCCGAAAGCAGAAGAGGATGCGTCGCCCAAAGAGTTTGAGCATTTGACGACTGATGGTGTAACAGTCGAAGTGGACAAGTGAGTACCGTACCGACCTGTCCCAATGTATGCCAAAATTCTCTAGTGGCTAACGCTGTTGACCATTGACAGAATGGGAAAGTTCATCTTTCCGGTGACTTACGACACCTTTAAAAAGTACGTGGACAAAGAGAAGATACACGAGCTTGTGAAAGACAATGAAACAAGCTCGTCAGAAGCCCTGCCTGATGCCCGAAAGAAGCGACTGATACGGAGATTCTACAACTATTTTACATGTTTCCCGAAAAGCGAAAGGCCACCAATATGTTCCCAAAAGCACCTGATGCTCTTATGCGTAAGTTGTTGGAATTTGGCCATCCCATGGATGAATCAGCCGTCAAGAGTTTAGCAGAGCATAACAAAAAGAGTGAAACTAAATCAAGCAGGTGGGTTTAGAATATACATCGCGCAAACTACCAGTACCAGCACACAAAAAAGTGCAGAAAGAAACAACTGAGGTAACAGCAAGCAACACAGCAGAAAAACTCCATTCTGAGGCACCTGCAGTCACTTCGAGCAATCTGATTCGTCTTGAACGAGCGTTGGAAGTCTTTTTGGCGCCGAGCAATCAGGTAGGATAGGTAACAAACAAACGTTGGGGTAACCAAAACTAATCCCGTCTGCCCTTAACAGGAACACAATATAAATTATTTGATCTGCCATAGCCATGGCCTGAAGAGAACGATTTGGCAGATACTCTTCCAGCTTAGCCAAGCGGAGTTCTGCACCTTTACAAGCTTCCATAGCGCCGAGACTCACTATGATCGCGAGAGCTTGCTACAGCGATGCCATCAGCAGTTTGTGGGTTAAGGCCATTGGCCATTTAATTTGTACGTGAAGATGACCATGTTGCGCTTCCTGTTGCGCATCAAGGGAGTAGAACTGCAGAAGCTGGACCTGAGTCAGATGTCGCCAAAGTTCTTGCACTGGCGGGATCTGATGCTGCACACCGATTTCGATGAAATGGTTACGCAGAATTACGCGGATCGTACCGGCAGGCAGATCGAGGAAATCGAAGATATGGAATTAGCGAAGCCAGCGCTAAACGAGGCAGACTTTGCGGATGCTCCTGCTCTTGTAGATGTAGAACTAAGTGAGTGTTTTATATTTGTTGTTTAGTGGATATTCCAATTGTTCATTTTCTTCCCAGATCCCCTCTGTGTTGTGCAGTGCCAAGCTACTGCAATAACTATTGAATCAGCCAGCATCACACCAACACCCACAACAACACCCACAACAGTACGGTACACACTTGTCCACTTCGACTGTTACACCATCAGTCGTCAAATGCTCAAACTCTTTGGGCGACGCATCCTCTTCTGCTTTCGGCATAGTGAGCAACTTATCCTTGATTCGTTGGGGACACGCGCGCAGTTTGAACGGGTATCGCTTGCGGACACTGGCGTCCTTGTAGAAGGCGTTGTAATACCACAAGGCACACTCGTCCAGCGATTTCTTGGCACCATTTACATCACCATTCCCAGCTGGTCGCGTTGAACATCGAATGCAATGTCCGGCAGGTTCTCCAATAGCTTACCAAATTGCAGAAAAGATACTGGCAAACTATTTGCATAGGAATACATACAAACATATATTGTTTACAAAGTTATGTGAAATTTGTTGGTAGACTTACTGCTGGCTTTTTGGCTTTGATGTGGACGCCTTTTGCTATTCGTAGGAGGCTCCTATGAATAGCAAAAAAAGCGTCCACGTCAAAAAAAAAGCCAGCGGTAATTAATTTTAATTCATTAAAAAAGTTGAGAGCAAAAATAAGGAACATAATGATAATATATGTATAAATTCAGTCCAGCAGCTACTAATTATACCCGTACTCGAAGAGTAAAAGGGTATATTGTATTTGTGGTAAAAGTGGATGTGTGTAACATAGAGAAGGAGTAATTTCCGACCATATAAAGTATATATATTCTTGATCAGCATCAATAGCCGAGTCGATATAGCCCTGTCTGTCCGTCCGTCTGTCCGTCTTGTTCGTCGCCCATTGCTCGAAGGCTAAAAGAGATAGAAACACCAAATTTTTTCCAGACTGATGTGTTCTCTCACTCCTAGAAAAGTTTAAAAAATCCCGCCCCGCCCACTTCCGCCCCCACAAAGGGCGCACATCTGTGGCGTCCACAATTTTGAAGATAGCAGAAAACTAAAAATGCAGAATCATAGAGAAATGCTATATCTATCAGGGGCCCAAATCTGAATCAGATCGGATCAATAATATAGCCACAATAGAGAAAAACATACGAAAAAACTTCGCTCCCTCTCTTTCGCACTCACACAAAATCGAGTCGTTTTGGTTTTTCGTATAAATGAGCGCCTTGATCTCAGAGACTATAAGAGCTAGAACAAACAAATTTTTTGCCTAGACTCCTGTGATATCGCTTCAGTGCAAGTTTATTTCAAAAATTTGCCACGCCCACTCCTGCCCCCCAAAAGACAAAAATCTAAAATTTTGAAGATAGGAAAAAACGAAAAATGCAGTATGGTAGAAAATTACCATATCTACCAGATTCCCGAATTTGGTTCAGATCGGATTATTATTGTAGCCACAATGATCAAATGAATTTTCAGCAGCGGGAATACCCCGCGCCCGTTCAGTGTTTCCCCTTGCCCGATTGTAGCGTAAGTCATTTATGGGGATGATGATCTCACACTCACGCTCTGCCTCGTGCAATGTCCGTGTGTTGTTGTGAGAAGTGATGTAGATGATGTAGATGTAGATGACAGATGTAGCAAAAAATGTAAAATGTAAAAACTGAAAACATTTTAAAATTCCACATAAATCACATGTGTACAGACTGAGTACGGGTATAAATGTAGAGTCGCGTTCAAAGCGACTCCGTACGTTCTTTCTCGTTTTTGTTTAGCATTCGAAATATGTTCAAATTCTTTGGCTTTAAGGATGTCCTTCTCTCGGACAAAAGTTTCCCCGCTTTGCTAAACATCCTCCCTGTTTCGGCATAGGATGCCGGAGTGCAGAGGAAGCGCTATACAATGTACAATTTTCCGTAAACGGTCACCATGGTATTAATGGTGCAACACGATATATCGATGGTAGGAAAATCCTATCGTGACTATCGTCGATTGTTTTACAGCTTTAGCGTTCAAATAAGAAGCTAAGCCTAGCTACTGACCAAATACGTAAGACGTGAATACGTTTTGCTGTTTCAATTATGTTTATATTGACTAAAGGCAAGTATAAATCGTACTTGATAGTGGCTCTTATAATTTATTGTAATCTGCAGATGATGATGAGAAGTTCGTGCTATTGCCAAATAAACCCGTCTACACTGTCGGTCGCTTGTCAACCGATCTGAACCTGCAGGAGGATCTCGGCATCAGTCGCAATCATGTGCGCCTGCACCTGCCGAGTGAGAGGAGTGAGGTGCTTCAAATCTGGTCCAAGCCGAGACTTAAAATTGGGCCGGACGACCACTTTTAAAATGTCTTTAAAAAATCTAGACAATCGATGCTACTACTATCGATAGCAGTTCGCGGACACCACTGGGGGCCCACCACAAACTTTGTTGTTGTGTCTCGGTGCCGTCTCGTTCGACGCGCGTTAAAACGGAAAACGAAAAAATATGATTAAAATCGGATGACCGCTTAAAATAAATGAAAATTGCAAGTGTTTTTTATTCTTCTTAAAATGCACTAAATAAAACCCACTGCGTTTCTGTTTGATTGTTCATGGAAATGATATAAAAAAAGTTTAATTTTAAAAAGCTCAAATTTCTGCCGTGTTGATTGACACGGACAGCCAATCCCTGAATGGATCGT
>CM019043.1:9295932-9606591 GCA_009664405.1 Drosophila bifasciata | reverse complement strand
TAAATGATTCGCAATGCCTTAGAACACGTAACTTATTAGAAAAACGTGAAAGAAAAGCCCCCAATATCGCCATTTATGGTTAAACCACTGGTTGGTGAGGTCAAGAAGGACCCTTGCAAATCATCCCCAGAGCTTAAAAAATGATCTTAAAAATCGCCAAGGATGAGGAAAGTTAGTTCTTGCTTACAAGAATATAAATTAATTGCCCGGGGTCCGCGGAAAAATTCACTTTAGACAGGAAGCCATGGGTACAAGTGATTCAGTATGCAAAATAGCACTGAGTTGGCCCAAAAAATATGGGAGAATCAACCTGTGGTCCGAAATAAGTCAAAATGTTTTTTTTGTTTACAAGGCTCTCGATCTTATATAAGACGACTACCCAATGCAGAATACAATCATCTGACTAAGATATAAAACCAATAAACATGCAGGGAAAAGCATCACGGTAGGGGCATGCTTTTGGTACTATGGAGGTGGTCTAATATATGGCCTAAATCGATGATGAATCGACACGGCTATGTAAATTTATATTAAAACAATGATGCTGCCTTATATGGAATAGAAAATGCCATTGCTTTGTGTCTTCCATCAGGATAATGATCCAAAACAGACCAGCAAGGAAGCTTTAACGTGGTTCGAGAACAGTGCGTTTAATGTAATGTATTGGCCTGCTTAGTCCCCAGATATGAAACCCATGGAAAATCTTTTTGTTCTAAAGTTACAAAAAATATGTTTCTAATACGAAACCAAAGAACAATATTGATCTTTTGGGCATCATGCATTATTTTTGGGGCAATATCTTCCACAAAAAGAGTCAAATATGAGGTGAACTTTTACACCAAGACGCTGAGCCTCTGTTGTGGCTACAAAAGGCTTTTAAAACAATATCTTAACCTTTAAATACAACTAAAGTAACCTATTGTAATGAAAAATTTGGAAAACTTCTTGACATTTTTTTTTTCGAACAGTTTGGAAATTGGTGCTATTTTTGTTGCCGCCTAAATTCACGAATTCGTACTTTTCTTCTCAAATATTTTCGTTTAAGGTCTTCAATACATGCCATTGCTTTTCGGAAATGTAAAATAACACTCTAAAGTTTATAAATTAGTTTTAAAACAGTTCATTAAACCGTCCATTTAAACACATAATCCTTCAATACAGAAAAATAAGCCTTTGGTGCTATTATTTATGCCGCAGCTGTATATACTTTATGGGGTCGGAATGCCTCCCTTCTGTGTGTTACACACATCCACTTTTACCACAAAATACAATATACCCTTTTACTCTTTGAGTACGGGTATAAAAAGTCCAAATGCATCTAATTGATATACACAGTAGTATAATTTAAGATAAATTGTACATAAATACACGCAACGCGCCATGCGAGTAAACCTATCCCGATCCCACGGCGGACTGGCCACCGTTCATGGTGGTCTCCTCGTCAGAGGATATATCTATCATGCTCTCCACCCGCGAGGGGGACATAACGTACACAAAGTGCTCTGTGGAACCCTCGGGGGCCATAGCGTGCGGGGCCATCGTCATGGATCCGTCCTGTGGCGGAGGAGGCGGAGTGTCCATGCTGCAGTACTTCATGCTGGCTGCGACCGTTTCGTCGGGCGGCGCTCCCCCGTTGCAGTCATAGTTCTCCAGTTCAAGCTCGATGTCGCTCACGATGCGCATGCAACGCATCTTGGCCAGCGACTGGAACTTCATGGGCATGGCACGCACCTGTCGCGCCAGACTCAGGAAGAAGAGAGTGTTGGCGTCTAGCTCGCGGTTGGCCTGCAACACGGCGGACACATCCCAGTCGCTGGGGAAGCGGGGATCGCTGATCTTGCGCATCTTGGCTTGTGCCGGCTGCTGGCTCGGCGGGGCCGAGCAGCTTAAATTGATGGCCGCTGTCTGTGGCGAGGGCTGGACGCGTCGTACCTTCGTTGCGTTTGTAACGGGCGGGGGTGGAGGTGGCGGTGTGGGATTGCCCAGGAGTCCATTGTTGCCATTCAGCCGGCTCAGGTTTAGATTATTAGCATTCTGGACCTGATTGGCCAAGTTCTGGAAGAGACCGAGCGGTGCTCCGGCCGCAGCAGCGGCGTTCAGTTCCTTCTTGAAGTTGTCGGCAGCCGCGAACAGATGCGGCTCGATGATCAGGCAGCCCACATTGCTGTTGCTGTTGCTGACGTTGCTGCAACTGGGAGGCGTGACAGTGGGCGGCAGCGGTAGTCCAGCGGCGGCCGCAGCCGCCTTTAGCGTGGCCAGTGGGAACATCTGCTGGGCCAGTCCACCCACACCCACGCCCATGCCGAGGGGCAGGTGAGTGGCCAGAGAAGCCAGGGCATTGGCTTTGCTGACGGTGGCGGGAAGAGGCAGGACAACGGCGCTATTGGAATTCGTGGTGGCAGGCGGCGTCAGGGCACTGAGGGGAGCCACTGCAGCACAGTTGAGGCTGCTATTGCTGTTGCTGTTATGGTTCTGGGGAGCCATTCCAATGTTGCCGCCGGGGGAGATCAGATTCGGTGGAGTGGCCGCGCCCAGGCCGGGCGTAAGTGTGGGCGCTCCAGTGCTTGTCATGGCCGTCGTGTAAGTGTTCACCGTGTTCGTGCTCAGAGCCGAGCAGCTGGCCGATGCTGTGGCAATGGTAATTTTCAGCTCGTCCTCGCCCCCGTTGCTGGTCGCCTTGGCCAGAACTTGGTAGCCGAAGTCGCATTCGGTGTCGTCCTCATCGTTTGACTTGCCATTGCCGTTGGCCGAGTTTCTGCAATCGATAAGAGATTCGATTCCATCAATAAGGTTATATCCATTGGTCATTTCGATCGTCGACTTACCTGCCAGGTCCCTGAATGGCTTCAGGAACTCCATGTGATCGGCATGGGCCCAATACTGGTATTTCTTGGAGGTTTTGGTGCCCACTCGAAAGGAGCGCAGATATTTTGTGTAACTGTCGCGTAAGTTCTTCCATTTTCGCTTTGAGGGCTTCTGCAAAAAATAAAACGTGTGAATAGAAGCAACAAAGTTACTGTTCATTCCGTCTATTTACTAATAAATAAAATAAATAATAATAAATAATACTAATCTAAAATACAAGAATTTGCTTAAAAACTCAGTTTCACGCATTCCAACCAACATGTGAGTGTGAATGATTAGCATAATCCGTTTATTTTGAAGCGTGGTTGCAATCAAATTTATCAATTTTGAAGAGCAACCCAAACTTAAACCTTAAAAGCCAGAAATGTTCCGGTAATTTAAGAACTGTAATAGCTGCTACTACTTTAGCTGCACATACATATGTGGTATGTACGTGGTACGCACAAAAACTGACAATTAGTATTATATCAAACACATACACGTGCACGTGGATTCAAGTTAAGATTTACTCGGAGCAAAGCACGGCTTCCCTTCGCCTTATCATTTGGTCTCGTGGAGAATCACCTTTTCAATTCTAACGACTGTTTGGCACAGGTGGTTGCCTATATGTTATTTTGGCTCGCATTTGGCAACGCCGCGCAATATTTTTGTTTTGACAAGCGCTCTCTCTCTCTCTTTGTCCGGTCGCTTGGCCGCTCTCTCTCAGCATCAGAGCGCGCAGTTTGTATCAGTTTCGCTCTTCTGTGCTTGTTTGTTTTTGCTGCGTGCCATGGCAGTGTTTTGCTTCTTTTTTCTGCTTCTCGCTGCAATTTGCCGACCGCAGTCGCGCTACCCGCCCCCGTCCTGTTCATGTCCCGGCTCCCCGCTCACCCACTCCCTAATCGCGCCGTTGCCTCGTATGTACATATGTTTGTAGGTGTACGAACACAAGCGTACGAAAAATATCAGGCCGGGCGGTTCGCGATTCGCAGCGCAGCAGAGTCGGCGACAGAGTTTGTCCGCTGGCGGCTGACAGGTACACACATATGAATGTTTTCATGCATGTGTGTGAGTGTGTGTAGAGTAAGCATGCATGTGTGTGTGTTCAACGTAATTCAATTTCAACCGCCGCCGAGCATTCAAGGCACAAGACTTCCTTTTAACACATATGTATGTATGTTCGTACATACTTAAATATGTACACAAATATATAGGGTTTGTATACCCTAACTAAGCGTGTTCCGCAGGGCTGCTATTTCTAGACCTAGACATAGGCACTATGTTTAGTACCTACCCACCGACAGGCCAATCTCATCCGCGATTTGCGTCCACACCTTCAGCTTGACTTCCACGTTCTTGTAGTCCGGATTGTGGTTGTTGTAGACCACGTCGTACCGCTTGACGATATCGATGAAGTCGGAGGTGTTATCGGATGTGGTCGAGGACTCGCTTATTGCGCGCGCCGCTTTCGTGTCCTTCATCCTGCTGTCAACGGTGCACTGGCTGACTCTGCTAACGGTTATTCGAAAACCCAAAACCTCCGTTCCTCAGTGCTCGGGACGGGCGAAGTCTTTTTATAGGCGTGTAGGCGCTCTATTGACCGCCCAGCCGCGTTCTGTGTGTGTCTCCCCGGCCGCTCCACCAGCCACCAGCAGCACAGGCGTAGGCAGAGAGCCGAACGGAACGGAACGCCAACGGAGAGAGCGAGAGAGAGTAAACTGCGAGCGAGAAACCGTCCGACTGCCGTTTTTTTGTATGACCGCTTCGACAAAAGTTGGACACTTGAATGAGAGACGATGAGCTGCATGCACAAACCCAACAGCAGCAGTAGCAGCAGAAACGGCAACGGCAGCAGCAGCAGCAGCAGCGGCGCCAAGCCAGGCAGCAGGGAGACCATGCCTCTCCACCCACCCTCCGGCCCGCACCGCACCGCACTCTTCTTGCGCACTCACATACATATACACACAGACACAGCAGCAGCAGCAGCAACAACAAAAGCGGGCCCCAACAGCGACGCGGCGACCGTCGTTGGAGGACGTGTAAAGAAGAACAAGAAGGCAACCTCATCATCATGATAGCTGGCAGTAGCAGAGGCAGAGGCAGAGGCAGAGGAGGAGGGGAGGAGGCATACAACAGACATATAGAAGGCAGCAGCGCAGTTTGGCGCTCGCAATAAAACGCGCAGCGTCGCACCGCTCCAACAGCCGCAGCGACAGCAGCAGCAGAAACGTTAACCGCCCACATTCGCCGCCTCCCACCGCCTCCCCACAAGGCAAAAACATGAGATTGTTGTTGCTGTTAGTTGTGGCTGCTGCCGTTTCATTTTGTTGTTGCTGTATGTGTGCGTGAGCGCGACAAAATCGCAACAGTGCGAGGCAGTGGATGTGGACACCCACACCCACACCCTACCCTCTCTCTCTCTCTTTCTTTCACTACCTCTATCTACCACTCTTCTCCCGGGCATCATTGAAGCCTTAGCTTTCGAGGCAGCTTTATTTGATTGCCGATGCAAAAACTGTTGCACCT
Organism: Drosophila bifasciata; assembly: GCA_009664405.1. Taxonomy (NCBI): domain Eukaryota; kingdom Metazoa; phylum Arthropoda; class Insecta; order Diptera; family Drosophilidae; genus Drosophila; species Drosophila bifasciata. The sequence goes on along the minus strand of CM019043.1, from coordinate 9,601,221 downwards.
TCATCACGTGTCGTGCCGCCAGAATGTGTTGTTGGCTGCATGCACATATAGCATAGCATACAGACGCATCTCTGAAGTTCAAGGTCATTGATTTGGCGGCATACGGAAATGGAAGAAATATCGCAAGTGCCAATCCTTGTGTATGGCCTGCTTAAGCACAGATCACTGTGGTCTTCGCTAGCTGTCCTTGTCAGACGTCTCCGCGTCAGAGCATTTACTGTAAAAGCGATGTTCGTTTCTCGTTCTCTCTGTACATATGTACATATGTATATGCTGTACCGCTTTAGCCCAGCATCCAGGAGGGGGAGAGAGCAGTCGAGGGAGCCCAGAAAAGTTGCTCCATTCCATCGATTCAACCCAGTCCCGTAGAATTTCTGTTCCCGCTGCTCTCTCCTTTCCTCTTCTCTCCTCACACCATACGTCTCCCTCATCTCCTCTGACAACAGTTCGTGTTGTTGCTTTTGTTGCGACTCTTTCCTTTTTCAAGTTGTTTTTGTTGCCAGCGCTGTAGTCGTCGTCGTCGTTGGCGTCGGCCCCCACTCAGCCCCAGTGCTGACTGCTGGCGACCGAACCTACGACCAGTTAACCCCCCTCTCGACAGCCAGCCACTGCACGCCTTCTGTCCCGCGCCCTCTTGCCCACTTGTACGAGGCGGACTGAGCTGAGCCCCAAACTAACACGTAGATGGCGCCTGTGTGTGTGTGTGCCAGCTGCGTGTGTTTCTCTGCCTGTGTGTGTGTTTGTATCTCTTTCGCTTTGCGAGTTTTTGTTGCTTTTATTATATTTTTTCGCTTTTCTCTCTCTATGCCCGTGCCTTCCTTCAGCCAGCGACAGCTCCTACTGCGGCGTCCGTTCCACCTCGGTCCCCTGGCTCACTGTTTCTCTCTTTTGCTGTATACACGCACACACAGGCAGTCAGTGGCAGCCGCCTGCCTCGTCCTGGCGGCCGGCCCCCCTACCATCGTTGGGCCAGCTCCCGGCATGCCTCTTCCATAGTCATCATCATCATCGCCGCCATCATCATCATTGCCTTCTGCCAGCTCCCCTACTCCCCAAGTAGCAGGAGCAGCAGAAGCAAAATTTTGTGGAAAGATGTGCCGTAGGGTGGGAGGAGATGGGTGGGGGGGAAGGTGGGACGTTGGGCGTTTTGCCCTGCCCGTCGTTGTTCAGCGGCAGTGAAGGCATGGGTATGTGTGTGTGTGTGTGTATGTACTTCTGTCTCTCCGCTGCTGTTTTGGTTGTGTCTGTGGAGCGGTGGATGATGTGGGTGAGAGGTGGACGGTGCAGAGAGCGGCCTACCTTCCGCCGCTGGAAGAGCTTTTGTTGTTGTTGTTGTTGCCTTTTGTAAATCGATAAACGATGTCCGGAGTGGGGCACAGTCGAGCGCTTTGCGTGTGTACCTCCCTCTACATGCATGTACATATGTATGTACATACATATGTGTACATCCATATATATGTATTTGGTTTCAGTATATACCTTATATATATGTAGGGTCTATGTACAACGTGCATTGGTGTGAGTGTTGGTCGGTGCAAAGCGGCCCAAAGCATATGTCCCACGGCTGGTCAGCGGGAACCTCGAGTTTGATGCAACCAGCACCACAAATGCATGTGGGCGAACACAAACACACTCGTATGCACCTGACCTGACCTGCCCATACCCCATTCCGCACTGCCCCAGACCCCTATTCCATCCCAAGTTCCATCACATTACATATCCTGTTTACAATATATTCGCGGACAACATTTCTATCCATTTTCATACCGAAATTAATCATCTTCAGCCCAACGAAAACATCCATTTTCAGCTCCAACAAACACAATTATTGGGATTGCTGCACCGAAAGGACATCCCGCAGGCGGAGCTTAGTCTTTGGATTATGTCGCTTATGTGGAAACCCCTCGTAGAATGGTTACACACTCACAATTAAAAGAAACTACTCTCTCAAATTGTTTCATTTTAAGAATTTCGAGCTCGTATATAGTATATATACTATATACGTAAATACTTCTACTATACATACATATATGACTCATGAAGGATGCATTGAGCTGGACATGGCAAAACCCAAGCCCAAAAGGGGGATACCTGCAGCGTTTGTGATCATTATTCTATTGAAATATAATTTTCATAGGCTTTTCCCCTTAAATTTATTCTTCAGCATGCCAATATATAAAATTTGTGTCCAATACGCCAACACAAGTGTAGGAGGTACTAGCTAGCCCATATGATCTGGGTCTCATAAGGCTCAGCCCAGATTAGTATGTTTCGGTTATAATCGGGTTTCTGTGGGCACCAAATATATACCCTGGAGTGTGTCTTACCAAATAATACAAATACTGTTTCACTTTGTAAGACTAAATATGAGCTGCGCAACCCATTCAATGAGCAGACTAATGTCGATTTTAGGAATATTCATTTTACCAAAATACGATGAAAAACAGAAGGACCCAATAGTCCCAATAGTGATGTGGCATGTAATAGGGAGAGGGAGGAAGTGAATTTTCATTCCATTCGGTTCTCATTCCGTAGGCATCGGCGGTCATGGCATTTGCCTGTACAACGACAAAAAGTACGATGTCATGATGGAGCGCAGTGCCACTCCTATAAGAAGATTATCGTTAAAAATTACCAGGACAGCCCAGGAATCTACCATTTTGAACTTCCAGGATACGAAGAACTTGCCCAAGATTCGGAACTATCACCATTGTTACCTCGGCCATTCACCTCCACTACACGAAGAAGATTGTGGGCCAAATCGTCGCTGAAAACTGTTTTCCTTGCCCCCTAGCCCCATCTATCCATGGATAATACTTTTACTACTTTCCTTGCAGTTGCTTGACGACCTCTGGAAAATTAAATTACCTTTAATGTTCAATAGTGGAACAGCAATTCTCTTTGGATAGTTCTTCCTAGAACAGAAGATTGGCTCAGCCAGAACCAATGCCTACTCTGAATGAATGTTAATGAATCTTAATCCATATAATCCATAGGGACCATTGGGCCCACAATGTCCACATCCCTGCCCATGGCCCTCTGCTGTTCGTTGATCTGCTGCTGCTAGAACAACAGTTGCAACATGATAATCACATAGTTGGTCACGCTGTTGTACACCATGAAAATGGTGGACACATTGAGGGAAATGATGAGAGGCTCTTATCCTCGCGCACACAGGTAATTAAGAGCACAGAGATTGTAGTACATCGAACTAATTAAATCGTTTGGCTTTGTATCGTTTCTATCCGTATCCTTAATTATCTCAACTCGACGCATTCGGTTTTGGTATTTTTTTTTTTTTATTATTTTCAACCCAACTTTGGATGTTTAATGGTAAAAAATCTCTAGGATCCAGTTCGGAGAGTCGCTAATTTGTTGCTACGTGAAATAGGTGAATGAATTTCATTCAATGGGTCGGCAATTTACATCCGGACGAGATGCAATTTTAGGCCTGCACCTTGCTCTTGGTGGTGAACGCGAAGTAAGCACATCCGCCCACCAGGAAGGCGGCCAGAATCTCGGCCTTCACCCAGGGACCCTTGTAGGCGCTCTTGGTGGGCACGGTGATGTCCAGCAGGGACTTGACCGACGAGACCTTGTCGCCGTCGCGCTGTGCCTTGCGAACGTTGGCATAGCCATCCTCATCGAAGAGACGGACCTGAACGTTGCCGCTGCTACCTTGCTTGATGTCCTCCACCCAGCTCAGCTGTAATCGGATTATTGTAATAATTCGTTCCAAATGTCTTTATGCTAACCACTCACCTGGTACTTGCTGTCGCCAACCTTTGCCACGGGCACAACCTTGCCGCAGGGGAACTCGGCGAACAGGCTGGGCTGTGCAGAGTTGCTGCACTGCAGCGTGATCTCGGCAACATGCGCCAGCTGCGTCAGAATGGTGGCATCTTGTGTGCTGAACGACGATACGGTGGCCTTGCAGCTTCCATAGACACCGGAGGCACCCATCAGGGCGATCAGGCACAGAGCAACCAGTTGGCGGTACATTTTCGGTAGGTCTTGGTTTGGTTTTTAATTTAAAATTCGCCTAATTCAAGGAGCGCACAACAAAGCCGCTGCAACTTTCTTTTTACTTTGAGAAAGCCACGACAGCAGCGACGTCATTTGACAGCAGCGACGTCATCTGACAGCTGTAGTGTTGAGAAATTTTACGATGTTTGACGATAGTTTATGGTCGCTCAACAGCGCTGCTAATTTCGATCTATCGATTGGGGTAGTTAACACGAGTAGCTATCGATACTTGAGTTGCGGTTACTTTTTAAACAGTACTCGGTTTGGTATCTCAATTTAAGATCTGTGTATTTGGGTAAAATGTTTGCTAATCCAACGGAATCTACCTATACAATTGCAATTCTTTTTACTCGGTTACCCTGTTCCAGGCACAGTAAATTCTTCTATGCCGATTTGCTCAATTAAAATGGCTTTTCTTATTTTTTTTTGTTTTGAAATGACAGCGGTACCAAGTTAGCTGGTACCGCTCCGTATTTGGTTACGACTATTCTGTCTAATATGCATTTATTTGACTCTCTGCTTATTTACGGCATTTCCATTGTAATTGATTATAAATTGCAAAAAGCGAAACGGAACCCACTACCGCTCGCCCCGTGGTCCGTGGTCCGTGGTTTCTGTCTGTGTCTGATCGGCGGGTACATGGGCCGTCGTCAAAGTCAAAGTCGCGTCATCGAGGACCTGCAATAAATATCGACTTGAAATGATTAATGCCGGGTACCTACCACCCGCAGTTCGTTCGTTCTTTGAGGGGCCCTTTCAGTTTTGTTTTAAGTACATTTTATTTGCCGTGATGCCAGCAGAGCCAACATATGTACGTATGTATGTACATATATAGGATAGGCAGTATATAGTCGTATTTACTGGCATATATGGAAATGACTTGCTTGATGGCTGATGTGGCTTTGACCTTGGACTGGGCTTGATTTAGTTTTTGGCATTCCTTTTGGCTGTTGTTGCTGCTCAGCTCCGCTCTATGCCCATTTCTGTTTGCGTCTCTCGCCTGCCTCTCGCTTTGTGTACGTTACGTTACGTTTCTTTTGATTGCCGACGCGCACGGCAACATTTCCTTTTCCAACAACAACTTTTGCATGCCTTTGATGAATTTGAAATTGTCACAAATATGAAAGTTTTTTTCACTTGCCAACGGTAGGGGCACGGTACCCTCCCCACATACTCGTAGTAGTGACAGCAGAATTTGCATCTAACTTTTCCCCATTGACATTGAGCGACTCGTACGCATTTCCTTTCACTCTTACTCTCACTCTGTGTGTTTGTGGACACTTTCATACATGGGCAAGGCTTACCCAATGGATTTTTATAACAGGATAACAGAGTAGAACTAAAAGCCCATGGAGTGTATGGAGTGTGATGCAACAAGTCCTTGCTTAGAGTCTTGACCTACTACAGGCATCTGTCGCCCACTGTTCTATAGATAGATGTGACAATGGATGGATAGATTCGGTTCGACCAAATTTGATTACATTTCTGGCTATGATTGTGTGTCGTGGGTGTTGGCTACCCCTTGGTAGTCAAATGAAAACAAAAGTTCGTGCGAGTTCATTGAGTTGAGCGAAAACTTGGCAGACCCATCCACACAGTCGCAGAAGGGCTGGGGGGTATGGAGGGGTGGGATTTAAGTTGCACGTGTCTGTGGCGCTGATGTGTGGAGGCGGGGGGGGACTGGTCGTGTGTGGGCCGGAAATGGAACAAACAACCGAACCGAAGCGAACCAAACCGAACGGGAGCCAAGCGAGAGCGTAAGCATAACAGGCAGCGCGACGCTGGCTGACTCCTTGCCAACGATATGAATTTGTTGATTGTTTGTTGGTAACATAAACGGGGAGACACAGCCCAGGCCATGCCAGGACAGGCCCGAATGCGGACTCGATACGAAGCCTGATTGGTACTGATGGTGCAGGAGCCGGAGCCGCAGCCGGAGCTTTCCATTCACAAAACGCAGTCGGTGCACGGCAGGCAAACAGTGTGGACGTGGAAGCCTCCACAAACCCAGCACATAAGTAGAGTTTTGGGGCCGGCCATAACATCGCTTCGAATAGGCTCCGCTGGAGCGGGGCAAACTTCCTTCAAGTGGCTTTCGCTTTCGTGACTGCGGCCGGTTTTGGTTTACAGTTTTTTGGTGTTTTTTTTTCGGCTTTCGGTTTCGGTTCTCTCTGTTTTCTGTTTCCCGGGGTCTGTGTGTGCTTTGTTGACAAAGTTATTGCCTCTGGGGGGGAGGGGGCTTAATGACTTCGTAATTGATTTGCATTCGATGTGCCACATTGATTGGCAATTGAAACGTAAGCCCAAACAGGACTGACAGTTAGTCATCCAGCCCCCGGCTCCTTGTTCTCGGGTATCCCCATTCCCATTCCCGCATTTGGATCCGTAATCATTGTCACCGTTGCTAATCAAAGGTCGGCCCGTTTCGTCGCCGTCATGTCGCTGTCTGCGGCGAGCCGTCGTCGGTTTCAGACAGCTGGAACGGCGAACGGATCATCCAGCAGTTCCAGGACCGTTCCCGGTGCGCGTTTCCCACTCCCTCTACCCGCCAGTGTGCGCAAGCAGCACTCCTTTATTGAGCCCGCCTCGAAGTTCACGGCCCAGCAGCGCGGTTATCTATCGCGCGGCCTCTCCGTGGGTCGGTCCATCGAGAACATCCGCCAGAAGCTCTATCCCGTGAGCCGCCAGCCAACCCTCGCCGTCGATGAGTCCACGCCGAAGTTTGCCCCGCGCGTAACCTCCACCCAGAGCTCACTGCGGCCGCGGGAGAAGAGTCTGGTGGCCTGGTCCTCGACGTCCTCGCTGCTGAAGCCATCGCTGGACCACGAGACCGAAAGGCTCACTCAGACCGATCACGCGGATCCAAAGAAGTAAGTAGACAAAATCAGGGGAAGTTCATACATTCTTACCCATGGAATAGCTCATATCCTTTAAGGCTTTCCATTTGTTTGACCTTGATGTCAGGTGGATGCGTATTGGATTCCACTTACGTTCATCCACTCGTCCCAACTGTCACACCCACACCGCCTACCCATCGATATCATCTATATAAATATGCCGAATATATGACACTTTCCCCAAAAGGGGGGTGGGGTGTGGGTGGGGTAATAATAATTTGCATGCTTCACACCAGAATCAAACGTCAAAGTTTTATGTTCAGTGCATCATAACACACGCTAGACATGCTCGTACCAGGGAGCAAGGAGCAGAACTCAACTCCCTTGCGGCATACTTAAGTCGATCATTGCCTGACAAGATAGCTGCTAGAGTACGGAAGGCATGGGCGGAGTACTGAGTGTGTGTGGGGTGTAGGGGTGATTAAGTTCAATGAACTGCTACAGATTTCTAGACTCACTTTCGTGGCAGCACACTCGCTTCGTACGCTCTGTTTTCTTCTTTTTTTTTTCGGGTGCAAATTGCAAATGTAATTGACATGGTTTCATTTACCCAATCACACACACACACACATTCCGACAGGAGGCACTGCCACTGGGAAGGGGGTGTGGGCTCAGCTTGTGGGAGTAACCGGAATCATCGCCAGTTAATTTCTATTTCTATTTCTGTGCCTGTTGGTCGGGTGCGGATGTGGGAGTGTTGCATGCTTGGGAATCGAGAACAGCATAAATTGCCTCAAACTAATGCCAAATAATTTGATTTAAATTTAGACCATAGCAGAGAGTGGCAGAGAGGTAGCCAAGCAGAGGGGGCAGAGTAGGCCATGTCAGGTCAGGTCAGGTTAGGTCACTCGAAACTTTCGCTTGCATCCATTTGCCTGGCTTCCATTTCCCTTTTGCAGCAGCGCCAAGGCGGACAAGAATCGCATCAATCTGAACATTGTGCTGGCCCAGACGATTCGGGCCACCAACGAGCAGGAGCCCATACCCAGTGACATCGACAGCGCCACGGAGAGCTGTGAGCAGCAGCAGCAGCAGCCCCACAGGCCGGAACCACCAGCGGCAGCTCCCAGCGCCCATCCCTTGAGCGTGTCGCCAACTGCTCTGACCGTCCAGCGGCGTCCGCCCTTGGTGCGTGCTATGTCCGCTCCGGTGCGGGGTCTGGACGAGAACAGCAAGAGCGTGATTGCAGCCAGCAAGCGGAGCCAGCAGAAGCTGCGTCGCCGCAAGATCTTCACGCGCACAGCCTCCTCGGTGGCTGGCGGGGCATCGCCCACAGCCGGAGTCGAGGGCAGTTCCCTCCTGGGGGGCAGTGACTCCTCCAGCAGCGGCGGCAGCAAGAAGACCCTAGGCAGGACTCGCAGCGTTGTGGCCCCCGATGTCATCACTCTGGTGTCCCTGCTGAGCTCCGAGGGCAGCGATTCGGAGCGGGAGGAGAACAACTCGGCGAGCTCCACGCCAGGCGGCGTGGGGGGTGACAAACAGCCGCCGGGATCCACCGGGCAGCGCAGTCCCCAGAGGAGGGCTCCGCTCCTGCGGAAGACGGGCAAATCGGGTAAGTCTCAAGATCCCCGGCCGGCTAATCTGTAGGTGGCGACTGAGCTAAAGCTTTTGGCAGTCTCGTTTCAAGACAGCTATCCGCCCACCTTCCAACTGGCTTCCAAGGAGTACTCGCACATGATCCGACGCGGCTCGATAGCCCCTCTAGCCGCCCGAATTCGAGCCAATCGACCACCGACGGCGCCGCCCGTCTCCATTTTTCTGAGTGAAGGGTCCGGGTCCAAGACGGATCAGTCGCAGCGGAAGCCCATGCAGGCCCAGGGTGAGCCGATCGGCGTCTCTGCCGATACTACTTCCAGCATGATGTCGCCGGAGGAGGCCAAGAAGGAGAACAACAACAATGCGGCCAACTGCTCCGAGCAGCAGGACCACAACTATCCGCAGTATGTGCGGAGCATCAAGGAGCGCGAGTGCTGGAAGCTCTTCCAGAAGATGTGCGCCAAGGGCGTCAGTGTCAGCTATGACACGGTGCTGCGCGGCATGCTGACGCCCACGGAGTTCCGCCACTTCCAGAAGCAACGCGAGCAGGAGGAGGCCCGCGTCCAGGAGGAGGCAGAGGCCGCCGAGGCAGCGGCAGCGGCCCTCGAGGCCAGCGAGAAGGAATCGCGCAAGATGCCAGCCACGGCCATCGACCGCCTCTCCGAGTCCCTACTGCAGAGCAAGTGAGACCGGAGCACTAGTAGGCGGCCGTAGGCACCAGTCCATGCCAGTACCATGGACCCATGACCATTACTAATGCATTTGCCCCCCTAGTGGACGTAGAAGTAGCCGTAGTCGTACTTGTGCACTTGTTAAACCGCCATCGCACCCACCCACCCACGGCTGAGACACATCAGCGTCCATTCCGCGTAGTTGTAGCCGGTACCCTGCCTGCCTCTCATATTCGAACATCCTTCTGCCCCCTAGGGACATAGCTCTGACACTGTCAAATCAAGCTTGTGTGGACGTTGTGCCTGGCCGCCAATCGCAATCGAATGTAGTTCCCTCCAAATAATAATAGTAACAATAAAGTACCAAAGGACACGACACCAAATGATGTTCCATTCATCCTTCCTTTCGTTTTGTTTTTATGTAATTTTTATTTGATAATTAAAAGCAACAATTACGAGTAGTTTATGTTAGTTTTTGGGGGATGGAGTCTGTCGTATAACGCAACAAGCTACAATTAATTTAGAATAATTTAGAAATAATTTAGGTGGGAATACAGAAGATTCGAGAGGAAAAAGAAAAGCGTTAGGAAGATCTTCTTGGATCATTGCAAACTTCAGAGGAATTAATTTTAAACAAGTTTACTTGACAAAGGAGGAACGGATAGGGGGGGAGACACTTGATAATTGTGAGATTGTTGCGCTTTCTTTTGCTCATACCAGGTTCGATTAGTTGAGCATAAATTAAACAAATGCCACTACATACATTTCAATAGTTATCAATAGCATAGATATAAATGTGTAAACGAAGAGGAATGGGGTATCCGATGTGGAGGATTACTTGGCCTGTTCCCGGCGTATGGAGGAGGCCAGATAGCAGGCGAGCACAATGCCGAGGATCTGGATGAAGGCAATGCCAATGCCCACACCAATCAGGATGCTGGCGTTCTTGTCGATGCGATCCTTCAGCTTTCCCACGCAACCGTCCTGGTAGAACTTGTCCTTGCCGAGGGCCGGCGAGTCCAGACAATGGCCGACAGTCGTGTCGATGAATTGCGGCTGACAGCAGCTGGCCGGCAGCGTCTTGTTGGCACTGATGGCCCGCCAGTCGGCCGGGGTATCGACGCCGCAGCACATCAGCTTGCGCTGGATGTTGTCCCAGGCCATGGTGTCCTCGCTGCTGGAGCGCTTGATCGACTCCTGCAGCGAGTTCTTTACCATCATTTCCAGGTCCTTCTTAAACACGCTCGCAGCAATGCCCACGGCCAGCTCAACGATGAAGATAATGGCCAATAGGACAGCAAACTGTGAATGGTATGCACCATGGTTAGAAGCGATGTCTGGGCGGAGGAGGAGCTATGGGAGAACACCTACCGTTAGCAGGAGCGTTGGTGACTCCTTGATCGCACCAAAGCAGCCCAGCGAGGCGATCAGGAATATGATCAGTCCCGTCACAATCAAGACAATCGGCGGTGCTAGCACTCGGCCCTCCACAAAATGATTGAACTCATTCACATCGGCCAGCACAATTGCTCCGGCAATGAGTATGCCCAGGCCCGAGAGCTGTAAGCGTTTTTGATCGGATCGAATTGAATTAAATAAAACCAAATAAAAACCAACTAATGCCAAAGGTTGCACACCACAAAGTATCCCCAATATGCGTATGTACATATATCCCGCGCACAATTAGGCTAATGGCTTCCAATCAAGTCGTATTAGTATTTACATTTCCAAATCTAATTGTCTGATTGACATCAGTGAGTGCCAGTGCCAGTGCCCGGTCCCACCCACAACCCAGGGATATTGACCATGTCATGGCATTTCCATGTTCATGTCATTGCCAGTTGGCTGTTTGCTCTGTTGGTCAATGCGAAGGACACTCTACGGTCGTGTCGCACATCGCACATCCAATTGCATGTCGCGACAATCAAATCGCATTTGCCAGCTGCAGCCCCAGGCTCGAATGAAAATGTCATTCTCCAGCGATAATCATCTTAATGAACCACTGAACAAGACCTAGTGCATAAGCGTAATTATATGGTAGTGCTGAATGGGGATTTATTAGGGCGAATTACTATACACAGAACAGGCCGCAGGGCAATATGAATCAGTATTGATTGACTTCGATTGGTATTCTTGGGTTTACCAGAGCACAGCACTGATTCTGGGGTATGCCATTAAAAGTGCAGATGGAGAGCTTCAGTTTAAAGTAATTGCTTGGAAATGGATCAAGGAATGGATGACCATCATCAGTTGCTGATGTAGTTTAGGAATTATTTAAATTGCTATTCCCCACACCAGGCAGTTCCATGGAACAGCTATACAAGCTACATATCCTTATAACGTCACATTTAATCTTAAAGTTTAAAGTTGTTTAAGACCCTATTTAACACTCACCGCAAAGAGCACATTGAAGGCAAATAAAACATATTTGATTAAGCTCGGACCGCAAGAACGCATTTTGATTTAAAACTCAATGGAAGCCAATTTCAATGGAACTTTATGATTTTGATGGAACACACAGTTGCAGGAGAGACGGGATATTGAGTGATCAGTAGACGCGTCCGGTCAATGAGAAGCTAAACCACGAACTGACCAGAGCCACCGTCCGGCTGGGCTTTAGAAGCCTTCTCTGCTTTACCATTTTGTTGTGGCCAGTCGGAGGTTGGCGCTGGCAACGGATTGGAGCTGTGGGCAGTTGTCGGGTAGTTCTAACAAAAGTAAAAGTAAGTGAAAGTCTTAGGGGCCCGTTTTGAATTCAGGCCAGGCCAGGGCAGGCCAGGCATGATTAGTTCAGAATAGGGAATAGGAATGGGCATAGGGAATAGGGATTGTGGATGGGGGCAGGGGGGCTGGTTTTATGCTTTGTAACCCATTTCGAATAGTAACTCGATACAGAACCAAAAGCCAAACAACTTTGACCAGAGTGGACAGGGTGATTGCTTACGTCCGCCACCAGCCTTTCCTCTCTCCTCTCTCTCCTCTCTCCTAGTTTCTTTTTTATTTTGGGTTGCGTGAAGCTTACCTTACCGCACCAATGTTTTTCTTGGTGGGTCATTGCACTTATTACCATAAAAACCGCTGCTGGAATTTCCCTTTAAAGTTCAGGCTCGCCAGGCACTTCACACTTTGGACTAGACCGGGCTCAAGGAGAAATTAATTGCGTGCTTTCGTGTGAAGGCAAAGGAAACGAAACGTAAGTTATAAACGCTCTCCAAGAACCCGAATTCAGGACTGTGCAAATAATTAAAGACGCCCAGAAGTATGCTATAGTGGAGTCATCATGGATGGCCCCATTTGTGCGCTGAGTCTGGGCAGGAGAGGGACTTGTGGGTGGGTGATGTTAATGTTGCGTGTCGGGACTTATTTCCAGAAGTTGCGACAGACCCCCTACCTGGGAGGAGTCCTATCTGGTCGAAGAAATCTAGCCAATTTCACAAAAAAAAAAAAACTGTTGCTTGACCAGTTGAACAGTTCTGGAAAGAGTCCGTTGGACAATCCACAGAAATTGCAGTTCTGTGAATGATGGAATGGCCGATATTTGTTGAAGGTTTCCGCGACACTTAATGATTAAGAAAGTAAAAGTCCAACGTGAATGTAAGTTAAAGGTATTTAGAAAGAATTCCAAATTATATATAAAATGCGATTGCTTTGTACCAAGCAATAAAAATAATGAAACAATTCATTCTAATCTAGATTAGACATTTTCAAATAATATATCAATTTGTTAACATTACTTGGCATAGTAGAACATACCGTATAGATTAGAAGTTCTGTATGACTCCTGTTCGGAAGATATTGGCTATCGGTACAAGAACGTGTGTGGCTATCTTTGGGCACTTGTCTTAACAATTCCAAAATGATTCAATCCAATGTACATACATATGTATAACAAAATTTTATTATCAAACATTTCAAACGTAATTCAAGTAACTTGGTTGATTATTTTCCTTCAGTGTTCTAGTTTTGGGTGGATAATGCTGTTGGAGTATTATTAGTGTACTTGTGTGTGTGTGTGTGGGTGGGTGGGTGCAAGATGAACGATCCCATGCCACATGCGTTCCATCATGCCAGGGTGTTAGACGCTGCGCGAAAGGAAGAGAGCAACGACAACGGCGAGAATGGAGAGGGAGCTACGCAGACCTCCGACGCCGCCATCGCGGCATGGCCACTCGTCCACATCCGAGCTGTAAGTAGTGTAAAAGTGGGTGCACAGATGTATTCTAATCTTCGGAGAGAATAGAGCGGGGGCTACAGATAGAACGGGTGCGGATACGGATATGGGTATGGGTATGGGTACGAGGGATAGCGCTGGAGTGGATAGACAACATGATCTTGTGGCTCCTCATGGGGCACATAGTACAGTGGGGTCTGATGATGGGCATGATGTGCTGATGTTGTTCGTATTGGTGCTGCCTCTTGTGCTGCTTCTTGTTGTGGGGCGCCACTGCAAGACAGAAGCCAGACCAGAATTTGAAGCTAGCTGCTAGCATAGATTGATTTCGATGAACTCGAGAACGTTCGGCGGTTTAGGTTAGGTAAACTGAATTCCAATTTGATTAGGGGGTGTAAGTCATTCCAGATGCTCTTACTCCTTACCTTACAATACCTGTCCTGCCCTCCCCCGCATATACGCATTAATGGTAATGATGTTAGTACAAATTAGGGGTAAAAGTGACAGGCAACCCACCGGGGCGCACTCTTTCCCTTCCTCAGCCGAGTGAACAATCGATGCAAGAGTTTGTTTAGGCCAACAAAAATATGAATGAGTTGCTATATACATACATATGTATATATAGTATCTCTATATGTATGTAGTATGTTTCTATGAATATGTTTAGCTTAGATTTCGGTTAATTATTGTTGTTTTTATTACGCACACACAAACACAAAGATAGACAGAGAGAGAGAGAAAAGCGGAGAGTGTGAGAGTGAACTGCGACAGTTAATGGAAAGAGAAGGAGCTGTGGATGAGGGAAGTGGTTTTAGGAGGCAGAAAACAATCCATTAGCCAGGAGTTTTTTTGGGCACCAAAGTTACATGTATACAAGTACTTAAAAACAAATATTCGAAAGCCATTCGAGCTGGTCTTTCATTGACGGAAGACAGAGAGAGAGAGAGAGATATTTACTTAACACCAATCACACCGCAGCCTGCAATTGAAACAAAATATAGAATTAATCAATTATAGAGGCACTCTACAGATCAGAATCCTCACCGATACGGCCACCCGCATTGCCAGTCTTTTTGGAGTCCACGTGATCGGTCATTCCGAGATCATCCTCCAGCTCGTGGACAACAACGGCACGTGCCATAATGCCACGATTGCCGGTCAGACTGATCACCTTATCCGTGTAGGTGATGTCAATGACGCCCGTGGAGTTGACCTCCAGGTTACCCAGATCGCCCACGTGGCGCACCTCACTATCGGGAGCGCCATGATCCACCTGATCAAAGGAGAAACCAGAACACTCATGAGTCAAGGGAAGCGGAGACTTGCAGGGGAGACAACCCACCTTGTCGGGATTATAGTGACCACCAGTGCTGGCACAGCCGTTGCTCAGATCCCCCTTCTCGTGGATGTGGAAGCCATGTTTGCCCTCCTTCAGGCCCTCCAGTTGCACACGAACATGGACATTCTGGCCGCAGTCGTTCTGTGTGAAGGTAACATTTCCCTTCACCTGCCTGCCGTCAGCTTGGACGGGTCCGCTCACATAGGCTATGGCCTGTATGGGCGTATTACGCTGCAATCGGGATTTATATTTAAGAAAATAAAATCGTTCCGTCTGCTGTTTGGGTCCCTGCTGTCACTTACCGTCTGAGCAGCAGCACAGATTGTGGCACACAGTGCCAGTGTGATGGCAATAGTTTGCATCATATTTCAAGCTGAAACGGAAAAGGATTCGATTTAAAGGTAGACAATGCAATGAAACAATGGCAGACAATGAGACTTAAACTAATATTATATTTAGCTAGAATTTCGAAGGAGAACGTGAAAAATACTTGAACTATTCCAGTTCTGTTTCAGTGATGGCAACGCTCATCTCTACGATGTATGTACGTCATCGGGTTAATATTCGCTTAATTTGAACACTGTCCGTCCATTGAATCGCAGGCAGGCGGATTGTGTGCGAATTGTTTAAAGCGTCTAACCTCAATTTATGAAACGATTTGTGGGTCATATATGATATACCCCATATACGATATATGGTATGTACATGTGTACTCGTACCCATCCGTGTATACACACCAATCAATTTAAATAGCATTTTTCACAGGGTTAAGCGTGGCTTGGGGGAAGGTCAATCAACAATCTCTTTTTCATACGCACTTCATTTCCAATGCTCAATGAATGAATTATGAGCTGGAATTATGGCTGGGTAGCGGGCGTTTATCAAAGGAATACTCGCTTAATGGCCAGGTTTGCCGACCGCTTATCAGTTTGTCGTCCGCGATATGCTGAAGATTTGCTTACGCTCTTTTGTACCTGCTTTATCTGCGCACTCGAAATGTGCGAGCACAATTTACGATTCTCACGGCTACGACCGCTTCTTCATCCGCCACTTGTCCGAGGAGTTCATATCTGAAATGCGATTGTTGGACCCTTATTTTGGGGCAACCTGCCTGCTTTAATATGCAATCATTGTTTATATGTATATGTATATGGGTTATGACCCTTGTGACAAATTAAGTCTAATCATCATCGCTTGTCCATCAAATGGGTGCTATTAGAGGTATGCTTGTCAGCGAGTGTAATTGATTGAAAACTAATGGCCAAGAGTTATTCAGAGTGCTGTTTTAGCATATTCTGGAAGCATGTAATTATTTTTTTTTGAACTTCAATACTCATCATAGAAAATGCTAAACAATTGAATTTGCAAACAATGGAGTTGAGTAAATATGCGATGCAAAATATGCAGATAAGAATGATACATTAGTTTCAATATGATAGATAGAAGACTGCAAACAAGTGTTCCACAGTGTTCTGTGGGTAGTGGAATTCCACTGATCAGAAATACAGCAAAAGCGAGCCGTAGGTAGCGGCCATTGTGGATTGTGTGGGGGAGTGCAATGAAGCTTGGCTTCCTCTCGACAGCTTAAATTGGGACTCAAGTGCAGTCTGCACCCACACCTGCACACGCACACGCACACGCACATAAGAATAACTGGTTACTTTAACCCATCCAAGCCAAGGGCGAGCGAACGACGAACGCAACGCGAAAAAAATAAATCCAAAAAAACAACAGTAAAGTTATGAGTAATGTTAAGCTGCGTTTTGCGGTAATGTAACTGGTTTCAATGCGAAAGTATCAGAGATCATAAAACAAGAATAAATAATATATCGAATCAACAAAACAAAGCCGAGAATCTCAGTTCAAATTGATCTACGTCTTAGCTTTAGTAATTATCTTCACCTTCGCCAATTGTTTCACTCACACTTGTTCCTATTTTCGCTACTTTTTAGCTGGTACTCACCTTGTTAGCAACTATAGTTGATTCCTTATATTTCCGTAAAAACAACCGTTTTGTGCACTTGTCGGCGGAGAACTGTGAACAAGTCTCGGGCCCTGCTGCCGCAAATCAACTTTTTTGACTGGAAAGAGCGAGCGGCGCACCTGAGATCGGATCGGATCGCGTCGTGTGTGGGAGAAAATCTGCGCTCTCCTCTCTGAGCTACTCTCTCACATTGGCAAAGCTTTATCAAGTGCTGAATTTGAACGGTTAGTCTGAGCATTTAAACACCAAAAATATGTATGTAGCTTCAAATTATCAATCGTTTTACTTTTCAATTGTATTGTTCAATTACGAGTTTAACAATGAGAATACCCCTTATACAATGTTTGCATTCTTTGCAAACGTTCAAACGGCTGCATAGACACGCTAACGTGAGGTTTATTTTAATTGTTTATCACCATCGCGTCACAAAATTACGTGCTCGGCTCGCACACTGGCGCCCAGATTTATTTCAAGTGCATAAGTTTCATACAGCTGCATTCACAATCGCGTCTCAAAATACGTGCACGGCTCGTCCCTTCGATGGTGGATACAAATAATGAATCAAACTTTAAGTTGAAAGTCTGAAATAATATTTTAAATAAAAACTTTCTGGGTTTTATTTCAATGCATCTATTAAACAATTTAATTAAATTCAATTTTCTTTGACGATTTCCCGCACTACTCCTTGGGTATATCGTAGACTCCGCACTCACGATTGGCAGGCAGTGATACATCTGAAAGAGTTCCATTCGTTATAATCTGATCTTACTACGAACTGCCATAAACACTACCTATCTTATTGGGATATGACAAGTTTAGATTGTCCATGATCTGAATAAACTCCTCCAGATCTTTGGTCAGACGGGGGTTGTAGCGCTTCTCCTCCCACACGCTGCTCTCTAATTGTCCCCTGCAAGGATCAAAGTGTAAGCACTCGATAACTACTCTTTTTTTGCCTGTAACTCACTTGTAGTCATGGGCTGGATAGATGCGATAGTTGTCGGGCAGTGTAAAGATCTTGGAATGGACATTTTCGTAGAGCATTTCTGAACTTCCCTCCTGAAAGTCTGTGCGTCCGCAGCCGCGTATCAGAACCGTATCGCCAGTAAAGATACAGCCCTGCTTCTTGATCACATAGCTCATGCAGCCATTGGTGTGGCCCGGGGTAGCTAGTACATCAATGACATGGCTCCCAAATTCAATGCGATCGCCCTCCCTCAGATACAGATCCGCCTTGGCTGCGCTTGCGGCGGCTATCATTGACTGACAGCCAGTCAGCTCCCTCAACCAACCGCTTCCCGTGATGTGATCTGCATGCATGTGTGTGTTGACTTGGGAGCAAATAAATAAATGACATTGGTTTCATATAAAGTGATAGACTATTCATATTCACTGGCATATTTGAGCTTGAAGCCCAATTCCTTGACCAGCTGAGCATCTCGCTTGGCCTGCTCCAGCACGGGATCGATGATCACGGCCTCGCCAGTCTTCAGATCCGCCAGCAGATAGCTGTAGGTGCTGCTCTCCCCATCGAACAGCTGTGGAATCAGTTGGGACCATTTTTTTGAAAGCTTTCATTGCAGAAGTTCGTATTACATACTTGACGGAAGAAAAAGTCCGGAGTAAAAGGTTTGCGCTCCGGCAGACTTGATGAATTATTCTGGATAGTTACCGACTGCCAAAACCAATGGTAGAATAACGTTTAGTCATTGCATGGAGTATTGGTTAATCTTTGAGGGTCTTACCGGCTCAGCAGTCGCACATAGTATTGTGGCCAGTGTAAACGCAAGAATTCGCAACATATTCCAAACTGAAAACGAAAACGATAAAGGGACGCACCATTATATCAGGCACTTCAATTCTGGTACTCAATGATTGAATTATGAGTGTTTGCTTATTGGACAGGTCCCCTGCTTATCGGTATCCGAATTTCGGCTTGAATATTTTTGGCTGACACTCATGGTCGGTGGGTACCTGCTCTGCTCTATCTCTAATTTATGATTCTCACGGTAATGGACGGACGGGGCACATTTTCCTGACTGCCTGATATTTGTCAATTTTCTTATCTAAAGAACTGATTGTGATCCACAATAATTCATGATGGGAGGTGCCATTATGATATCGTAAACTGATTTACGAAAAAACAAAATAAACTCAAGTAAATGATTTAATTTCCAGTTTAATTATGAAACTACTTTTATTTTGTAACATATTCTTTTTTGTACCTTTAACTATTTCGCTTTAGAAATGAACCAAAACTCCTTATTGTTGGAGTACCGCTACGAAACTGTTTCTAGTCTGGAATAATGTGAATCGAAATCAACTTTCGAATGAGGATTACCTCGGCTCTGCTCATATCTATCCAATGATTTAGGTTCCTTCAATTAAATCTTATCAGCTTCAATAGTCATACAAAAATATACAAGCCTCTGAGGGCTGGTTCTCCACTGATGGCTATAAAATATATTATAACAATAAATATACAAAATAAAAACAAAAACAATTTAAATGAATATATTCGTGTATTCGTGTATAAATGTATGTTTAATATTGTGCTAATTAAATCATCATACAATGAAATTATATCTCTATTATGTGGTCTACTTCTAATACTAAAAGACTATAGCCAAGCCCTACTTATCGTTATAGAATGTGAGTACAGTGAGTACACCACAGTGGGTACAGTACACAGTGAGTCTCCCCATTACGTGAGGAGAAGTCTGCCTAAAGGTAAACGTAATTCTAATTATAATTTTGCACATGTCCGCCTGTTGGTATTAACTGCCATCTGCTGGCAGTCGGGGGTTATTATATCCATTAACACTACGTGGGGGGTGGTGTTGCTGTTCGCACGCCTTAGATGAGCTTGTGCCTGCCCAGGGAGGCTGTGTGCATGGGACTGCAGTTCTCGATGAGCATCGTCTGGCCCTCGTCCGTGGGCGAGGCTGCGCTCTTGTTGTGATTGTTGTTGTTGTGATGCAACCGTTTCATCGGCCGCTTCCGTTCCAGGTCGTTGTTGGGATGCAGTTCCACAGTCTGCAGGCTCTGAGCCCGCTGCAGCGACAGTCGGAGGGGCTTCTTTGGCGGCGTGGGCCGCACTGTGCGGTTCTCCGTCGCTGGTTTGGATTCGTTTTCGCTGTCAAAGTCCAGCGACTTGACGCTCCTCATATCGCTGGGTAGGCGGGTGCGCAAAGTCTGCGCCTCGCTCTGGCGGGGCGTATCTCGTCTACGTTCCAGTCTGAGGAGAGCATAAGGATTAGTATGGATGGAAACTCGTGGAATAGTTCTGTTTACGTACCCATTGTACTGGTTGAGGTGCTCCACACTGCGCGCATGTGCACTCATCAGATGCTCGCGGTGGAGCTGCTGCTGTTGCTGGAGGGGATCGCGTGGCCGGTCGCGACGCTCCCGGTGACGCTCCTTCTCGCGCCTGTGGTGCTGCATGTAGGCGGAGTCGCTGTTGATGGAGATTTTCGAGGCGGAGAGCGACTTGGAGGGCATGGAATACATGTGGGGCAGACGCTCACGCATGTCCATGTGGGTGTTCTCCTTGATCAGGGTCTTGGTCACATGTGCGGGCGTCTGGGCGCTGTCGTCGCCCATCAGTTCTATTGGCTTGCCCCCCACCAGGGTGGTGATGTAGTTGCCCCGCTGGAAGATGAGCGGCTTCTCGGGCGGCGTCGATGGGGGAGATGAGATGCTGATGCTGGTCACATGCTGCGACTGGGAGGTGGGTGTCTGATGCAGCTGCTGCTGGTGCTGGTGGGGCTGCTGCTGCTGTTGCTGGTGATGCGGCTGCTCCTTGACTGTCTGCAGTTCGCGCACCTGCTCCTCCAAGTATGAGATCCGATGCTGCAGTCGCATGTTGTTCTCCTTTTCCTGGTCGAGCTGCTTCTGGGGTATGGGGAGGGACTTCTTGCGCAGCACCACCATCTGGCACTTGCCGGAGTTGCCCACATGCTTCTGCAGCTCTTCTTTGGTCTTGCTGGTCACCAGGCGTCCGTTGATCTCCAGTATGCGATCGCCCTTGTACAGTCCGTCGCCCTCCAGGGCCCACTCCACATAGAATCCCGGCTGATCGGCCCGCTGCTGGGCTGCCCATCGCCCGGACGTCGCATGCACCGCATGCAGGCTGAGCGACACCCCAGAGCTAATAATATTGTAGAGGGTCTGTGCCTCCGGCTTTGATTTCTCCAGCCTGGCCTGCAGAGCCCGCGCCTCCTCCACTATGGACAGCATCTGAAGCTCTTCCCGGCCCAGGGCATACTCCAGCTCTGCCTGACGGATGCGTATGTCTATGTTGCTACGTGAGGAAGAGGATTAGCATCAATCTGCTTCGGTTTGATCTGGTTTTATTGCTTACTCTGTGATGTCCAGCTTCTCGAGGGCGCTCTTCAGGTTCTTGATCTTGATGCGCTTATTTTCCGCCTCGGACTTGAGTCGGTTTAACTTTTGCTCGGCTGCCGGCTTCTCCGAATCATCCAGCGGCGGTCCGCTGGGCCGGGGCAGCTTTCCCAGGCACAGCTGGATGCGGAGATTCTGGATGACAGCCTCGCGATCCTGCAGTGCCGAACGCAAGCTCCTTCGACTCGCTGCGCGTGGAGCGGGATGAGAGCGTTCCGCCCAGGGATCCGCCCTTGCGTCGTCTTCCCGTGGTGGAGCTGTGGGTGGTCGAGTGACTGCCTGGCTCATGGCTCTCGGCTGCCACTGCCGTGTGAAGGCTATACTTGGCAGCACTGCCACAACCCTTAGGGATTCAAAATGGTCTGTAAAAATAGGAAAAGGTACAGAAATCAGTGGATGTTTCTTTATGCGAAAGTCTTTGTGTTTCGGGAGTAAAGAAAACTGTATTGAATATGGATTTTACACAGGCATGTTTATTAGTATAGATTACAAATCTCTTGGAAGTATTGTGATATATGTTATGTTTGATTGGCTGCACTTTTAGTGTCTTTATTGGGGTGTGGTGGGTTACTCCTTGGGTATATTATAGACTCCGCACTCTCGATTGGCGGGCAGCGACGCATCTATCTTCTTGGGATATGGCAAATTAAGGTTGTCCATGATTTTGATAAATTCCTCCAGATCCCTGGTCAGACGGGGGTTATAGCGCTTCTCCTCCCACACGCTGCTCTCTAGCTGTCCCCTGCAATGATCAAAGTGTTAGCACTCGATCTCTACTCTTTATTTGCCTGCAACTCACTTGTAGTCATGGGCCGGATAGATCCGAAAGTTTTCTGGCAGCGTAAAGATCTTGCTGTGGACATTTTCATATAGATTCTTGGGGCTACCCTCTTGGAAATCTGTGCGTCCGCAGCCGCGTATTAGGAGCGTGTCGCCGGTAAAGACGCAGCCCTGCTCCTTGATCACATAGCTCATGCAGCCATTGGTGTGGCCAGGTGTGGCCAGTGCATCGATGACATGGCTCCCAAAATCGACCCGATCGCCCTCGTTTAAGTGGCGGTCCGCCTTGGCCCCACTGGCGGCGGCAATCACCGACTGGCAGCCGGTAAGCTCTCTGAGCCAGCCGCTGCCCGTTATGTGATCCGCATGCATGTGTGTGTTGACTGGAATACGTGCGTGGAATGTTGAAATTATCTCCATCTTGATAAGGGTGCCCCTCCCCTCTCACTCACTGGCATATTTGAGCTTGAAGCCCAATTCCTTGACCAGCTGGGCATCTCGCTTGGCCTGCTCCAGCACGGGATCGATTATCACGGCCTCGCCAGTCTTCAGATCCGCCAGGAGGTAGCTGTAGGTGCTGCTCTCCCCATCGAACAGCTGTTGGCGGTGAGGGTTAATCTCGGCTGGGAAATTTCATCAGATGCGTTCGGATTACGTACTTGACGGAAGAAGAAGTCCGGCGTGAAGGGTTTCCGTTCCGGCAGACTCATTGTCCTGAATCGACTTTGCACTGAACGTAGTGATTGCGACTGTGGATTCCACTGGGCTCTGACGCTGTTGCTAGCCAAGATCGACTGACTCTGATGGCTGACTGAAAGCCGCTTGAGGGCCGACAGCATACTGGGCCCAACGATTCGCATTTTGCTTTCAATTTCCCGGTACTAGGTATGAGGCCGAGGTGAGTTTTGGTTCTAATGGTTTTTGTTGGATCGGTTTCGGTATTTGTTATTTTAGTTACTCGGTTTCTATTCTGTTCGGTTTACTTGTTATATAAGCTCAGACTCATTTCTAGTTAAACATTAATCAGTTCAGTTGGCTTATGGAATCAAGTTTCTTAATATTGTAAATTACTGATAATTGAGCACGTCGTTGTTGTTGCTATTGTAGCTTGAGTATCGCGTACAGTCTCTCTCGTTTATCACATTTATCACAGGTATTAACAGAGGTATTGCATAGCACTCGCGATGTCAATGGAAATAATGTTGTATGTACGTATACTTTTCTATGGCCAATTCAAAGAGAACCAAACAAAAATTTTAACAAACAAACGCGGAACGTCAGCAGTCGTTGTGGGATGAGCCACAGAGAAATCAGCTGATGTGGTGAGCTTCTCCCAAACTTTTTGCGTTGTTGAAGCTTTTGGGGCTGTCTAAAGCTAAAGTTTATGTACGTAGGTATGTACTTATGTATTTTCCATGTAAAAATCATGTAGAAATGCCATTTTAGGATGCCGGAGACCGCCCAACCAAATATTAATTCGTAATCACCATAAAAACTCGGAATTTTCAAGATAAAAACAATAATTTAAATATGAAAAAAAAATCGAAAAAAAATTTTGTATCGAATTTCAAATTTGGAAATTTAGAACTGATTTTCTTTGCTCATTTAAATAAATTAAGCTACTCCTCTTAAAGTTTACCACATATGTATGTATAAATTGATTACATTATCCCATAAAATTTTTTATTCAATAGAACTGCTGTCTCAGCAATCTTTCTCGACGGCAAACCCAGGAAACTAGTGAGTTAGGCTATCTAAAAGCCGTTGTATCCTAATCTGATCGCCAAAAATCTGAGAATGTTTTGATACAATGAATGTTTGAATTTCATTCGCACCTTTATTATTAATCCGTCTGAGAGTTGTTAATCCCGTTCCCATAGGACAAAGCTGCACACCGTGTATGTACTTCCTTCTGGCACATGAAACAATTTGCTCACAACCCCATAAACACCGAAACCGTTTCAAAGTCTTGTCTCAGCTGCACTTACAGAAGTGCAACAACCACCGCCTTGACACAACTGAAGCTTCCTTTCACCCCTCGCTGGCAACCCTTACCTTTTGATTGAGGAAGTTGCAGTTGTTGAGAAATTTGTACAAAATTAATAACGTCGAGGGGAAGTCGAGGAAATCGAGACTGGACATTGTCCAGTCCAGGCAGCAGGGGAGAACGTGAGAACTTCTTTACACAGCGGATTGGGCTATAAAATTTCTTGACTTTTCCATTCAGATCATAAATAAATTTGCATATATTAGAAGGTAGTCTCAAATATCAAATGCGGGCTGGGATCTTTTGCTCTGTGCCGTTGAGTAATTGATGTAATTTTGTGGAAGGAATTAATTGACCGTTGGAATGGTAGGGCAGGGATCTGTATCTGTCGTCAAGAAGGGTGTGAAATGCAGCCCCTGGCTTTGGGGTGCGGTTTACTGAAGTTCTTCGAAAAGTGTACTGCTGATATTACGTTCAAGTCGTTACTCAATTTTTGGGCAAACTACATACATAAACATATGTATGTATGAATGTATTTGTTCAGCCATTAGTTATGGCCAATTTACTGCGTCTATTTATGGATATTTTTTCTATGGTTTCCCCTCCAACGCCCCTTGACTAAACACCTGCCGCCTAATGAGACGCATCGATATAGATGCTGATGTCCAATGCTCGAACGCAGACAACAACAAAACCCATGTAAGAGTGAGTATTCGTCACTCCACTCTTGCTTTCAATCATTTCGCTACGAGTGAAAGTTCCATTGTGGTGTCCGACTTCTGTCCACTAATTTGCTAAGCAGAAATCATTCCTCTATCCATTTCACCGCAAAAATAAAAAGTATCTGCAACTTGCGAGTATTGTGCAAGTGAGAGAGGTTCATATGGGGTGAACTTACTTACATTTATATACATAAATAGTTATGATGATTATTACTACAGAAGTCAAATGTTAAAGATCTGTGGTGTGGGGTCATACATACATAAGCTTTGCTTTCCCCCATTTGGCATTTGCTTCAAAACTTCACTTCCTAGGATATGCTTGCATGTGATTCTCTTATTTCATAAATATATATGCTAAAACTTGCTATTGAATCATAATTTCACTTTTCACACACTTATTCATTCCACTCGCTGCAGCCCAGCCCAGCCTAGCCCCCCACCATATGCAGTATTTCACACATAATACTTTGGGATACTCGAATACTCGATACTCGGTTGAATGCAACCAAATGCACAGGTTGCATCGGAATGAATGACTCTGCATTGTTGTGGGCCGCGTGAAAGTGTTGCTTAAAAATGCATTCAAATGCAATTTGCAATTAATTGTCGAAAACTGTTTGTCTGTTTGGGACCTCTGCCAGCCATTTCCATCTTTGGGTGTTTTCCACGATTTATTAGCTGGCATTTATTTCATTTCATGGCGATTAAATTTTGACGTACGCGGTTTCGGCATGGCACTCCTTAAGCTAGCTTTTATCCTTTATGAAAATTCGTAAAGATTTAAATAATGCAAGAGTAATTAAGACTTCGTATATTTCATCAGGTATTTGCTTGCATGTAGCTTTGATCTATCTTTGCTTATTTGCGAATTTTCATTTTCGACAACTTTCTAGCGTGAAACGATGCAAAGTATTTTGGGGGGGATTCGAGGTAGCTTAGTATTTGTCTGCCTAGTGGCCGATGTCTGTCTGCGATGGGATGGGATGTGCGTGTCAACATCTAATTAGCGTAGATAGCATTTGCGCTCTTATATAATCGAATCAGACAATGAGCCAGACCAGGCCAAAGCAAGGGCAGGGCAGGATAGGCAACAAGCGATAGATGTTGCATTAATTATGTGTACACATACACGAGTGTGTTTCTATCTATTTCTATATTGTGGCCGGCCTTACACAATCAGCTTGCATAGATAGATAGATACTCGTAGGTTTTGTGTTTCTGCAATCGAATGAACTTACCATGGAGGCGGATTTCTGTTTGGCAAAGGCGCGATGATGCGCGGAAATCGGTTCGCTAACCACACTTCCGGTGTCCATGATGGATATCGCTCAGCTCAGCACTGCAAAAGATAGAGAGAGACAGAAGAGAGAAACTTTAAGTGGCATGCTGGAGTGGAAGTGGAAAGGAGTGTATGGGGTTGGGTTTGGGTAAGTTGACAGTGATATATCTCGTGTCTGTGAGTGCACTTTGAACTTATCACTTGGCAAGTGGACAGCACCACAAGACAGGCCCAGGCTGTTGGCTCCTCAAAGTCACTTTAATTTGCGTTCCGCTTCGCAAAACATAAACAATTGCCAGATAGATACATATGTACATATATGCTAGTTAAGCCCCTCAATTGAAGAGCATCAGGGTATATTGCAATACGCAGAAAGAAAAGTTTCAAATGGGTAAGATATAGTATGTACAAATCCCACTATTTAGAGGGTATTTTCTAGTCGGAATACTCGACTCTTGTGGGCTACGATTCTCTGGTGTGTTTGTGCAATTTTCGGTTCGCTGCTCTTAACAACTTTGGCACGTTACATTTACGATTCGATTCGTTGAAGCCAGTTTAATTAGACGAGAAAAAGAACCTTCCTTCCTCCCATGTGTCAAGATTTCTTACCCGTCATATAATTCATATTACGAGGTAGGACCGAGAGAAGAGTGGTGGCGGAAAGAAATGTTCATCATATGCAAATGAGGTATGCTGCTGCTGTGGACGCACTTTCGGTGGTGGCAGTGGCAGTGGCACAACAAAGAAATGCATTCGATATGCAGATTCGCACAGCCGCAAGATACACATACGCTCTGGGAGATACAATCTCCCAGATCCCAGATGAGGTTGCATAGATCACATTACTTAATGTGCCGGCAAAAAGACAACGGCAACTCTTTTCCCTCTCCGCCCATTCCACTCTTCCCTTTATGGGTTTTCACTTGTTTAGTTTTTGCCTTTGTCGGCTCTTGGAAGACAAAGCCCTTCCATTCATACTCGTATGTACATATGTACATGGGCTGTGGCTGCAATTGTCACAGATACTTGTGACACACTCGTACCAAATGTATCTCATACGAATGCAGGAAAAGCGCTTGCCAAACACCGTTATCTTGGCTTTTATTGAGCAGCCCTAAAGTGGCGGGAAAACGAGTTCTATAGAAAAACGTGTGAAGAAGAAGAAGACCACAGACCGACCTAGAACAACCAACAAAAAACAAACAAACGGGGATAAACTTTCGTTGAAAAGCTCTAAATGGATGTGAGCTTTAGTTGCTTATACTTGAAGTTCTGACAGTCGACTTTCGCCAACGACCATACTACGCTGAATACATCGGTTCTCGTCCGATCACCGAAATTAAGCAGCGTCGGGCGCGGTTAGTACTTAGATGGGGGACCGCTTGGGAACACCGCGTGTTGTTGGCCTTATCCAAAAAACTTTTTGCTCTTTTTTGTTCGTCTTCTTCTATTTTCTCTTCTATTCAGAATTTACGAATGTTTAGAGGGAATGAATGAGTAAGGGTACAGCTTCCTCTGCTCAGTATCTTTATCATATGTATCTAATAACATCACTTTGACATTGTACTATTTTGCTTTGGGGGCTGCTTGTCTGCGTTCAAGGTGGGGGGAGCAAGCAAGTCATTAGTCGTCTTGAAGAATAATCATCATGCTGGCAACGCAACGCAACGCTTCCAGCAGAGTTCTACAAAATTCAGCTAAGAACTCCATCAGCATGTTGTCTAGGTCTGTCTTTTGGGGCCTATCTCTGCGATTGCGTGCTGGGATAGGAACTACTAGCTGGGCAAACCCGTGGGGTGGGGACCGGAGTGTGGGGTGGCTGGCTTGTTTTTGGTTAGCTCACCCAATGTGGGCCTATCATTAATCTAATTTCGCTTTAGTGTCTAATTATGGACTAGATGCCGGGCTCAGAGTGGCCCCGACGAGTACTAGCACATTAGCAGTCGGATTCGGATCTGTCGCTGGTTGAAGTTTGTTGGATCGCTTTGCTAATGGGCTGAAATTAAGGGGATCTTGGAGGAGTCTAGCTAGAAAATGCCGGTATCTGGCAGGTAAACTATCACCAAATTGCAGCAGTGTCGGTTACAATTGGCTGTGGGAAAAGTCTGTCAAGCGTGAAGATCGTTCAACTACGAGTATATGCAGACACTGCCACTGGGAGCTACCTTATATGCATGTAATTATTATTCTTGAATTTGCGTGGCCAACTTTGAAGGGTTCTCCTTTTGTCTTCTCTCTCCCATATAATAAGAACAAGAGCAAGTGCAGCGAGAGCCGGTTCAGGCTCAGGCTCAGGTGCTTCCCAGGCCGGCCTCGTGCATGTGATGTGGGCGCTGGAGCCACTGAAGCGCAGCCATACCAAGAACAAGTACAAGTACCTAATAATTAAGTTATTGGCGATGGTTGCGTGATCGAGGTTCCAGCGAGAAAGACATATTCTAGGCTTGAGAACGTTGAAATCATTTGTCAACTGCCTATTAAGTACATGAGTATGAGTCCCTCCTCATAACAATTTCCTTTATAATTCCCCCAAACTCTACACTATCGCCTCACGAGTCCATCTCTATCGGACTGAAGTACAGTCAGCTCTATAATCATTTTCATTTAGTCTACGTTTGTGTTGAACGCGTTTCCGGCGTCCGACTGTCAGAGGGAGTCAGCCACAGCCAGTCTGAAACATGACAAAAAGCCAAGTTTATGAAGCAATTTGGCTCAAGGTACCGAAACAATGTTTCAAACCAAGAACAAGCTGCAAATACTACCCAACCTAACCGTACTGTGCGCTTAAATTTAAGTTGCAAATTGCATTTTGGACGGTGATGATGTTGATGATGATAGTCAAGCAACTGGAACGATGTCCACTGGACAGTGGCAAGTGGCAGGTCGAGGTGGCAAGTGAAACTTGTTCGAATCCGAATTCCGGTCTAGCTGAGAGATCTAGCTCCGCTTTGGCTTTAAGCTCACACCA
This sequence comes from Drosophila bifasciata, assembly GCA_009664405.1. Taxonomy (NCBI): domain Eukaryota; kingdom Metazoa; phylum Arthropoda; class Insecta; order Diptera; family Drosophilidae; genus Drosophila; species Drosophila bifasciata. Next base: position 9,572,457 of record CM019043.1, on the reverse strand, counting down.
AATGACCCAAAAACCACAAAACGATGACACGTTTATTCCGTTTTACCCGTGTATCATTTGTCTTGATTCCAGTTGAATCTCATGTCGCCTAACTTGTTGGCCAAGGTCCCCGCGGGATCGGGCCTGCCTCTAACTGCGACACTGTTGCAGCTCATACGTAAATTCCAATCAGCAGAGATCTCAATTGGTATTCGAATCTTATACGAGTATCATATGCCTTCCGTTGGGATGCCAGTCAAGTCAATAATACGAGTATTGTTATGGATTTTTAAAACTTCCCACACATCAAATAAAACTTTTATGTTAATCTCATGCTCAGATACAAAATCAAAATCCAATTCACAAATCTCCCTTCCTCTCTCCATACATATTCTCTAATGTATTTAGAAGGCGTTTCTTGCCACGCCCCTTCTTCTGTTGGGTCCAAAGCCCGTTTATTTAGTTTTGAGCGCGCCTACAAAATTGTTACGAGATGAGCTCAGTGGCAGTGCCAGCAGACAGTGTTCGCCCCCACAGCTTGTGAAACAATGCAAATTAAATTGCTCAATTGCTTAAATGGAGATGACACCTGGTTCTAACAATTTGTGTATACGCAAACTTATATAAAAAACTCGATTCAAAGCTAGATCTGTGACGCTTCGCTTAATGCAAATTAAAACTCTGCCGCCTGAACTCAAGCAAAACTTTACATCGAATGTTCTCTTTCGCTCTCTGTCACTGTTAAGCTTTTCCAGAATTCTGTTAAGAAGCATTCTGTTGTCGCGTAAATTGTATGGGCCATCGGACGCCCGTCTGGCAGAGGCCTCTTTAGCTCAGTGGCAGAGCACTGGTCTTGTAAACCAGGGGTCGTGAGTTCAATCCTCACAGGAGGCAATTGCCAATTTCCTTTTTTTTTTCATTTATTTCCGCTAATTATAAATGTATTTATTTCATGGGTTGCAAAGTGTCAGCAAGGTTGAAATAATTATTAAAATTAGCTTAATTCAGTTATTAATAACCTTTATGAATAAACATTTGCCCCAAGGGGCAGTGGCGTAAAAAGTTTGTTTTTCTTTTTTGTTTTATTGGGGTTTTCTCTAAAACCTCAACCCTGCTCGGTCGTAGTTTCCAAACACCTGCGCTCCCCTTAGCTTGTGGTTGAGTAATTTATGAGCTGATATATTTATTGTTCCACACACATACGCAGATACGAATTTACCCAACAATTGGCCCGGCTTGGCATGTATTTTGTACTTTACACAAGTGTCACTAAGGCAGGCCGCGACATTGATAATTTTAATCACACTCGGAGGCTGGCTGGTACATATGGTACATGGCCTACGAAATGGACCAACAGACAAGACTGGCATCTGGCTGAGAATAAGCTTAATGGACTTGACATAAATATGGAGATTTATTTGTTGTTTTCGGGGTTTATGTTGGGGGGGTAAGAGTTACTGCCAGTGACATTGCCTGAGAGTTCGTTGGCTGGCTCACGTGCCTAGGCTGTTCTAACATTCAATTCTACATACAGTAGAACATCTGTCACCAGAGATACTGTGAGTTTCATTCTGAACTGAGTTGAAAAAATAGTACCTTCCGATATCAGAATTAATTAATTCTCAGAATTCAATTGACTGTACTTTTAATAGAAGTATGTACGTGTAGCTATGCAGTAAAGCTTCTCTGTTGGTCATTCTTTGTTGGTTGCTGAGAAGTGGCTTAAGAGGCTATCTTAAAGTTTGCGTACATAAACGCTGTACATGAATTATCGAAATTATGAAAATCGAAAGCACAGTCAAGCTTTGACTCAAATTACTGAATTTCATGAGTTTCTAAGATACTGTGAGATTCATGGAAAACGCTTCGGCCTTAATTCTCGCACTGGCTTAATTTTAAAAAAGAAAACATATTTCCTTTGTTGTACCGATTGAGGTACCACCGTACTAGTTCTTGTTTGTTCTGCAGCTGTTGCCGTCATGTCAGCTGATAATTGCCCATCATTTCAGTGGGCAATTATTCTCGAATAAATGACTGAGAGTAAATATAGCTCACAGTTAGAATGTCAGCTGCTCGCTCAAATCTCTGCTGGCTGGGTGGCTGGGTGGCTGTCTGCCTGGGTTGGCAGTGCAGATTGGGGTCGTGAAAGTCTCCGCACTGGACAAATCATCTATGCAAATCAATTCTAGAAAGTCGGCTTAATACCAGACTCAGATCGGTGGCTAGGAAAGTGCAAATTGCCCATGGCCTGGCCTGATCGGATATAAATATCGTTTCATATCGCAACGAAAGCGAATTCGGAATCAATAGCTTTGGCTTGGTTTAATTTTGTTTGTGGAATGGAGATTTGCTACTCTCATTTTAATTGTTACAGCTTCTCTCTTGAATGAAAGTGAAAACACCAGCCAGAAACAGTTGTACAGATTAGTTAACGCACACGCACACAAAGAGCATGAAGATGTACATATGTATGCAAAGTTATCTAAAATCTGGACTTTCTATGCCCAGTTACGAGTCGAGTGGCCAAAAACAAAAGGCGGCACACAATCCCCTGTTGCATCTGAATCCACGCATACACAAACAAGCACACACGATCTGAAGCCCACATAAAAATCAAATACAGTCATCCAAAAATTTACATATCAACAAATGGCTGAAACACAACAAATCTTTGATTAGGTTGTTAGCATTGAAAACATCAAAAAGCAAACAAAAGTCAAAAGGCAAACAGCAGAAGAATTCGAAGAATATGTAAATACGCCTCTCCGGAGACCGAGACCCGGCCTAGACATCCTGTCAAGTCGATAAAGGGTTTGGCATTTCAATGGAGAAATGGAAACAGAAAAAACACACACACACAATTTCGGTTAGAACGAACAATTGTTATTCAAATGCAATCAACGATTCCCCAAAGGAAATATCTAATTAAAATTAATGACAAAATCGAGATGCAGAGAGGGGATGGAGTTGCAGCTTGGTAGGTTCTCCTCCAACCTGCCACTGCACTTACCCCCAAATCCAATAGAACCCAGAGAACGTTTCAGACAGAACCTGAGATCGTGATTCAACCGCAGAAACTTCATATGTAATTATATGGTCAGAGATCGGATACTCGGACGGCGAGTCATATTTGACTGATTGATTGCGGCTGCTTAGGAATTTCAATGGAGGTTCCAACCTCATCAGTGAATCAGTTTTTTTGCGAGAAACTTTGAACTTGATTGCCGTCCGACTGTGTTGCTGCTTATCTAAGCCCCATCAAGAAGGCAAATCGCCCAACCGATTCCAGCCAATTAATTTATTTATGAGATTTCAATTTTCTCCAACTCTTTTGTCATGATGATAAGGTGGCAGATCTGAAAGTCCCTCCACTCTACTATAAATATTCAAATATCAGAACAGAACCGTTCACCCATCGTTTTGTTGGGGATTATGTAAGGCAGGTGCCAAAAGAAGATATTTACGAGGAGTGGCCTTCCAGCAGAGGCACACAAAAAAACCAGGGTGAAAATTGCTCCATCATCATCATTATTATTGCTGTGGCGACGACCTCGTTCGGCTCGGAGGTTTGTTTGCACTGTACAAATACGAGTATTTAGAATGCACTAAGCCAGCGACAATTGATTCGATGATGAACCTTTCGATTTTAGCAAGTGATTTCCACGATTGTTAAAAACTGTTTCAAAGCACGGATCGGCAGGGGCTTAACCAATAACCGAACAATGGAAATTCTCTCAAATGTGCACAAGTCAATGGAAACATTTCATTTCATTGCATTTGATTGGCGATGGAATGGGATAGAGCAGGGCAGTGGTTTGGTCAGGGGCAGTGGCTGTTCAGGGCAGGGAGGAATGCCTCAATTTGGTCTTTTGTGCCAATTATTTACACTTGAGACATAAATCAATGATGTCGATGCTTAGGCCGATTGTTTGGTTTCAGCTTGGACTGCCATTTAAAACCGCATCGCGACCGTTACTAAAAGGCAAGCGGCACAGATTTGTTGTAAAATTATGCGTATATTTTTTTTTTTAATTTTTTCGCTTAATTATTTTCGTTGGTTTTTCCGTTGAATTATTTCTGTGTTTCCTTTTGTTTAGAGTTTGTTTAGAGTCATCCTCCGGGCGGACACAGGAAATTTACTCTTGGAAATAACTGAACAAACACACTCACACACATAGACAGCGGCGCAGGCGTAGGAGTTGCTTGTCTCCCGTTCTCTCACTTCTTCTCTTCCTTCCCCTGTGGATTGTGCTGATTGAAGAAGGTTCAAAAGTCGCGCAGGCGCAGGCGACAACACGAAACGAAACGAAACGAAATGAAGTACCACGCGGAGCGAGAGAGACCACAACGTTGTTGGTCGCGTCTGTTTTAAGACTGAACTTCATGGCTTGATCAGTAGCCAACGCAGGCGCACATTTACTCTCTCACTCTCTATTTGAGCTGCTCTCTGCTTTTGTAGATGTGGTGGTGGTGGTGGTGGATCAAGGCATATACACGTATAATTTCCGCTCTACGAGTCGGATATTTCGTTTCGTATCAAACTCTCCTCGCTCTATGTGCGACTATTATTAATACACTCTCTGGGTGGATGTTTGTGTGCCGAGAGTGAGATCACAAACACGAGAGAGCACGAGAGAGGGAGAGTCTCGAATAGAAGTGCATTGGGCTGTTCTGTGGATTTATTGGGCCAGACGCGACCCGATGGTGATTATAATGGTTAATAGAGTTCCAGTGCATTGAACCCCACTCCCTCGCCTCGGCTCTTGTGGGTGTCTTCGATATTTTGACAGCTGTCGCTGTTGCGCTGCTGCAGCATCCGAGATTTTTACGACTGCACTGCCACATCTTGGGATTGCTCATTTGACTGCCGCTCCAGTTGCATCATCGCTAGGCGGGGACACATGGTGGTGCACTCACGCTTATCTCTCGACAGTGTGCAACGCTCCAGTGAACGCGCTCGTGCGCAAAGTCAATTAAAATGATCACAACAATCCCGAGGAACGAACCCCTTCACCCGGTCGGTCCGAGGGATAGGATGCGATAGGATATGATATGATAGGGTGGGATACGACCGTGGTGTGTAGGGGTTGCTCCTGCTGCCGGCGTTGATTGTATTTCCATCCATTAAATGCAGTCCAAAATAGAAACACAACAACCAAAATTCAAGAGCACACATAAATCAAAATTATACAAATGAAATAAAGGAGAAAAAAAAGGATTACACATGCGCCTCTCACGCGCTTAAAGTGCTCGACACACCAACCCCGCCCCACCCCACCCCTCCTCATGACCCCGCTAATTGCGAAACTTTTTCGAGTTGATATCGTTTCGATTAGCTAATGTGCGGCCCCGTGCGTCTGTCTGTCTGTCTGTCTGGCTATAAATCAAAACCACCCGACAAAAGTGCGGGCCAGCCCATCACAAAATACGAGTCTACCAAAAAAAAGCTGGAGAGTGAAATGTGCTTTACCGTTATGCGGCTATGCAGTCTGAACCGGCGTCTACGGGTATTACAAAATGGACCAAAAACTGTTAGCTGTTAGCTTAGCTCATTTCCATACGCGTTCGTCGCGTCAGTCTTTCGTTTCGTTTCTCCAACGATAGAAAGAAAAGATTTCGTCGGCAAGCCAGAATGGAGAATCGAAGAGATATTTGCTGCCTGCCAAACAATAATTTAACCAAAGAAAAACAACACTTCCTCTCCATAAAGCAGAAGAAGATGAAGAAGAAGTGGAGGGGAAACAAAGGGAAATCACTTGTCGCTGTCAGTTATATATGGCTACACTTTTTATGGTTTTCCATCCATCCCGACATCAACAAAAACAAAAAACAAGAGAAAAAAAAAAAGAAGACCGCAAGTGGCTGGAAAAACTCGACCTGCTTTGGGTTTTCCACTCTCGGATTCCCAGAACGAGATTGAGGGGCAAAGGCCACAGCAAACATTATAAATTCGAACATTTTTGTGGCACTTGAAAACAGAACGGAGACGCCTCAGGAGGCTCGCCTCGCCTCGCCTCGGATCGGATCGGGTTTTTGTTGTATGCTGTAATTTATGCCAAGTGGATGGAATTTCGATCCCCGAACAAGTAGCCAGTTGTAACCTCAATTAAAACTGAATTTATGCCACAAATGAAAAGCCATAAAGAAAACACTCTGCGCTGCAGCTACCTGGAGACATTTTTCGTGTCTCTTCTTGCATGCGCCCCTTCCCCGTTTCCCATTCCCCATTCCAGGGGTGTGCGTGTCCATGGAGCATTTCGAAGATCGCGAGACAACATCAATTGTGTCACTAACTGCAATTTGGGTATTAACTAAACACGAATGAGAGCGGAACTTGATCGCATATTTGAAACGCCAGAAAGTCCTTCAACTAGTGAGACAGGTGCACCACTCGATGCGTGGCTGGAACACACAAATGGAAGGAAGAGGATCGGGGAACTAAGGGAAGATTGTCACGGCACCACAAAGGATCTTTAAGCCAGTAGTTTTTTCTAGTGTACAAAGTGACAAATGTCAAAGGAATAATCCGCGATCCGTAGAACTGAAATCTTTCGATAGGTGTCTCAGCTTTCCATAAGCAAAAGAAATGCAAAAAAAAGTTCACTCAAGCTCCCAAACTCCATCCCATTAGATATATTTGATGTGGATGGTGGGTGGGATGGAATAGGGACCTTGAGAATTTTGGTAAATGCCTCCTGTGAGGATTGAACTCACGACCCCTGGTTTACAAGACCAGTGCTCTACCACTGAGCTAAAGAGGCGCACATTTTGAGGGCGTCCCAGAAGCCAATATCTACAGTTGAATGTCTCAGAATAAGAGCTGGGCTTGCAGTACCTACTACTAAATTTGTATCTTTGCGACACAAAAGATAGCAAGCGACAGCAGGCGAACGAAAGCGAGGGGAGAACATATGTTGACACAGTTGTTCTGTTTCTTGTTCTTGTGCCCATTGTCTTTGAGCTGATAAATGCTTTTAAATGTAATTAAAGAAAAAACGCTGAGCCAAAGGTGAAGCAGAGTTTGGTAGGGGAAAGGGCAACGGGGGAAGGAGAGATGAAAGACCCAAGGTCAGGCCGACCGGATATTAATTTCACAAAAATTACACACATTCGGCGGATAATCAACATTAAGATCGGCTTTTGGGCGCTGCGCTTCAGTGGCCCATGACAATTAGGGCCGAAGAAATTTCGGGCCGTCTCCAACTACGGGCTCACCTGTTGCCAAGAGTCGAGAGCTGTTGATGGGAGATGGAGCCATTAGGACTGAAATGAAAACGACATGCCCAATGAACAAATATTTTCACATCATCATTTTGATTGGCACGCATGTCCGCGGCTGCTGCTGATGGTGCCGGTGTGTGTTTCTACTTGCGTGTGCCCGCGTATCCAAGTGTTGAGTGCAGTTCGATTTCAGTTTCGAGGCAGCAGTGCGTGCAAAATGGATCAACGATCTTTGCGCTTCAGTTGCAGCCAGGTCGCATGTTGTCTATCTTTGGTCGGGAGTTTTCTTCAGAAACTACCCATAATACCCAATCGATTAGGACCTCATGTCGAAGCAAACAGCAGAATTTTCACACAAGGCGCACAGCAGGACAAGAAAATAGCACAGAACATCGAAGAAAAAGTGAAAGAGCAACTGTCGCGTGCTGTGAGCCTCTAAAACTTTAACAGCTGCTGTTAATGTGTCTCTGTTGGGGATAGGAATAAGGATAAGGATAGGGGAAAATGGAATTACCAGAAATTACCCGGAATGCGCAAATTGCCATTAAATCGCATTAAAACGAGAACACATAAACCGCAAAAGGATTTCCTACGCATCGTAAACCTCTTAATTCTCTCTCTCTCTGTATCTGCTTTTTTTTGCCAATCTATCCGAAAAGTGTCAAATGGTAACAAAGGACCACAGAATTGGGTAAAAATTGCCTGATTTAGTGTAAAATTGCTGGGCAACAAAAAAATCAGACATGCCGGAATAGAAATATGAGGCTAATGCCTGCCGACAGCCAAAGGATCGTCCGTCATTAGCATCCCGAAAAAAGATCGAGCAACAAAAAATGGCAAAAGGGAGAGTGAATACTGCCAGGGGTTGGAGGCGCCCAATTCATCACAGTCTGTCACTCCTCATCCCTGTCTATCGTCTGGGCCAGACCCATCAATCTCAGGTTGTAACTGTATTACAGGACCAGCCGCTTGATGTAACAGCTTACCAGCCAGATCCCTGCGGATACTCGCCCTGCAGCGGCGACTGCCACTGCGCCTGCGCCACGTGCCACATGTAGTCGCTATCCTGTGCTGTCCTGTCCCTTCCCCTGTGCAGCTGCTGTTGCCGCCGACGCCGCTGCACTCGCACTCGAGAATCACATTTTCAACCCCCTCAAAAGGGGTTTCTATCGGGGGGATTTTTCGGAGGGAGGGAATGCTGGCTGGCAGTCTACTTTTTCCCGTTTAGCTTTTGTTTTCCACTTGAGCTGAAGCACTTTCCATTGTTGCCTTTGTACACACATTGTAGTGCATTTTCCGTTCGTGTTTTGCTTTCTTTTCGCATTTTTCGAGTTTTTAATTAATTTGAACTGATTCCAGTCTTCAGTCTGAAGCGCTTTCCAAGCAATGCGTCTACCCTAATGGAATACAAATTAAATTATCGCTCATTGACAATTCCTGCTCAAGAAAGAAGGGGCGCCACATGTGGAGAGGAGGTTTAGTGGTTGATCAGGGAAATGGGAAACGCAGAACCACTGAAGAAAATGTCAATGCAGGAAGTATTTGTACTAAGCAAAGAGTTTGATGAATGGTCATTGTTCAAGTTCAGAGAATAATAGAAATTTGATGCCTCCGTTGGATCGAGGGACTAAGAATTTCAGGGAACCTCAATCGAATGAGAGTTGAATTCAAATATTTTATTCGCACGTTGTCTGAAAGTACAGTTGGCAATTAATCATTTTAGAATCTTACATTTTAAAGAACACCCCTACTCTAAATTTATATATAGTATTATTCCACTACTAATCGATAGATTAACACAATTTATGGTCACAAATGTGTTGAATAAACACTACTATACACTCGTATCATTCGCTCAATGAAATTTAGATGGGAACACAATACAAATCAGACCAAGACACAACACACAAATTGATAACACAACTTGATTTTCTGATCAACGTAGACCTTAATTTATTTAAATGCTTATGCCGATCGGTTCAAATTAATTAAGTGGCACACTTTAATTTGCATATAAAATCCGACTTGGCCAATGCCCAAAGTCGGGACACAAAAAAAAAAGAAATATAACAAATCAAAGCATTCAAGTACAAGATCTATAAAATCCATTTTCAAGACTGTTCGTTCAGACAATGGCCAAAATGCAAAAAAAAAAATGGCTGTTATAAATTATTTATGACGTTTTTCAAAATGTCAACAGCCAAATTCGTCGCCCACCTTAATGACATTTTGGCCAACATTTGAAATTCAGGAATGGGGGGGGCTGGCTGGCTGGCTGGTGGGGCTGTCGTAGAGGTAAACTTTTTATAATTATTTGTTTTGCTGTAATTGTTGTTGCTGAATGCGATACAAAATGACAAAAAGACAGACGGAGTGCAGTTTGGCTAAACACAATTTAGTTGCTCGAATTAATTTCGGTTAAGCTTTGTCGGGTTTTCAATTGGTTGGGTTTTCAGTTGACATTACGAGTAATGGCCATAGAACAACAAACAGCAGAGAGAATTACCCATGAACCAATGCAAAGCGAAAACGGAAGCAGATTGCAAAGCGGAAAATACCTACAAAAGGCAGCGAAATAGATGAAACTAGTCGATGCCTAAACAAATACCCTTTCGTCTAACAAAATAAGAAAAGGTTTAAAAGGATTAAAATTTTCTTTCTACATTTTAGAGATGTCCTTGTAAAGTAGATAGTTAAAGGTTCAAAAGACACCTCCACTAGCTATAGTGAGTTTCACAAACGAACAGACCATTCTGAAGGGTATTAAAACAAACAAAAAACTCAAATGCAACGGAAGTCTAATGAAATACTCGTATGTATGTATATATATGTATATATTTGTGTGCAATCGAGAGCCAGAGAGGAGTACGCAGAACAGAATGGGCTGGGGAGAGGAAAAAAACAAAATAAACTGTAATTAACTGTCGGCTCTCGAATGAACATGAATCAAAGAGGTCTGGGGGTCTCCTTCTGGGAGGGGGAAGGCCGTCCATTTATTCCGCCTGAATTTGCATTCACATTTGCATTAAAATTCGCTAGTTCCGCGGCCGGCGAGGGGTCAGGGAGGGAGTGGACGAAATGCATTCAGTATCCTGCCTGAGGACCCCAGAGCTGCACTGAACTGCCACAATGCACTATAATTAGGGGTGGCTGAGGACGAAGGACGCAAGGATGCAAGGATGCGACTCGCTGAGAGTGATAAATATTTTGCGCCTGGATGACAGATCATAAACATTGCCCAATGACGTCTGTGGCAGTGGCTCGAAGCGATTACATTTATTGACAATGTTCAATCAGGAAGGACGAGGCGAGGCATCCTTGGAGTGCCTCAACTGTACTACAAGTGACAGCTGTTGGCAAGGGGATGGCAAATCCGCAGTAAGCCCTGATGATTACATTGTTTGTGACACAGACAATAAAGAATCCAAGAAGCGACTGAAACCCCTTCCATGATTGATGACTGATGACACGCTGTCATGTCCAGTTGACAGTTGTCGGGCCTAGCTAATATTTGCCGGCGCTGGTTCAGGCCACAGGCCCGGTCCGAAGGGGGTTACAATGGCCAAAGTCAACAACTGGGCGAGGACGCCGATTCCGATTTCTATTCCGATTCCGCGTCCCATTCCTAATTCCATTCAACAGCTTAGGGAAATTTACATACAGCCAGTCGTAACCAACATGATGCACCCTTAAGGTGTGGCTTGGGTTTGGTTTCGCTTTTCATTGTGCATAATAATGCATTTCACGGCGGGACACCCCGAAAAAGAAGCAAATGAACGGGCAAAGTGGGCGTTGTAATGTTGACACTGTAATTTACGCATTTCACCTTTTCTTTTTGGGCGCTTTAACGGATTTGCATCCAGCTTAAATGCCAAAGGGCTGAACTATGGTAATTTGATATGAGAAATGTGCTGACGGCGGGTAAGCACAGCACTCGTACAGTTGTGCCTTCAATGCTCTGAGATGTAAATGCAACAGAATTCTGTTACTAACAGCCTGAGCGACCCAATTAGGTGTTACATCTTGCCACTTCCCACGACATTTTCTTACAATTTACCCATAACAAATTGCCTCTTGGAGTAATGAACTCCCTCTCCGGTATACCAGCAAATGGAGCATTCTCATTGAACTTCGACTTTACTTCATTAGTCAAAGATGCTAGGCAGCAGCTGCTCAACTCAAGTGCCGATTCCCAGATAACGCAAACATTAATTTATTTTGTCATGCACTCAATTCTCGAAAGTAATTGAAACTTTTTGAACAGCCCGCGGATAGCAACAACAGCCACAAGAGCTAGAGGGCGCCAGCTTCATAGGCTGTTTTTGCCAGGCGCATCGCTCAAGCCTCTTTAGCTCAGTGGTAGAGCACTGGTCTTGTAAACCAGGGGTCGTGAGTTCAATCCTCACAGGAGGCAATTTTTTTAATATCGAAAAATGTTCGCATATGTTTTTTAGTTTTTACTAATATTAATTTTTATTATTTTTTTTGTAAAGATAAAAATAATTTTAATAATATTTGTTTTTTGTTTCAAAATTATGTACATTTTGTATCCAGCGATTACATATTCAAATTCCATAAACATATTTTAATCTGTATAAAAATGTATCTAAAAAATAATTTAAAAAATTCTCATAAATCAAATAAATGCATATGATTCTTGCCTCCTGTGAGGATTGAACTCACGACCCCTGGTTTACAAGACCAGTGCTCTACCACTGAGCTAAAGAGGCGAACAACCCGATCGCGCCAAACAACCCACTTCATATGGGGCATCTATGCTGGAATTCTCAGATTTTTCACCAAAATTTAGGAGAACTTTTAATCAATTCTAAAAGCATTTTTGTGTAGGGTAAATACTGTGCCGAACCGAATTAAAAGTCGAATGATATGGGGGTTGATTTTTTTTTCATTTATAGATGCTTCTAGACAGAAAATTTGTTAGTAAACAAACGCTGTTCACTCTTAGAATGCTTTCTCTCGGCGATCTCTTCTCTTATGCTCTCCCCCTGCTCTTTTTTTATTTGGGTGGCATACTCTTGAGGCTATAAATAAAATGCCAAACTGCTGTCTTTATACCACACGTTGTTTCATTTTCCCGAATTTTCACATTCAGTTTGTCTGCAGCTTTTGTGCCGGGAGTAGTCGAATACCGAAAACTACATATTTAAAACTTGCATAATTTGTGACTCTAAAAATTGATCAAATAAAATGAAAACTCCACTCAGCCAGAAGACGGGTTTCTTTCCCGAATACTATCTGAAACTCAAGGAGAAGGCCGGCGCCACCTGCGAGGCGGATATATCCAATTTATCGGCGTGTAAAACCGATGAGGAGCGCGTGGCTTATGTGGATCAGCTGCCGTGGGTGCAGGCAGGGGAATTCGGAATTCGGCCGGAATTCGATGGAAAAAGTGCCACCCTGGCCGCGGAGATTAAGGAACGTGCAACGGCTGCCTTCAAGGGGAAGAAATGGCTCGAGGCAATGGTGCTCTATACCAGGAGCTATATGTCATTGCCCAATGAGAATGGTGAGACATTCCCAAAGTGAATTTAATTCAATAAATTACCTATTTGCCAATCCCAGTTGCTGAGATCTGTATTGTGCTGGCCAATCGATCTGCCACTCTGTACCACATGCAGAAATATCAGTAAGAATAAAACAATCGAAAAAAGTTCTTGAGAATTATTTCGATTTTATTTGCAGGGAGTGCCTGATCGATATAAGGCGAGCCATCGACCTGGGCTACCCCAAGGATTTGATCTACAAGCTGTACGAGAGACGGGCACGATGCTACATGGCCCTCAAGGACTACCCCCATACAATTGAAGCCTTCAAGTAAGATCAAATCGACACTGGCCTGCTCCAACTCACTCTAACATTCCTATGTTTTTCCTAGAAAGTGCATCACAGCAATGGACGACTCCGCACTTACATCCGACAAGAAGTCCAAGCTAAATCTGGATGCCATGACCATGATCAAAATGCTGCTGCAAGATCCGCGCACGGCTAAGCAGGCGGCCAAGCAACAGAAACAGAAGATCGCCATCGATCAGGCCACAGCTCTGCCGGCGGAAAAGGAGTATGTGAGTCCGTTGGTGAGGATCGATCGCAATCCGCAGGAGGGACGCTTTGCCCGGGCGGCAGCCGATGTGAAAGGCCGGCGAGGAGCTGCTTGTGGAGCGGCCTTTTGTGTCCGTCCTACTGGAGAAGTTCGCCAAGAGCCATTGCGAAAACTGCTTTGTGAGGTGAGATGATGGGAGAATATGTTTGAGATCCTTTGAATACACATAATCCCCTCCAGGAGTGTGGTGCCTGTGGCCTGTCCTCGCTGTGCCGATGTCATATACTGCTCGGAACAGTGCCGGGACGAAGCGGCCACGAAGTACCATAAATATGAGTGTGGCATCGTGCCCATCATTTGGCGATCGGGAGCATCCATCAACAATCACATTGCGCTGAGGATCTTTGCCAGCAAAACCCTTGGAATACTTTCTGCAATTGAAGCCAACGATTGATGAGGAACTCTCGCCAGAGGAGCTACTAAGGTGAGTCCAATATGATTCCTAGTTTAATGCAAAGATTCTAAGCCATTTTCAGTCTTCCCAAGGACGACTTTCGGCGCGTGGCCCAGCTGGAAAGGCATCAGAAAAAGCGACAGCCGTCGAACTTCTTCCAGCACGTGCTGATGGCCCGATTCCTGACCAAATGCCTGCAGGCCTCTGGCTACTTTGGCGCCCAGCCCCAGCCGGATCAGGTTCGAGCCATTTGCTCGCTGATGCTGCGCAGTCTGCAGTTCATCCAATTCAACACCCACGAGGTGGCGGAACTGCACAAGTTCAGCTCCACGGGCAGGGAGAAATCCATTTTCATTGGTGGTGCCATCTATCCCACTTTGGCCCTGTTCAATCACTCGTGCGATCCCGGAGTCGTTCGATATTTCCGCGGCACGACGATCCACATCAACAGTGTACGACCCATCGAGGCTGGCCTGCCCATCAACGAGAACTACGGACCGATATACACGCAGGACAAGCGCGAGGAGCGCCAGGCCAAGATGAAGGAGCTATACTGGTTCGAGTGCTGCTGCGATGCTTGCATCGACAACTGGCCCCTGTTCGAGGACCTGCCCCGGGACGTGATCCGTTTCCGCTGCGAGGCGCCCAACAACTGTACGGCCGTGATCGAGGTGCCACCCAGCTGCAATGACTTCATGGTTAAGTGCGTGACCTGCGGCGAGGTGACCAACATCCTGAAGGGGCTCAAGGTCATGCAGGACACGGAAATGATGACGCGCACCGGCAAACGGCTCTACGAGACCGGGGACTATGCCAAGGCGCTGCAAAAGTTCATCGACCTAATCCGCATCATGTACGATGTGCTGGCCCCACCGTTCCCCGATTTCTGTGAGAGCCAACAGCATCTGAAGGACTGCTTCCTCAACCTAGGCAATGTGTACAATCTGGATTGATTCGTAGCTACTGGCAACTCATTCATTTTGATTACTTTGTTTTCTGTTCGAAAGTTTTATTAAAACCGTGTTTCACTCGAAATATTACAGCAAGTGTTTCCCTTGGGGTCTCCCCCGCTAGTAGTAGTAGCCACAGCGGCCCCGATGAAGCTTACTGCACCCGGCCAAGTTGTGGGTGGAGAAGTAGCAGCAGCGATAGCAGCTTATCGTCGACCGCCAGCCCCAAGCTGCAAATTAAAACGCAAACAGAATGAAAAGCTGACCTCGAGAACCCACTCTCTCTCTCCCTCAATTCGGAGCAGATACTTACGTCCACAGGCCCCATTCCGATAGCCGTAATCCCTCTGATCTTTCAGATAGCATCGCTCAGCCTGCTCGTTAAAGGTCCAAGGATTTCTGGTGGTGTAAGTAGGTCGATTGCCGATTGTCGGTGGTGCATACGGAGGCGTATAAATCGGAGGTGCTGCTTCTGTTGTGCTTGTGGTTTTGGGTGCTTCTGTTGTTGTGGTTGTGATGGGTTCTTTGGTGGTGGTGGTCGTAGGTTTTTGTGTCGGTGGTAGAGTCGTAGCTTCTTGTGGGGATCCTGCACTCATAGCTTCTTCTGCGGATGCACTTGTTGTAGCTTCCTCTGCGGATCCGCTTGTCGTAGCTTCTTCTGTGGGTGCTGGAGTCGTAGCTTCTTCTGCGGATCCACTTGGAATAGGTTCTTCTGTGGGAGCGGGCATCGGAGGTTCTTCTGTCGTACCCTCTTCTGTGGTTAGGATGACCTCTTCCGTTGTCGGCCTTGGAAAGTCCTCAGGGAACTCAGGCTCTATATCCTGTGCTCGAGCACCAACGACAAAGAGCACCAGCAGCAGCAGCGACAGCGAAATAGCCGGAAATGTAAGCGTCAACTGCATTTCAGCGCGTTGTGTTGTCGTGAGCCGATTGTATTCAACTGAAACTGCACGCCAGTCCCTCTGAGCGGAGGAAGCTTCAGTCGGATCTTGGCCCTACGTAATGAGTAGACAACAGCGAAAATTACGAGTGCTGAGGGCAGGCAGCAGCTCCAGTCGCTGATAAGAGAACACTGCCAGGCACAGCGGGCAATTAGGATGACTAACAATAACTCTGGGGGCCATATTGTGCAACTTGGATGCTCACTGAAAGACTTTGGTATACGTATAGAATGAGTGATACCTGCCCTGGAGTAATATCTCCCGGTTGATGCATGTCACACATCCATTTCTGTCAGTGTAGGCTAGCAATTGCTTATCAGAACTTGAGGTGAAATTGACAATTGTGTGGCGCACAAATTGCTTGCGGGTGGCTGAGCACGCGTGCGCAGCCCACCTTGTAACACTTTGGTGTTCGTTTTCATCGTTTTCGCTGGCACTGTAACCCGCATATAGCCAATCAAGGGAACGAACTACGAGACGAGATGTCGATGGAGGCAAACGATGACGTATGTACAAAACATTTGCTTTTGCCTCATTAGCAATGCCAAGGGAATTCGGTTAATAAACAGAACAAGTAGAGAATAACACGCGGAAAAACATCACTGAGGCTTGGGGAAGGCCCCGCAGTTTTGAAACTAAATCGTTGATAAGATGGGATGATATGTCATAACAAGTATAATATGCATAATATGTATATGTGGATGAAAAGTTTAAATTTAATTAATAAGATTATAATCAGATTTAAAAAACGTTCATTTTTGTTACAATGCCATATTGTATATTTGAGGGTAAACATTCGATTCCAATTAATCATTGAACTTCCCTTGGATGGTACAAACAGCAAACCTCCTATCAAAGTTAGAATACCCTCTATCCGGTATACATAATATCCAACTCAACGATTGCAAAAAATGTTTACATTTATTTGAAAGTGTTACCGCGTACAAAATCGCGTTGGTTTTAGCTAGATCTTCCACATATAGTATGTAAATTGGATGTCGCACCATTAATCGGGGCACCTCATTCCGTTGATATTGCATTTGAAGTTACATTTAGTTTGTTCTGGGCTACAAAATATGTAGTTCTGGGCCCTGTCCGATATACATTCGGTACGTAATAATACGTATTCGCTTAACAAATTAATTTAATTTTGAAGTACTTTTTAATAGCTGTCATCTCAGTATAATCGTCCTACTCGTTCAACTGAAAACGATCTAATTGGCCACACCAGAAGAATAATTAAGAACTATTCGATCGTGATTTTTGTTGTTCAGATCGGTATATATTGGTTGTATATATAACTCGGATTCGAGACCTTATTTTCGGTGGCGGAGGGACATGACAAATATTCGAAACAATTTTTTGTTATTATCTTGTCTCTTAGAACTATTTCTTAATGCTAGCCTTTTACTAATTGCATTTAACACAATGGAGTGAAGTGAGTTATTAAGCTCTAACAAAAAGCAAACAACACTGACTTATTTACAATATATTACTTTGCGTTGCGTTGCATTGCATTGCTTCCCAAAAGCCGCACAGTTTAGGTAATTACAAGCTATGTTTACATGGCGGAGACTCTTTTGATTTGATTCTATTTCTGCTTTACGCATGCATTGGAGCAGTGCTGCCTGCGTAGGGAGATTCCATAGTTACAACTTAACTAATTGGTCAAACAAAATATTAAATACACATAGGACTACTTTTTGGTATTGCAAGCACACGTATTGGTATTCTGTGTGTGTGTGTGTAGGTGATGGTGCGGTTGGTTTTAGTTGGTTTTTTAGCGTCGTTAGCTCCACGAGAGATCATATCCCTTCCAGTTGGCATTGGGTGCCAGATGCACGCGTCGCTTATTGTAGTAAAAAGAGACGATGCCGTGATAGGCAGTGCGTGGCACCCCGCTCTGCAATAAACAACATATTATATAGTAATTATTTATGAATATATATATTAATGAACTCACCTTGAAGTCATCCATGAGCCCCAGCATCTTGGTTATACGTTTATATTGCTCCCGCGTGGTGTATTGGATGCGGACTGGTCCCTCGGCGGCTATCAGATTGCGACGCAGTTCATCGTACGTGACGATGGGATACGTATAGACACTTTGCACAAATGTCTTATCATAATTATCCTACAAGAGAAACGAGTCAGTTTGTGGGCAGACATATATATGCACAAATTTACAAACCTTCAGCAAATGGCTCATATTGATTTTTGTGAACTGCACAAAGTCCTCACTGAGCTTAATGTGTTTCAGATACTTATCAAAGAACAGCCCACTAAAAAAATAAAACAAAGAGAAATCAGCCATTACGGACCACAATTGTAGCGCTTATCTCTCACTTTGATACGCCTATTTTCCCGAAAGTGCGAGTTCTAGATATCTCTGGTCTAATGCACACACGATGTTTCCGCTGGGCCGGATGGCGTATCCAATCATCCCAGAAGCTAGAACAGTTTAGAGGCAATTAGCAATTGGTTGGTGTCGGTGTAATTGGTCGACTCACGATTTGGGCCATTTAACGGAGAGCTCGCTCCACAGCTCTTTGGTGAGCATCCAGCCGAGACCGGGGAAGAAATCGGTGCGATATAGCAACTCTGGCTTCGAAGCGTCCACAACAGCAGCCTTGCCATTGTCATTCCAAGCGGAGACGCACCACAGGCTAGGGTCCTGTTTGAGCAATTTGTGTGTGCCCAGAAAATACTCAAAGAAATCTGGCGCCACGTTCAAGTCATCCTCCACAATGATGGCAAAATCGAAACCAACTTTAAAAGTTGTGTTCAGAGCCCAGCCATAGTGTCGGGCTATCTTGTAGTAGCCCTTGAACTTCTTCTCCTTTGGGAGGACTCTGATGTCGCTCTGGTCCGGCTGTTCAATGAGGGTTACTTGATCGCCGAACGAGAGGATAACCTCCTTGGTATTCTCATCGCCACAGTCCTAAAAGAGCCAAAAATAAATACGATAATGATAGCTGCCTGTCTGGAATCATGTTTCACCCCTCTTACCTGTGACACAATAATGGGAAATTGTTCTATGCTGGGACGATATTGAACCAGATTATCGATGCACTTCTTGACGGACACCCGATTGCAGGCAAATACCAGAACGGGAAAGACAGGCTCCCCATTGCCCATATACGTTCTCGTTGGTATCGGCGCCGGGGTTTGTTTTGCCACACGTTGATCCAGCAACTCCCCGGAGATCTCGGCGGCCACTATGCTTATCTGGGGCGTCGAAACCGTCTGTGCTTGTTCATATTTGGCTTTGACCAACTGGAAGAGATTCTTGGCCATATCGTGACTTTTCTGGTTCGCATCTCTCGCCTCGATGTTGAGACGGTACATCTGATGGGCTTGAGTCCTGCTCAAATTGATTCCAGTATTGCGGAGCAATAGATAGTAGGTGGCGTAAGTCCACGTAATTAGAAAACCAACTATAAGCAGCACTTTGCGTGATCGCATCTTTGGGGGGTTTGGTGGGTGGGCGTTCACTGCACTCCTTGTCTACTGTGGCATTGGCATTAAACTGACGATCGTCACGCGTTTCGCTTTGCTGTTTAATCGGTGGCGGTGGGGTTGGGGTTGGTTGTGGAAGCCCTATGTAGCGACTGTTGTCGAATTGGTTGTGCCCTCTGGTTGAGCAGCCGTGTCCAAAAAGCGTGTCTAGCATCGGACGTTAGCATCTGGCATACTGTGCAAGCTGGCTACACTAACTGTCAGCGTGGACTGACCGCCAGGCTGGCAAAAGTATACCTTTTTCGCCAAATCGAATTCCGGAATTTACACGTTGTCAGTTGGTGCCAGAATTTCATGCAGCCCTCACTCCCGTCGATGGTGGACTCAAGTTTCTGGTTGCCTTTGCTTTGTGTAGCTGCTGCAGCCTACTACAATTGACAGCTATTGTATTGTTTGCTTCAAGTATCTCGGTTTGCATAGTTTACAAAAACAAAATAAACTATGCAAACGCCAGTTGTACAGCTGGAGATGGTAATATATATGTTCAGTGCTGCCAGACTTTTCATTTCAGAGTCAACACAAGCAAGATTTAAAAAAGCCAAAAATGGCTATAGCTGAAACAACACATAAGTTACAAATAAAGCAAGAGGCTGAATAAACCAAAACAAAACTAAAACTAAAACAACTTAAAAAACTAAATAAAACTAAACTAAAACTAAATAAATAAAATTTACTCAAAATCATCGATTTATTTTAGCACGCAGAATATTATGTATGGAATGTGGACGGAAATTCAATGCTTGAAATAAGCTGAAATAGCGGCATTTGTGAACTGAAGATATCGATGGTTTTTCCCTGGTTAGTGGTATGACCGTAATTCGCGGAAATACCATATACTAAAAAATACTAAAATGACTATCTATCTTTGTATCTATCGCTCTGCTGCGAATATATAACGTCCAAACTTTTTTGAACTGCTTTGACTGATAGCTGAATGTTGATAATTGTCGGTATTTGCCATGCCGGGAGCTACTCCGCAACTTCTTTCCATTGAGGGTGTGTAAAAGATTCCGGTCAACAAAATATAAAACACCCAAAACGTGGCCCAGGATAATAAATTTTTCAATCAGAGTTTCGTTTAATCAATTAATTCATTTAGGTTTAGTCGTTATTTAAATTAGCTTAACAGTTACACTTAGAAGACTAGTAGGTGCTTACGAGTTAGACCGAGTTCAAGTTTTCCAAATCTTTATATGTATGTATATATTTATATTTAAGTGTGTGTTTGTGTATTTTTTATAAGAATCACTGTTGTCTGTCTGCCTGTCGAAATGTCTGTCGGCTGCCATAAGTCGTTGAAAGTTTCTTAAGTTACCGCATTCATTTAAAGTTAATTACGTTTCATAAATGGCAGTTACACAAAGTTGTATAGGTGTATATTAGTAGTAGGTAGTACATTAATATTCCTTCTATCCTTCATTGCCACTGCACGCAATTCCAACCTGATTAACATTCCTCGCTTCTCCGCTCGCCTGCCACTTGCGAGATTTACAGCTCGCCCTGTCCCTGTGTATGTGTGCCAATGCATTCTACATTAGCCGCCAACTCAGGGCACAGAGAAGCGTCCAGACCAGGGACAGACCAGCCGTGCCCGTGCCCGAACTGAGATGTCCTAGCTCTCGCTCGTCCACCACAAAGGCGGGCACAGCACTGGCAGGCGTCTGCTCCACAGAGCTGCCGACAAAGTTCCCGCGACTGTTGCGGGCCAGGCGCTGATTGGCCAGCTTCAACTCCCGCAGTTTCTCCTCCAGCTGCAGGACCTCATCTGTAGGGGGACAAAAGGAGACTTTTAGCAAGAGTTTCCGTCGTGGAATCACAAACTCACTCTTGTTAACCCCCTCTATGTCGTTGACCTGCAGGAACATGGCCAGCGAAATCTCATAGACCTTATTCGCCGAGCTGATCTCCCGCTTGCGTCTGCCGAAGCCCACCTGGTTGTTGGAGCACTGCGTGCCCAGGCACTTGTCCAGGCACACATTCACCGTGGCTCGGAACTGCACGTACGAGGAATCGGGAAACTTGAAGGCCTTGAATTTGGCACTCAAAATGTCGCCGTCGATCGTGTTGAAGTTCTCAAACAGATAGGGATCCACAGTGCATCTACGGAGCAAAGGATACACAATGTCATGGACGGAGTCAGGGGAATCGGTTCGAAATACTCACCCCTTAAAGATCAATGTTTCCGAGGAGGTGTGCGTGTCCGTGACATCCAGATAGTTCACGCCCAAGCCATAAACCGGAGCCGAGTCCTCATCCAAGTTGATTTCCATGGTCAAAGGAGTTCCCTTTGAATGGTTTACGCATTAAATCAATTGTACAATTTCGACGCTTTTCGCTGTCTCGACAACTTACCGACTTTACTGTCAAATCCCTGGTAAACTTCTGGCCATCCTGGCTAACGCCAATCGAGAGACGTGGCTCGGGGGCGCGTTTGGTCAGCGACGTGGTGATCTCCAGATCCCTGCAAAACAGTTGAATGAAATAGAACTGGTTCAGTTCACTCGATGGTGATTCAGGGGGTTCCTGCGCCTTTAATGAGCTGATGCCCCAACGCCCAGTCAGGGGAACGGCGGAACGGCAACGGACAGACATGGAGTCCCGCCAAAGGTGGTTGTAAATCAACGCCGGGCAATGAAAAACAAACATTGTATTGGATCGGATCGGTTTGGGGCTGGAGGAGAGGCTGGCTCAGAGACAGAGCCAGAGACCTGGACACGCCCCGCAATTAAATTGACTGTGGAGGTATTAACGCATGTGAAGCCGCCGGCATCGATTTGGCGGCTAATTACCTCCTGGTAATGGCAAGACAGTACTGGGAGCGGGCGGGGAGACCTGGGATAGGTTTGATTTATGGCCCTTTGGGTTCGGAGTTGGACCAATCCTAGTCTGGGCCTGGCTTGGGCCATTTAATATGCCATAAACTTTTGCATAGATTGCTCATAAAAATATGCATAGAATAGATGCTATTTTTTATGGGCAATTAAATTTCAAGGAGACAGCAGTGGCAGTGGCAGTGGCAGTGGCAGAGGCAGCGGCAGCTAGATCGGGAGCCCAAAAACTCACTCTGGTTCCTGGAAGCCCGCCGGCAGCACATCGCGCTTCACCAGGCCGCGGCCAGAGTTGGAGTTGGTGCCGGTGCTGGTTGTGGTAGTGGTGGCATTCATCATGACATTATAGACGGGACCACTTGTGGTGGTGATGCATTTAACGCTGACGATCTCCTTGCTGCTGGCCGATTCGATGATGATTTTATGATAGTACACTTTCTTGCCCTACAGACACAGACAGGAAGAGAGAGAAGCATAGAATTGAGTTAAGGATCGAAATTATCCATGTATCCTATGGTCGGGACGCACCGTTAACTGGTTGACCATTCGCGTGACTCCGCACTCGTAGAAGTCGCTGAGCGAAAGCCGAAAGACGGCCAGGGAGCCGTCGATCTGCGGTTGGCAGCGCTCATCCGGATAGCCCTTGAGACCTTCCAGATAGATCTGCGGCGGGCTCTCGTCCTTCTCAGCGGCCGGCAGGCCAATGTCCACCCTCATCTGATCCTCCGAGCAGTGCACCTTGTGGGAGCCTGAAAGCAGCAAAAATGGAAATCAAATTGTTGTTCTTCCCGCATTCTTTGTATACTAAAAAGTGGGCTAGCATGTCGTCAATGGCCAGAACTGGACTAGGCCTGGTCTGGACCGGGCAACGCCTTCTCCATCGCCATCATCATCATCCAGACGGACGGGCGGACGTTGACGAGATGGACCCGAGCAGCACTAACACTAAACAATTGCCAAACATAATTGCCATGTGCTGCTATGGAGCGAGTTTGTGGCTAAAGTCTTTTGTTTTTTTCGCGCCCCTTCTATCGCTCTCTCGCTCTCTGTCTCTCTCGCCACTCGTCGGGTGCTGCTTTTTTTTTTATTGAGTTGGCTTAATGGACCCGCAGGGCTGCTTTTCGAGGCTGGTGGAAAGCAAAAACCTGGCATTAGGCCCCAGACACACTCACACACTGCTTTGGTTTAGTTTGGAGCGGTCGATCGGTCCGTCGATTGGTCGGTGGGTCGGTATCTGGCCGGCTGGTGGCATAATTTTCAGGCCGAGTACACCAGGCCATGTTTGGTGCCGTCCGGGGCCGGCAATCAAAATCTTATTACCGTCGAACATGTGTAGGATGCCACAAAATTATCGGCTTAAATGCTCTTTTTGCCGGCGAGGCCATTAGCCGGCAAGGATCTGGAGCGGATCACGGTGCAGTCCAGCAGGGCAGATCACATCAGATTACTGCAGATCACCGCAGACGGCAAAACTAATTTAAATAATTGACTCTAACTACTTAATCTGCGTACTAATGGCACAACAAATCTAAAAATTTCAATTTTCAGTTGCCAGATCGGAATTTCTCAGCCTCTCTCGCTCTCTAGGTCTCTCTCTCTCTCTCAGTCTCTTAGTTTCTGTCTCTGATTCATGGACATGCAATAATTCGCTTTTAATTAGCCAACAAAAGAGTGAAATCCGCTTGGGAACAATGAGATCGGGAAAACAAATGCGGAAAAGCACTGGGCGCAAGTAATTAAAAATCGCAGTTGCAGTCGCTGCAGGCGCCCCCGGTTCTACCGCCCCGGAAGGGGGCCCCAGGTCTTTGTGTAACCGGAGTAGCAGCCTCAAGGTGGGCGTAATGCAAGCGGCGCTTCGAGAAATGAAAATTAAGAGGCCCACAAAGCGGGGAATGACTTCCGCCAAGAACAACAGATGAAGGAGGAAACAGACCCGCTCCTGCTTGCCCATTAAACAAACACAAATGCAAGGGCATTACGAGTGCATTAAGGATGCCGGAGATGAGGAAAGAAGGGCTTGATGTACCTCCAAATTAGGTACAGACATGGACGTAACATGGACGCCAGCCAGTAATTAAGTGTCGGGTAGAGGGGGAACCTGACTTTGGTTTGCTTTAAATGTCCCACAAAGTAACCTAAAAAAGATTCAAATATCTATTGCTCATTTCCTTTTTGCTGAAGGATATCCTGCCTCAAACCAATATACCCTCGATGGTCGATGTATCTACTGGGCATCTAAGATCGAGAGACGCCCACGAAACGATGACCAAGACTGGTATGCCAATGCCGGACCAGGCCCAATGAAGCTGTTGCCTTTGAAGCTGGTGTCTGTGTCCGTGGGCGAGACAGTGCGACCGACTTGGGTGCGAAATAATTGAATTTCGAGTTGATGCGCGGGCCCTTTCCTAGATTTTCAGCATGTTCTTTTATTGATTGAATTTTTATTGCCCGCCGTTGATTACAATTTATTTGACACCATTTTTATGGGCCAAGCCAAGCGGAGTCAGCTCGTGAGAACTGAGGACCGAGAAGCGAGAACCCTAAACCACTTAACCCACATTTGGTAGGGGGCAGGTGGGGCTCCTGGCGCTCTTGGAATCAGATTGAACGGCGGCTAGAGTGGGGGCGGTCGGTCGGTCGGATCGAAGTCAGATTCGAGCATTAGCATTTAACCTGTGAACATGACAAATCAGCAAAACGTGCCACATGCATGAACATGCCTCTCGGTCTCTACATATCTGTTTCCCAACCCCCGCCCCAGCATCTACTGTGCCCAACGATCGTCATGTAAGCAGCATGAGTTGGAGCGCAATCGTTGCAACCAGGCATAAATTTCCATTACCAATAAATTTAAAAGAAATTACATTACAACCAAAATGACCCGTAGCGAAATTCCGTGGAAAAGAACCTCAGCTCAGGGCAGAGAGGGGCTTTGTAATATCGCGGCAGAGGCAGCGCCAATTCGGTGGGCCATCCATCAACCAGCGACGGACTGTGGACAGAACAGGGGGAGTCAGCAGCCCATCCATTCTGCAGGAGTCTCCTCCCCAGACTCCGCCTTCATATCACAATCAGCAGCCACGACAATGTTCCACGGCTCTCCTTCAAACAATTTGGCAACAAATGCGCGCGCACAATCAAATGAATGCACAAATCAATAAGACAACAGTTGCTGCAACAATAGCAACAACAACAACAGCAGCAGCAACAACCGACAATTGCAACGTGCAACACCGTTTACAAGCCACGCCAAGCCGCAACAAGTCAAGTCTAGCGAATGGGCGAAGAGGGAAGAATGGGGAGGGAGGCTTCACCTTGGGCCAAAATAACCAAATCATTGCCATGCAAATGGCATCGTTTTGTTGCCTCAGTCATCGCCAGCTTCCCTCTCATTCCATCTATCTGTGTATCTGTCTCTCTTTGTTTTTGTGTGGTGGAAGAAGAGTAGTCGTGAAAGGTGGGAAAGACATCTCCTCCTCCTTCTTCTACCACTCATTCGGTGCTCGGGAAGAGTTCACTCAGCCTCCACCATCCCTCCTACTCTTACTCTTTGCTCAGCTGGTCTGCACTGAGAGAAATCGTAGAACTGCAGGAGCAACTAGAAACTAAGTTTCGTGTGTAGTGAGTGGAAGGAAAGCTCTCTCTTGTATTCATTTTATTTTCTAATTGGCAGCAACTACAAACATATGTATGTCCATAAATATGTACACACATAAACATATTTACAATATTTTACAATATTATAAAAGTAAGCAAAAAACAATTTAATCACACGTGAATGTCATCGAGCACAATGTTTGTTTTGTTAATTATTCTACAATGTAGAATCTACATGTTAGAATCTTAAGGCTTGCGCATCTACGTCATATTATGATGAAATTATACAAGGTGATCCCATCCGTAAGCTCCGGGGCCTTAAAGAGAGCTTTGACGCTATGTCTGATGTATACAGAAGTGTTTTGTTTTGTTTTCTGTATCTACGTCATCGCCCCGAAAAGAGTTCGTGCATATGGATCACCTTGTATTATTTCATCGTGATCGCCTTTTGATCTGCTGACTGCTGGTGCAGCTGTTGCTCTCGCAGTGAAGCGCTCCAAAAACGATCAACGAAACATCTCATTGTAAATATATTTATTTAGCTATTGTGCCGTATTATTTGTTAATAAGATCATACTATGTACATATTATATTTGATAACCTCCTCCAAGCTGCTTTAGAAATGTTTCCACTGCCATGCAGATAAAAGCAAATTCGGAATAGTTTTCGTTTAATTTCTCTTGATGTACTCTTGCAGCCATGAGCAGTGTGGCAACAATTGTTTCATGATCAGTGTGTGTGTGTGTGTGTGTGTGTGTGTGTGTAGCAACTCCAAATGCATCTCCATGTTATGTCTGGGACTGCAAGTGCAACTGCAATTGCAATGGCAATTGCCGTGGCCATGGCCATGGCTAGATTATGCAATTGTCTGACTCAATGTCTCCCGGACTCTGTCTCCCGGTCTCTGTCTGTGTGGGATTCCAGTCACGTTTTTGGCTGCTGCTTCTGCTGGTGGCATCGGCACCACCTAGGCACCAACTAGGTACAACGAGCAGATCTGGGCGATCAGCAAACTACTCGTATTTTCGGGATTCTCTGTGGCCCAACAGCTGGGAAGTGTTAGGCCCGGAGGCGTCTATCCACTCTGGCCACTAAACGGTAAACGGGGAGACAGATCCTCACTCAACAGAGACAAGGGGATGCTACACCAGCAGGGGGTTCAATCCATTTGTGACTTTCACATTTATGACAAGACTTCGCTTCGACTGATAGCAAATAACCTCTGTGCGAGTAGAATTCGTTGTGCCTGCGGCTCTCCTCCGTCTCTTATCGAATGAAATTGCCTGGCCATGGCATGGCATTGCTTGGGCCACTAACTTGACACACACGACGCACGATTATCATCAATCTTGGGGGCTGGGGCACAGGAAATACTGGTAATTTTCTAGACCCCACCGCTCCATCGCTCCATTGCTGCACCGCTGCACCACTGCCAGCCAGCCCCATCATCCTTTTCAATGACCAATTACACTTAACGGCCATGCATACAAAATAAATTAGAAAACCTCAACTGCAGATGGGAATGGTACTGCGAACGGGTTAGCTGGAGGAACAGGAAGGAGGTGGAGGTCAGCGCCAGTCGGAGTCGCTGTGGGTGTTGCCACGGCCTAATGGATAATGGCTCCACCAATATGCTAAGCAGTGTCAATGTGTCAATGTTGCCGCATAAATCCATCAAAGTGCGAACGGGAAAGCAAGAGAAAGAGAGAGAGAGAAAGATGCAATGGACAAGCAAACCCGTTTGTGCCCCCCGCCCGGCGAACCACAAGCTGGCTACAAATGTGATAATTGTAAAGCATTTAGTTGCGATATTAGAGATCCCATTCCCACTGCCTCTCTGTCCAGGTACCAGGAACCATCCTGAACTGATCTGCACGCCCTGGATGGTGACGGCGGCGGCGGCATCTTCGTGCCGCTGGTACACACAGTGGCTGTCAATTGTATATGCTGCCAGCGCAAATTGCCATTTCGTTCTCGCTTCTCCATCTGCTACTTCTCTCCTTTGGTGCCTCGCATCATTATCGGCAAACAACTTTTTGTTTGTTAATTGTTTCAAATGACGCAATTTCTAGCTGCCATTTATAGAATTCTGATTCCGTCAGCTGATTGCGTCAGCAGTCTTTGGCCAAGAGTCTCAGCCTCAGCCTGAGTCTAGTAGTAGCATTCATCCCGATGTAGTCAATGTGAATGCCCGGCTCCATGGCCATGCCACTGCCACTACTCCAGCCGAGAGTCGAGAGTCCGAGTCATCAACTCAACACTCGATGCAGTAGCCGGATATTATGTGCTACGCCTGGCGGCCAATCAATAACACTGCATTAAGGCCAAATACTGAGCCAATAAATTGTGGCATTTACCCATCAACCCCAGCCGCTTCTCTGCTCCTCCAGCCAACGCCTAGATAAACTCAAGTAAAGCATTCCAGCGAGATCAGTCCAGGCGAAATACATATCTCTGGGACAGTTCGACAAAGTGCAGATTCTGCCAAAGAGGTGTCCCTTTAAGCCAAAAGGCATTTTAGATCAATCTCAGATATCGTTGCAGTCACAGCTTTTCAATTAATTTCAATAATATTTGGATATCTATCATTGAAAACTTGATTCTATAAAGCGTTTTTCCTGTTCCTGTTCCTCCCCGGTGGTTGGGGCAATGGCAATGCTTAAATTAGACGCATGATCAATTGGGTGAACTGAACCGAAAAACCCAACTTGCTTTGCTGGTGGAGAGCTGGAGATCTGCCATCACATTTGGCCATATTTAAAACATGAGATGCAAAATGCTGCTCCGCCTCCCTCGTCTGTCCAAGATAGTCTCGTCAGTCAGCAGCTGGGGAACGGTAAATCTGCGGCAAGGCAAGGCAACCCAAGCCAAGAAGAGGCAACTTTGTCCGGCCACTTGTCCGGCGTGAACATTATGCGCAGCTGGCTAATTAAATTACACAACAGTTTGGACATGAGTGCCGGCCGCAGCCGCAGCCGAAGTGAGAGCAGGTGGGGAAACGTCGGCAGATGAACAGTAAACCTGGCCAAAAGAACGGATGCAACACAACTGTGTGGCATGCCTCCTCGCCAACTCATACGATGCCCATGACTTTGACTTTGACTTTGACTCAGAGCTGTGACTGCGACTGCGACGGCGACTGCAGACGGTTAAGCTTAATGCTCAAGCGGCGTCAACAGATGTAAATGTAAATGTTGCATGCACAAAAAGCTGCTCCGTGCTGCCACCTCATGTGGCCTGGCCGGCTGGTACATGAGGCATGACTAGGCTGGGACTGCCACCTGACTGTTGCTGTTGCTGCACTTCTTCTGCCTTTTTTTTTTTTTTGGGTGGGAGGTTCAGCAAAATTTATTAACTGCCACGGTAAGAGGCAACAAAAGGGGGCATAGTCGATACTTTCACACAGTGCCCATAATGTCAGAGATAGTTTCGTTTTGTTGGGATGGGGCTAACCGCAGTCACCAGTGTATAAATATAGCCCACCAACTGGCTCTTCTCCGTGCATCTTGTTACGCGATCTATGATCGTTCTTTGGGACTGAATTAATTCGGCCTTGTTACAGCGGCTGGATGACAAATGCGTGACGTAACTGTAAACCTACTCGTGTTTTGGGCTCTAGTTCCCTCCCTTTCTTCCACCTTGACAATTTGTCGCAATTTCTGCGTCACGTCCATTGTTCATTCACTCATTCGCCTTCATTCAGTCGCTCTCTCTCTCTCATAGCTATATCGCCTCCGAGTCGCTCAGTCACTCATTCGCTTATTTACACATTTTTCAGCATGTCGGCGTTTCAGCACTTACTAAATTGTTGGTTTCCGCCTTTTAGCTGCCAAGCTGGCAGCTCCCTTGGCCCCTCGTGTTGGCCATGCCCAATTGCTCGTCGTGGTGGTGGTAGGAACAAAGCAAAAACACACGGAAATAAGTCGAACTTTTGGCAAACGAACTGTTTGTTCAACACCCTTGCAGTTCTATTACATACTATAACTACATACATGTATCTGCAAATTCTTTGAATGATGCGACCCTCTAAAGGTAAGGGTATGGAATTGTAATGTGGAAGCAGAAGCTGCTGCATTTACCGCTAATAAGTTTCGAATGAAAGCGAATTGTGCATTGTTCTGGCGTCATTGAGTCATTTGCTTTGGACAAGAATGCGTTTACAGTAACTACGAGAGGAGTACGTAAATACATACTAAATTGTACATATGTACATACATTTTACATACTATCTTGAGGAGCTGTGAGAGAGCTAGTAGAGCTATGTTTAAGAGACAAAGAAAAGCTCGCTCCCCACATGCCTAACTGTACAGCGAAGACAAATTAATAAGAGAATACTTAGGAGAAACTCTACTCGTAATCATACGAATTAATTCAATTGGCAGCACGAGAAAGTGTTGTTCTTGCAGCCTCTAGGCTGTCGACTGTCTTCTTCTGCTGTTTTTACCATATTAAGCCCATGAAATGGACGGAAAGC
This sequence comes from Drosophila bifasciata, assembly GCA_009664405.1. Taxonomy (NCBI): domain Eukaryota; kingdom Metazoa; phylum Arthropoda; class Insecta; order Diptera; family Drosophilidae; genus Drosophila; species Drosophila bifasciata. The sequence goes on along the minus strand of CM019043.1, from coordinate 9,542,433 downwards.
ATTCGCTGGAAAGAAGTTTTCTCCGCTCGATGTGGCGGCATATAATTGCGTTTTCTTTTTATGTAACGACCAAATGGCCGCAGCAGGCTGGTGCTGTGCGGTGTGCTGTTACCATGGCCCGATGCCTTTTTACGCTTAATTGGCCATAAAAGTTGCTGTTGTTGTGTTGGCCACAAATGAGAATTTCATTGCCTCCATGCCATGGCTCGAATGCTGCGAATCTCATTTATCAAATGGCTTCTCTTTGATTCGAATCTGACACATTTCCTTTGGGCCCATGACACACAAAAATTGAGTGTGGCTGAATTTCCAGCATTGATCATTAATCAAATGATTATTGGGGACGGGCGGGGAAAGAGGCTGGAGCAAAGACCAAAAAGAGGTTCGGACACCTTTTGAACCCTTAACCCAATTGCTAATTGTGGCCACAAGGCAAGCGTGGCCACAGCCCACTACCAGTCGCTCTCACAATTATCGATAGGGTCAGCTCATAAATCTCTACCGGGGTTAGGCTAATCAACTGAAGCGCCTCTCGGAACCGCCAAAGGTGTCCCGCCCGTCCGTCCGTCTGTCCGCAGCAGGAACGAAATGGAAATATTCTATAGACACACACACACACATCACATCCATGCCATGCCTGTTCTGGTATTGGTACTCGTTACACCAGTGGTCACACCAATAGTAAATGCTTCCAGTAAAATATTACCTGTAGACAGGAACATTTAATGTTCCGCAGGATTATCAAGTTAAGTCGGAAGACAGCCTTTCCCGGTTGTTTATTCTTAAATGTTACCACATAGATGCCACAGTAAACGAGACTCCATGAGGGAGCAGCAGGCTCCTATTATTTTGACCGCCGCTGTGTATCTATTGTGCACAGCGTACGAGTATTCGTTCGCGTATTCGTATATGGGACATGGCCTGTTGTGAAGCTTTGGCCTGCAACCAACTGACCAAGTGACCGCCAGCCAAAATTACAACAACTGGGAAATTTATTGCATCGCAGCCCTGGCTTTGGTGATCAGAGGAGACACTCGGCGGGGAGGTAGGGTGGGAAGAATGCCTAGCCATATGAAAGGGGTAATATTTTATTTTGCATTGAATTAGCGGGCCAGTCGCCGAGAGCCTTAATGCCCAAAAACGTTACCCGTGGGCGTTGTCTTGGCCACATTTGGGCATTTGGCATTAGCCACAGACAACAAGACAAACCAAAAAGAGAGAGAGAGAGAGAGAGAGGTAGCCACGCGAGTGTCGTGTTCTAGCCCACACCTGCAATTGACATTATTATTTTGCAGTGTGTGAGCGGATTGCGTGCAGTGCAGCAAAAGGGAAGAGCGGCACACAGAGAGACAGCTTGCAGCTTGATTTATAATTGTCCAACTGGGTTTTTGGGTAGGCATTCCATTCTACGCATCTTGATAAGTGCGTAGTTTATGGCCATGGCTCCAACCAGGGGGACCAGGGAGCAGAGACACGGGCAGTGGCAGTGGCAGGGGACGGGTTAACTTGCATCTCGGCACGGTCATCGCTTGTCCGGGCACAAACTTGTTGAAAGGCGGCGGGCCGTGGAGTACGAGTACTCCATTCGTATTTGTGGTCGGTCGTGTATCGCATGCCTGGCCATCTGGCCACGTTAATAACCGTTTTGGACATGCCAAGCGGCATTATTAACAGCATTTTCTTCTCCTTTTATTTATCTATCTCTTCTCTATTTTTCGTTTGTCTGCGGCGCTTTTAATTGCCGCCACAAAGAGAGACGAAGAGTGAGGGAGATAGAGATGGAAGAGTCTGGGCGACATTTTAATTGAAATTCTACAGAAATAGCAACACTTTGCTACAAGATAAGGAATAATCTAAGACAAGCATCTACCGAATAAGAGAAAAATAACGTCTAAAACTAAAGGAAAATTTCCCTTCATTTTAATTTCTTTCTGCTGTTAAAACACTTTCTACTTTATATAGTTTTATGCACCAGCATAAATTGAAATTCGGTTGGAAATTGAGCTGTCGAAAAATTAAAATTTACAGAAATTATGTAGAACATTTGAAGCAAATTTAAGCAAACAAAAACTATGACTTGTCAAGATTGTTGGTTGAATAATTGTACAATATAATTGTACAAAGTGAAACACTAACAATTAATGGCAGACAACCTCTAAGCACAGTTGTCGCATGCTCTGAAAAAGTGGGAACTTTTTTCCATTGTTTGGCCACAATTGAGTTTCTTAGTTCTGTCAGCCAGTTCCTACTATGGCTATGGGGATCGGACTACTATTTAATTGGAAAAAAAAAACTAAACTAATCTTCAACCCTGTTGCGTGGTGTAACCGCAAGAGTGCATTATGCGTCATCATCTACTGTGTTTGTGTGCTGCAATCAATCCAATCCCATCCCATCCCATCCAATTCAAATCCAATTTGCCCTTGAAGAAAAGCGAAACCATTCCAAGAATGGAATGCAGAATCGCTTGCTTCCTGGATTCCCGATCAAACACGGTTGGGACAGGGAGTGGTTAAGGGAGGGTAATGGAAAATTGCTTGATTTGACCGCCGGCTAACTGTCTTCTCCCGTGCTGCTTCCTGGTGGGATGCCTGAGCTTTATTCTCTTCTCTTTTTGGATATGCATCTCTGGGCATTTATTTTCAATTACCAAAGCAGCCACTCCCTTCTCCAGCTTCTCTTCACTCTCATCCTCCCCCTGTTCTCTATGTAATTTGGACTTCAAACGCATTCATGTGCTCCCTCTCAACGCTCTGCTCTGCTTCTGCTCTCTTTGATAAGCTGCTGCGGGCAGTGCAACGTGAGGGAGGAGCACATCAAAAGAGTCGGGACACGAACTGGCTCTCCCTCCTCGTTAGTTAGTGCTTACGCTGGCAGTTCTCCAACAAACAACTCAAAAATCCAGTTCATTTCGGTGTGTGCTGATTCAGCTGGGGCTGAGCTCGGGCATCGAATTGCAATAAATTAATTAACAGCCATTTTTCGTTGATTTTATCGCCCAGAAATGCTGCTCCTCCACGCCTTGATGCGCTCTTGCAGTCATTAACAAAATGGAAACTGGGATAATTAAACGTCAACACTTTTAATCAGAGCAAGCGAAAAGAAGTACATAAAAGACTGACAGAATAAACAGCCCGCGAACACATGACATTCGAGAGTCTATTCTCTCATCCTCATCCTCCTCCTCCTCCTGCTTCTACTGCTGCTGCTGCTCTTCTGTTTCTCTCTTTTTAATAGCCTTTGTTATTATTGTCATTAAAAGTCAAAGCACACACAACATCAACAACAGCCACGATAAGCTCTCTCTCCCGCTCCCGCGCTCTCGCATTAAGCCTCTCTCTTTGTATTTGTTTTTGTTTTTGCAATGTCATTGACTTTGGTGCGTGTGGCGTGTGCAAATTGTGCTGGGAATCCATCTTAACGCCACTCAACCCACAGACCAGACAAGATCAGATCCGATCCATCCCCACACACGCACTTGCTTCTTTGGAAATTTATTTATTTAAATACTATATGCTCTCCATATAAAGGAAAAGTATAGAAAGAAAGAAAGAAAGACAAAGTCACTGACCGACTCCCACCAAAATGAACCGAAATCTATTCAAAGTTGATCAAAGCTTTTCATACCCTAGCTTAACTATCAATCTGTCAAAATATACTGAAACCTTTGAACAAAAGAAAACGGTTTTCTTTCAGCAAAAAGTTTACATAATTCCCGTGCTGTGGGGCCTTATTGGCGATCAATCTTTGGCAGTCTTGTCTACTATGTTTACCCCCCAAACGATTGAAACAACAGCAACAGACAACAGAAACAACCATCTGCCTCACCGAGTGGGACAACAAATAAATATGATAAATTTGCCACATGCAGTTAAACGTGCAATTTATCATGCCCCTTCATGGGGTGGAGGGGGGTGCAGTAGAACACTCCCCGCCGTTGCGGGTCAGAGCGTCTAATAGATTAAATAAATTTCGCATAAATTATGCAATTGTGGCAGCCATATTTCTTGCTTGCAACCCAAACCCGCCCAAGGGGGCCGGCTGATGGCTTACGCACCTCCATTACCTTCTTTCTCTACGCTTTCCTCTACGCCTTATTAATTTCCATGTGGAGTTGATCCTGTTCTGGCACCACTGTTCTGGCTGCTGCTGCTCCGTTAGCTGCTGCTGTCGGCTGCGTTTGAAACGCTCTACGCAGCAGCTTGCATTTCGCATTCGCGTATTCGGTAATTAAAAACCCAACGAGCCGCTTGGGGACTTTGACTCGGACACAGAGTCCGACTCGGATACAGAGTTGGCTCTAACGGTAAGCAGGTTGCACTCCGCGAGAGCGCCCACCAGGATTAGCTACAGGTTTTACCACACCAGCACCACCCCAGGCGACTCCCTCTTCGGCTGCTGCCTCGCCGCACAATTTACATAATATTTGCTCTAGATTCCATCTTGTCCCCTCGGGCCGCTTTCACACGCATAAACCAAGTCGCGGCGGGGCCAAGATCTCTTCTCTGCCAAGATCCATAGCTACAGTTCGAGTCGGGTCGGTCGGTCGGTCGTCTTATCAGGCCTCATAAATATGTTCTTGGCCGTGCCTTTGGGCGCTCGACGCTTGACAATTTCTTTAAAGTAAAATTTTTCTTTCTGCAAGAAATCAGAGCGGAAATTAATGGTTGGGGAGAGTTTCTGTATAGAAGATCTTTGGTATGCAAAAAGCATGGAAAGTGGATTGCAGATTGCAGGATTGAAGAATCTTGACTAGATTGGAGCTCGATAAAAACAGCTTTATCATTCTTTCTCTATTTATGTGGCATATTTCACAAGTTTGCGCTATGAAGATTAATGGAATCACAAATAGATGGAATTCGTTTTGCACATAGCTCCTGCCAAGTATTAATCGTACCCCAGAAGATTCACGAATACATGTTTCAGGATATTCCCATCCATGTCTCATCTCTTCATAATGTTTAATTTATTTTCTATTAAACATAGAAGTCACATCAAACTTTTCTAAAACTCTCCTCTATGCCTCTCTATGACTTTTGCTATTTCTCTCTCTCTGTTTTAGACTTCACAGGTTTGGCAATTGATTTGTGGTTTAAGTGGGAAAGAGAATAGATTGAAACTCAATCAAAACTTCACTTAAATTACCCCATAACTCTCTCTCTCTCTCTCATTCTCTCCCTCTCGCTGTCTGGCTATCTTTGGGGCTTGTTCCTTCTACAGGTATTTATCATAGAGTTCCCATAAAATTATTCAGTTTTCGCCTTCTTGGCAAGCATGTCCACATGGAGAACATGCAAATTTCGCAGAAGTTGCAGTTGCAGTTGTTGTGGCTGCTGTTGCTTTTGCTGTTGCCACATCTTGGCCTAATACAATTAGTCTTGTGTAATACGCATGCCTTATGCTTGGGTTGCTTCGAGTCGGAGTTGGAGTTGGAGCCGGTGCCAGTGCCAGTGCCGGTGCCGGAGGAGTGCCGTGCCAAACCCGTTAGTGGTCGAGAGTACATATACAGTTAGCCACTGCTTGCTTCCCCCTTCTACTCTCTTTCTCCGCTCCGGTCCCACTTCTTACGCAATTCGCGCCACACGCCGCACATGTGTTTTGGAGTCGCCACCGATTGAAATTGCCTTGGGACGGACGCGCGAATTGATTGTACAGTGGCCAAAGGAAAAGTTGAAAGCCGAAAGCCTTTTAGGCCGCCTCACCTCTACTCTCTCCCGCGCTCTCTCTCTCTCTATTTGTTACCCCAGCTCCGATTTCGACTACCAACTTGTTGCCAAAATGGTCAGCGCATAACGGTAAAAGCCAATCGATCCAGTGTTGCCCCAAAGCTGCCAAATTCCCCCACCTCCTTCCCGACTGCTGCAACAGTTGTCTGGGCGTCTGGGCCCAAAGTTGAACTAATTAAAGCCACAAAATCGAAGACAAAGCCAACAAAGCCATGGCCATATCCATAGCCATAGCCATATCCATATCCATATCCATATCCACATCCAAGCTGAAGCTGAAGCTGCAGCCACAGCAAGTGAAGTTGTCTTTGTCTGATCGAAAGAGCAATCGGATTATTATTCAATAAAAGATGTGCCGGCAAACAAAAGGTTGGCCAGGCACTTGATGACAAATGCCTGGGCGGCCAACAAAGGGCGGCCCAAAGTACGAGTACTTGGGCAGGGGCCCTGCCTCCGCCTGCGGCTGATCTTCAGAGTCGCGGAGTCTGTTGCGGGTCCAGACCTTGCCCTTTAAGCAAGCCGCCTCTCCATTCGATTTGCTCGTTTTGTTATCGCGAGCTTTTAATCTGCCCATTGCCGCGCGGAGCCAGGCTCCAGTGCCCCAGCACACTCCTCCTCCCTCCTATCCAGGCTGCAATGTATGGGGAAGGGGGCAAGGGCAAGGGCAGCAGGCATTGTTGCAGCTACAAACGACCTTAACCCTTGCTAACCTTGCGGAAATGGCAAAAAAAATGAGATATCGTTTCGTATCCAATGACATTATCCGAAATCCATCATATATGAGACCCAAACGTGTTCCATAATGGGTTAATAGTTCACAGCGGAAGGGAACATGCAGGGCAAAAGAGGAAGCAGAAAAGAAACCACAAACTTAACCCAAAAGTCAAATCGGCAGACACATTCACTGTTCAAGGATCAATTTCTGTTTTGATTTGTAGAGCCAACATCTTAAGAACCGTTTTGTTGCAGGTGTTTTTTAGACTTTAAAGGATCCGGACTGTGCATATCCCATTGACATTCCAGCAAAAACATTCCCACACATCGATCAAATACTCGTGTACGTATGAGGCCCAAACGTGTTCACCCATCGCATCATTTCTCTGGGTCAGGCACTCCAACATTGAGTGCCATTAATGGGTTAAGAGTTCAGCGGGAGTGGGTATATATAGCGGCAGGGACAGGGGCAGGGTATGTGTGGCAGGAGCATCCATGTAGCAGACACGAGTCTGCACCGAAGAAGCACCGCGGCTCGATTTTATTAGCTTAGCAAAAGGCTTTGATTGTTCTTGTTCCTCTCGTTGCGATGTTGCTGTAGCTGTTGTTGTTGTTGTTGTTGCGGCTGGGGCTGTTATGGCCTGTTGCGCTTGTCTAGACGGGCAATTTTTCACACACACAGACACACACACACACAGATATAGCCATTGGGGAGCTGGACTTGCTCTAAAATTGGCATTTTTCGCACACATAAGGCAAAAATGTAAAGCGAAGTCAAGTCTCTCTTGGCCAAAGCCAGAGCCAAAGCCACAGCTAGAGCCGATGCCGAAGCGGTTTATTTGCCTTGTGTGGCATCAGCTTCATCATCATCATCATGGTCATCGTCTTGGTCTTGGCTCTTCCTCTTGGCCGCTGCTGTGGTCATCCCAATGCTGTGGCTTTGACTCTGGCTCTGGCTTTGACTCTGACTCTGACTGTGAGCCTAAGCCCGCTGGCATAATGTGGCGAAGCTTGGACATGGACATGGACATAGATGTGGTGTCTTGGAGTCTTGGTCTCGGTCTGGTTCTGGGTCTCGAGACTTTGGCAATTTCTTTATTACGAGCATTTCGTTTGTTGTGTTGTGTTGTCCTTCTAGGCCGCTGGGGCGGAGAGTAGAGTCTCCCCTGTGGCTAGCTCTCTGTTGCCTGTCACAGATCCGCTGATCATTATTGTTCCATCCACGTTGTCGCGAACCACCCTCGACTGCTCCTCCTTCGATCCCATCCCATCCCATCCGATCCCATCACAATGCAATGTCAATGTTTTGTCTTAATGCGACAATGCTCGATCTCTGCGCCTTTTGTCTCTCTCTCTCTCTCTTTTCTATCTGTTCATGTTATTTAAATGGAGAGAGGGCGGCGGCAGCGGATGGGAAGATTTACAGTCCCTGCGATAGACGACAATTTATTATATCTATATGGCCAGTTCTTCAGTCATACATTCGTTCTGGCCATAAATTAAACGATCTTCATATGGCAGCGGTCTTCAGGAGAAGAACGAGGAGGCTCTACAAGGTCGCGTGTTGGCGCTGCACAGCCGGCAATTAAACGAGTTAATCACAGTTCGATGATTTGTCAGTTTTGTTGCATAAGGGGGCGGACGTCTGCTTGGTGGGGAAGGTCATCATCCCATCATCGTGTGCACTGGACTGTGGAGGCTGCCGCTGCCGACCGGGGCAGCGATGACATCATCGAATGTCGTTTCTCCTCAATCCGATTCCGATCTTCAGTCAAGTGGCAGAGATTCAGTGGAGGAATACGAGAGAACTTTACTGGCTTTTCATAAAACACTCGAAGAGTTTTGCATCGCACAAGCCAGAGACTTTTACTTTTCCTAATGCAAGAGACCCCCAGACAAACAAAAGTTTCGCTTTAGTTAGTCAGACACGCCCCCGTTGCCTGCTCCTCCTCCATCCGCGTCGATTCAACAGTTGGCAAAGATATAAAGATAATTTGGCTTTCAGCTCCGTCTGCTGTGGCTGCCGCCTTCTGGTGCCGCTCTTGTCTCGCTTCGGAGGAGAGCGAAAAGAATTCTCCCGTAAATTATAGCCTCGTCTTTAGCTTTTTCTATAGATTTCTTACTGTATGTGTGTGTGTGTGTACTACCAGATATGGAGATGCACACACATATATATATATATATTGTATCTGTTTTATGTATTTTTAGGCTGCATCTTAATTCCCCAGACCAGTTCGCCTACACGTCGGCGTCCGAGTCGAGTGTCGCCTGATTCAGCTTTATTTCGCTTTTATTTCTTCATTTTTCTCGCGTAACTTTTTTGCACTTGCCAAACAGTAGGGAGAGGGAGCACTGTTAATTCTCCTTTCCTTTCTGATTTGCCTTTTTGCTTTTTAATGAGGCCCAGCCAATACTCGATCGTTACTGCCTTGTGCTTTATTTTTCATTTATCGCTTTTTTTCATAATTCTCTCTTCGATATTATCTGGTTGCCTTGAATGTTGTTTTTTTGAACGTGTCATGTTCCAGGCCCCCACCCAAACCCCCTGCCCGTGACCAGTGTTTGTGTAGGTGTCTTGCTGTTTCTTTTGTTTTTTTGCCGCACCGCGCTCGTTGGTTCGTTTGTTTAGTTGTAAGACAGCAACGGCAGGCTACAGCTACCAGTTCCAGTACCAGGTTCTCAGCTAATGACTAATGTGCCAGGGCATACATATGCGGAGAATATGCCGTGCATGGCCATCCATCCCAATCCCAGTCCCAAACCATTCCGCTTATAAGGCAGGAAGAGAGCTCAGCTCTGGCTGTCGGTGAGTGAATCATGACAGGGCCACACACACACACTTGAGCACCAAGTTCGTTGCCTCAGTCTTTCGTCAAAGAAATATAAAAAGCTTTACTGTGACGCAGCGATGACCATCGCCTGCACCCACACCCGCCCCCTCACAGACTTAACGATCGTTAGATTCGGCCATCAGCTGAAATGGCCACAAAATGTGTACTCCACACGACTGAAAACGAGGTCACCTTAGCGCGGATTCGGTGTGGCCAAAATACACAAATATTTTCTGTTTCATTGCGCACAAAATGACATCACGATGTGATGCTGCTGCTGCCAGAAATCGGGGGAGCTTGCAAAGCTTTTAGCTTGCACTTGGAGCTTAATTTACGGCGTAGCTTACCTTTGGCCTGGGCTAATCCGCAGCAGAGGGCCGTCAGCCACAGAGTGCGCCACATTTGCATTGAACGAGGCGGCATTTCCCAAAAATTTCGAATCTAATTTGTTGGAAAACGGAAAGACAAACGGCATATTATTTATTATAATCATTTAGAACAAACGGCACTTGCTCCACAACCAGCGGCGACGGCGGCGGGCCCACAACATTTCATTTGTATTCTTCTTTGGCCTTTTTGTCGTTTTCACAAGCACAAAACACACTCACACTCACACACTCAAACACACAAACTTGGCGGCGCACAGACGGCAAATTATTATGAAACAAAGCCAGAAGAGAATGCCCAAGAGGCAGCAAAGTGGCGGCCGAATGGAGTCCGTCCAATACTCAACAAATCAAAAACCAAATGACAACGGCAAATAAAAAACGAAACGCGAACACACACAACACAAAACACGACTAGACGGGGGCCTTACATGCTGAGTGGAAGACCACGAGACGGAGTACGAACACGTCTTAGCTGTTTGCTGGTCGCCAGGTAACAAACTCAGGTGAAGCCGCTTCAGCCCCGAGCAAGCGATCGCGATCGAGAGAGCCTACACAGAGGGGCAGAGTCACGAAAGAGAGAAATTTGCTGCACGGTGCCTACTACATTGCACTGCATTACATAAAAGTTAGTCACTTAAGCAGTCGAAATGTAGAGTCAGCAAATCTGTACTACCCTGTAATTAGTTTCTACATCGTGTATGCTATATTCCTTATATCTTCCTCTCTCCCCCAGGAGTTCCCATGGGAATATAATAATTCCATATCTCGCTTTTAGTTTCTAGATTGTATTTGATTCTTTACGATTTTTCATTAGTAACATTCTTGTAACTTCACAATTGTGCTATATATTAACTGATGCTGATCAGGACTTTATGTACTACCGTGCCTTCTGACTTTTAATGTACATCCACATGAATACCATGTTACAATATATATATATAGGTAAATTTAAAAATTTTATTTAATTGGTATTTGGTCGTATATCTGTAAGATTTAAAATTTATAATTAAAGAGGTTCTAAAAAATTTAAATCATATGGTGATTCAATCACGATTCTAGTCGCTTCACTGTGACTTCTACGCATCTCTGCCAGCAGAGAAGCTTTTCCATGCAAAAGCTTGATAAAGAGAATAACAGTAGCTTAGCTTACTGTTGGAGGATTGGATCGTAGCTCCGCTCTCATTTCGTTCTCTCTCTTGCTCTCTCTATCTTTGTCAGGCAGAATTGAGAGATAACAATCAGCCGGCTCGTTTGTCTCATGACGGAGATGAGAAATTGTGGGAGCATTTTTGCTACAAGCAATTATGCAATCTTGTCGTTGTGGTTGCCGTTTCTGCTGCTGCTGCTGCCACTGCTGCAGCGGCCTATTGTTGGCCAAACAAACATTTATGTAATTGTGTTTGCTATCAGCACGAATGGCAGATTCTCACCGATGTCAGCAAGTGCCCTGCGGGGAGTGGGTTGGGAAATATCGGTTAAAAATCAGTTAAATGTAACACATGGATAAACGCTGAAACCTACGGTACTTTCTGTTCTCCGGCATCTGCGGCACCACCCTCGGAGTGGCCGGTGCAGCGCTCCGTTCCTTTGTTGGTCATCTGGCGCACAGTTAGGACCAACACCTTTCAGGCCATCATACCATACCGTAGCCCAATTTCACACTTGTTGGCTTCGCGCGTGCTGGTGCATTATTCAAAAGGTGCTGCTTCTTGTTAGTTTTCCAAACCAATGACCGTCCCATCATTAGACAAAAGACTGGCCACAGGCTCTGTGCCGCGATGGAGCTTGCGGCGGGCAAGATAATGCATGCCGCGGCAACGGTAAATCACGTGCAAACAAATGCATCCAGCGGAGCTCAGTCACTAATTAAATCTGCTTATTTCATTCGGACTGCCTGTTATTATTACTTTGTTGCAACATTTAGTGGGGAATATTTAGCTAAAATGAAATGATGGGAATGCATGTTCATTAAACTACTTAATGGCAGTGTTTAACCCAATTCAATTAATAGCACCAAAAAACAAGATACGAATCCACAGCAAGAGTATGAACCAGATCCAACCGAATTTTTTGGACGTCTCAATGCGCACGTCTGGCAACTCCGTAGAACACTCAAAGACGATAAACAGTAAAGAGGAATAAAATAAAACAAAAATACACATATGTATATATATGCTCACTCACTTATACATGTATAACTGTTACGTTTTTCACTCTCAGTACTTACGCTTGCCAAAGAGAACGACCCAACAATGATTCCTCTCTTCTGACCACTCTTCAAACAAACATCTGGCAACGCACACCGACAAGATCGAAAAGCATAAAGAGGAATGAAAGGAACAAAATAAATTTGCGCTCGTAACTGTTCCGTTTCCATCTCACTCTGATGTTCCGTATAACGGCATCTCACAAAAAGGAATTTCGAAGAAAAAAAGCCAACCAAAAGTGCCCAACTCTTTGGAAATATGATTTTAGACGAAACAAATGAAATTTAGAGACAAGAAACGGTGCAATATTTAACAAAAAAGGAAACATTGACACTGATTCTCATCTATAAATTTTTTTGTCGTTCCCTTTCACTTATAATTTGAAATCACTTGAATTTATAGGCTTGAAAAAGTTCAATATTTATGAAAAAAAATATCAAATATTGGTTCAAAGATTCAGGCCTATAAATTTGTTGTCGATATTCACTAAACTGATTCACTTATTTGTGCTTCTATTATTTTTATGAATTTATCGATGTTTGGAGAAAACCTTGAAAATTTTGACGACAGAGATTGACAATATGTTTTGAAAAAAATAACACGTATTGCGCAAACTCTGTCCTAAAATTAACAAAGGATGAATTTAAATAGTTGATCATTGATATTTTTGTATTTAGTTAGTTTAGTTTGCTTTAGTTTCAGTTATAACTAGAATCACTATTGAGATATTTCTGAATTGAAGAGACATTCAAATTCATAGGCACGAAAAAGTGCAATATTAATTAACAACCAAAATATTGTCACTAATTCATGCCTACAAATTAGTTGCCGTTTATTTTATAAATCTGCACATTTTAAGAAAAACGTATCAATGCCGTCAGCATTTTCAGGCCAGAGATTACCAATATGTATTAATCAAATATGTACGTATTGTGTAAACTCCGTCCAGAAAATAAATAGACTCAAACAGTAATTGGTCCGCACAAAACTTTTACAAATATGATATATGTATGTACATATTAGAAAATAATAAGTGTGAAATATTTTGCGCATCACTTTTTCACCACATTATGAATGTATGTTTATAATTCCCGAAAAATACCGATATTAATTATGCCTCTTCCGACCGGAACAATTATAAACATGATTTTAGACGAATATCTCAGCTATTTGCTATTATTCTATGGGCCGGGGCCAGTGCAATACGTTTATGAATATGTACGTATTTGCAAGAACCCCGGCCTATAAAAGAAAACAGTTTGATTCATCACTCCCTTCACATGTTCACTGATAATTAATTCTAAGTCCCCGATTTAGTTGATGAACCTAGCAGCAAGCACTTTCAGGCTGAAGGGCGTGCAATACTGATAAAATAATACAACAAAGTATTTGCCCACTCCCCAACCCGTAGGTGCCGACCGAACCAATACGCAACTAACTTTTCACATTTGCCTCACTCGCGAACTACCGAAAACAGAATGCAGATCGGACAACGATCTCAAATAAATAGAAGCCAAACACAGAAGGAAAAGCAACAAAAATTTCGCATCTCTCCTTTGTTCACGTCATTCGCCATAGCTTTTGTTTGTCTCGGCATCGGCAGGGACAAAAGGGAATGACAAAAAATATGCTTGGACCGCAAACGACGCGAAAACAAGGCAACTGTAGGCACCACAACGGCGCCGAAACGGATATTAGAAGCTCGGAGCAAAAGGAAACTCGAAAGGCGACCGTTCACGTTTAAATTTTTGTGTTGGCGATGTCCAATTTGTTTAAATGTTAGGATTCAAATAGGCACAATTTGTAACAATATTCAAAAGGTGTCCAATCGGATCTTAGAACCCAAAATCCCTAAAATATGTAAATTTGTAGAGCAAGAGGCATTATTAAACACGACATTCAGGGCGGAATTAAATTAATCAATTAATTGTAAAAAAAGGAATAAGGAAACTGCTAAATCTGAAAATTCTTATCCTGAAATACTTATGTATGTATGTATGTATTATAAACGCGAATATTCGAAATCAAACTATTCAAATTGAAAGCAACCGTTTAGAAGTATATGAGTTTGTATGTGTGCATTTATGTGTATGGTGACGCGCTGCGAGAAAGAGATGGCGCTGAAAAACGGATTTTTTCTTCGATATTCATACGAAGCTCGTAGCTGTTGACCCGAAGTAAAACGAACAGCGAGAATTTCTTGGAAAATGGCGGATCCATGTGTTCTCGTACATACACATGCATATATGCGTAGCTGTCGCGCTGCGAGGGTCGGGGTTAAATTTGGTTAAATATCAAATCCAAAATCGGCTTTATTTATACAAATACCAAATAACATAGCCAAATTTGATTTAATATTTACGCAAACGCATCTAATATTATACATATAACATACATATGTACAGATGTATCACACTACACAATGCAATCCTGTAATCTTATTTACCAAACGAATAGCGTTTCAAGGTTCGGCGGAATTCTTATAAAAACAAAATGGTGCTGCGGTATTACTATGTTACATATTCATTCATTGAAAACAACGCGGAAATTGCCAGTATCAAACTTTTCAAACGTAAATCTGGAATGAGCGTTTTATTAAATATTAAAATACCGATCCCAGATCTCTGTCTGCAAAATTGTGGCACGTTTAAATAGCACAAAAAGAAAGCACACCGCAGTAATTTTTTTGAAAATAAAATGGCGCGGCGACTGACGACGCGGCGACTCGGGTTTTAAGTTTTCCGCATATCTAATTTTCAAACGTAAATCTGGAATAAGCGTTTTATCAAATATGAAAATACTGATTCCAAATCTCTGTCTGCAAAATTGTAGCACGTTTATATAGTACAAAAAGAAAGCACACCGCGGTAATTTTTTGTGAAAGAAAATGGCGGGGATGTAGACGACGCGGCGACTCGGGTTTTAGGATTTCCGCATATCAAATTTTCAAACGTAAATCTGGAATGAGCGTTTTGTTAAATATTAAAATACTGATTCCAGATCTCTGTCTGCAAATTTGTGGCACGTTTAAATAGCACAAAGATAAACCACACCGCAGTAATGTTTGTGAAAAGAAAATGGCGCGGCTGTAGACAACGCGGCGACTCGGGTTTTCCGCACGTTTTTCGAACATGCATATCAAATTTTCAAACGTAAATCTGGAATGAGCGTTTTATTAAATATTAAAATACTGATTCCAGATCTCTGTCTGCAAAATTGTACCACGTTTAAATAGCACAAAAGTAAACCACACCGCGGTAGTTTTTGAGAAAAGAAAATGGCGCGGCGATAGACGACGCGGCGACTCGGGCTTTAAGATTTCCGCATATCAAATTTTCAAACGTAAATCTGGAATGAGCGTTTTATTAAATATTAAAATACTGATTCCAGATCTCTGTCTGCAAATTTGTGGCACGTTTAAATAGCACAAAAAGAAAGCACACCGCGGTAGTTTTTTGAGAAAAGAAAATGGCGCGGCTGTAGACGACGCGGCGACTCGGGCTTTAAGCACGTTTGAAAACGACGCGGAAATTGCCAATATCAAACTTTTCAAACGTAAATCTGGAATGAGCGTTTTATTAAATAATAAAATACTGATTCCAGATCTCTGTCTGCAAAATTGTACCACGTTTAAATAGCACAAAGTAAACCACACCGCAGCAATTTTTTGTGAAAAGAAAATGGCGGGGATGTAGACGACGCGCCGACTCGGGCTTTAAGATTTCCGCACGTTCAAACAGGCAAATGAACAATTTTCCAAAAATTTTCGAGATGAGGAAAGACTGATCGTAAATTAACAAGATAAGTCTAACATCACCTCGAATATCTGTGGAATCGTTGCCTTGAAAACGAAAATTATTTAGCACATAACGCGGCGCACGTGCTGCGAACACATTTTTTTCACTTTTTTTTCTACGTTTTTTTTAGCCAGGGAGCGAGCTCATCTCCTTACTTACTCGGCGGCTGGGAATTGAAAAGAACGAAATCGGCAGTGCTCCCGAATTTATAGGGTTCTGACCCTGCGCGGCAGCGACATCGAATTGCAGTTCGAAAAATAGGCAGCACTTTCAATTTGCACGAGTGTGAGGCTATACACGAAGTCTCACAAGGAAGTCTTACCAGCACAGGTGGCCTTCTGTATGGATGAATTAGTCGATTTTCCGCAGTTATAGCCGAAAATTCCACGGTTAAAAACATGAAAATAGTCTGAAAAATTGATTTCTCGTTCAAATTGAATCCCATATACGACACACATCGAAAAGCACACACCAACACATTTACACTCTACCCGAAATGGGTAGCACTTTTCATTCGAACAAGTGTACATACACGCGTAGCCTTCAATATGTGTATAGTTTTTGGTGCAAAAAATGTAACAAATGTTTCGAGGTTTTTAGTCGTTTTTTCGGAAAAAAAACATATGAAAAAAAAAAAAGTCTGAAATGTACGTTTGAATTTAAGCAGAAGGGGTCGCAAGAATCACATACACACACGCATTCGATTTTGTATATGATGAAAAAAAGAACAAATGTTTGGTTTTTGAATTTAAAAAAATGTACGTTTGAACCACACACCAACTGTCACATGGCCTTCTGTATGCATTTTGATTTTGTATATGAAGACAAAAAATAGGCAGCACTTTCAATTTGCACGAGTGTGAGGCTATTCATGAAGTCTTACAAGGAGGATACACCAACACAGGTGGCTGTATGAAATAAAAATGATGTTCAAAAAAGAACACACCAACACATTTACACTCTAACCGAAATTCACTTTTCATTCGAATAAGTGTACATATACGCGTAGAGGCAATATGTGTATATGTTAGGTGTTACAAATGTTTCGAGGTTTTTTGGTAGAACCTCTTGAAAAATTTTGTTCGATGAAAAAGTGGGCAGCACTGTTCGAATTT
This sequence comes from Drosophila bifasciata, assembly GCA_009664405.1. Taxonomy (NCBI): domain Eukaryota; kingdom Metazoa; phylum Arthropoda; class Insecta; order Diptera; family Drosophilidae; genus Drosophila; species Drosophila bifasciata. The sequence goes on along the minus strand of CM019043.1, from coordinate 9,525,654 downwards.
AACAAACCCATGAACACATACCAAACCAGTAAATATTTGTATGTATGATATATAAAAATGATGTTCAAAAATCGACTCTTACGCTAGAGGCTTTAGCATTAGCATTAGGTAGAACCTCTGACAAAATGTTTGATCGCTGTATAATCAAACCCATGAACACGGCCCCATTGTCAAAATTCATTGCTGTTTTGCAGTGTGAATAGCTGTGGGCCCCATTGCCTTTTGCACACCCGCCCCGGAATACCCCCACACTATAACGAATCCAACAGAACCCCTCTTGGACACTTTGAAACCACAAAGAACATCAAACATTATACAATGTATACCATAATATATTAACAAGACAAAATAGTTTGGATTATAGTGGATCAACGCCTGGTGGGAAAAACGAATCAATGATCGACAGCTCGAGCTGCATTAAGGTTGGCTCCATTTCCGTGTACTGGGCTATCTGCTTCTCCATCGTGGCGTTCGTTTTGATGCGCTCGTTCTGCACGCTCTGCAAGATCTCTCGGTTAACTTTACTTTTAGCCACAGCAATCTGCAATGAAATAATTAGGAATTAATCTGTGGGTTTAGTGGCGTTTTGGCGGAAGACAAACCTCAAGAGCCTTCTCCTGTGCTGCCAACTCCCTCTCCATGACGCGAATACTGGAATCCAAGAGACGCATGCGCACCGGACGCGTGTACTCCTCCGGGGACAGGCGGTTGACGTTCCTGAAAAGCAAGCAGAACGCAAGTCAAGGCGTGCAGGCCGACAAGAGTAGGCGAAGCATGACCTACCAGTTGTGGCCCTCATAGGGGGCAAACTTCTCCTTGAGCATTTCCAGTTCAATCAGCTTCCTTTCCACATCGTTGCTGTCGAAGAAGTGCTGGTTTAAGTTGCTTAGTATCGCCGTCATTTTGTGGCGCATGGCACTCCACTAGTTCATCAGTGGCCAAGTAAGTGTCCCCGTGCTCGGAGTGAATGGCCGCAAAGGGAGCCAGATCTTCCGGACTGCATGTGGAAAAATATATCTCATTAGAGCAACAATGTTTTAAGACGCAAGAATCTGCCGCATGCCTGAGATCCGCAAAAACTTTGTTAATAGCTTCCTGGTAGGCCCGTTTCACCTCGGGCACTATTTTACTGTGCCGATTGAAGGCAGCCTCTATGTCATCGTTGGCTGGTTCGGTATTCTGTGCAGACATTCTTCCAATTTAAAGGCGATAAATTGCGATTGAATTCAAAAAATGCACAACAAAATGTTTGTCTATTTAGGTGTGACCAGTTTTTTGAAAGTGAGGAATGGCAATTTTTAAAATACTAAAAGCAATGCAAATATTTGATTTAGCTATAGGATAAAGCATTGCCTGACAAAATGGGGTCTGTGTAAATATTTAGAACATACCTTTTTTTTTATCATTTATGTTGGATAAAAGGATAAATGGTATTTCGATCCAAGTATTTTTAATTTCAAAATGCAACGCGTTCCACTTATCGCACAGAAATATCGATATTGTTATTTTGTAACTAAAAAATCGCCCACTGGTATATTTTGGTATATTTCTGAGTGACGGACGGTTTATTTTATCGATAAATCTACGGTCACACTGCTTTGTGCATTTTTCTTGTGTGTTTTTCTGCCATTTTGCAATTCATCTGTGAATTTTAACTCTATCGTGTGTTTTCCGTACAATTGAATAATTAATATTTTCAGCAAGTGCTGAAATAACCAACTCGTGGTTAAATATATTTCTGTGCATTGCTAATCGCAGCAAACATTTAAATTGTGGTAGCAACGCGTAGCAGCTACGACAAACCATCCCAGATAGGTAAGTGTTTGCCTGGGGACGCGCTGGAAAACGGGAAAAAGCGAATTTGCGGGCCAAATAAACGGGATGTATGTGTGTGTGTGCAGTGTTGTGTTTTCCCGGATACATTTTCTGTGAAAAGTTCTGCCAATACATACAGTGCATGCCGATTTTTCTTCACTTTTCTCCGCCAGTGTCTTCGGACCCCTTTTCGCACGCAGCCCAGATCGTTCTTTTGGCTTCCCTTTTACATTTACAACCACCAGAGCACACACACAGTCTCACACATTCTTGCCTCTCCCTTGCGCTCTCAGGCCGGCTTTCGTTTGGCCCAGGTACAGAGCCGCCGTCGTCGTCGTCGTCGCCGCTGTTGTTGTCTCATCCGCTTTAGTCTCTTGTTTTGTTTTATTTTTCTCCACGCGCTTTTTACCCACAGGGTGCGGGGGGAAGAGCGCCCGCTCAACCGCATGTGCCGGCGCATATAATTTCATTATAATTTTTTGTCTTGTCTTTCTTTTTGCGGCAGAGATAAAATCAAAACAAAATAGTTCCTCTTTGTCTCGTTCCCCGCTGGTATTATTACTCCGAAACAGCTCCCACGCTTCGCTGAAGCCGACAACAAGTCGAGTTCAACGTTCGGCCACTTACATATTAGGAAGAGGCCTAACCTATATTTTATTCATAGTTATGGTTGTTGTTGTTGTTTCGGCAGCATCATCGACGAGTCGAACAGAGAGAGGGAGTTATCTATGTGTGCTCTCACACATATCGGCGTGTCGTGTGCTAATGAGCGAAGCAAACCAATCTTCAATAAGTGAGTGTGCGACCTGGGCACACCTCATTATTACCCCCAACCTTCCCCCATTCAGTGCTCACTGTGATATCTCACCCACTGGCACTCTTAACTTTAGTCACAGCCTCTCTACCAATTATAAGACTTGACTTTTGCTTTTTGTTCTTGTTCTCTTGCTTCAACTTCTCCTTTTTGCTTTGTTTAGTTTCCAGTTTTGTGCAAAAAAAATTCGCTTTTATTTGCCTTGTTTGTGTGTGTGTGTTGTGTGTTTGTGTGTGTGTGTGTGAGGATGACATGTAGCTTCGGCATTCTTTATTTCGTATGAAGCAATCGCATAGATATTTCCCAGCCATTTGCGCGCGTTCATTGACATTGAACTGAATTCTCTAGTAAATAGTGAATTCCATTATGTTTTTTGCAGCTTATTGACCGAGCTATTGAGTGTTTGTCATCGTTGAATAAAAAACATGACGCTCTATGTCTGTTATTTTGCAAAACATGCCAACCAATTTCTCTTCAGAGAGGGGTGTATCGGCCTATATTTTAGAAGACACACACACTCGCAAAAGCTCTCGCATTCGTCTCTTCTTGTTTTTGCTTTTGTTTTTTCTTCTTTTTTGTGTGCTTTCTTGTAAATTCGTAAATAGGAGCTAGAGATGTGATCTTCTCCGCATCGTGCGTGCTCGTGTAAGCCTCAACTGCGCAGAAATTAAATTCACGTAGAATCCATATATTTAATAGATCTTATTGTGAAACAAATATGTAATCGATTGCGCTAATATGTATAATAATTAAATTTATATAAGAAAGACCCGTTTATCCATTCTGTACTCTGCACTGGTAACTTGTCTGGTATGCGTGCTCGTGCTCAGCTCAACTAGCGCCCATCTCTAGTGAAAGAGTGGAGCTCCCATATATCATGTAAAATTTATGATGCTCGCCTCGTTTCCAATGCACTCAGCTTAGCAAGGGGAAAATGAAATAAATAACAAATAATAGGGAACTGGGAGGCTGCCATTGTACCGCAATTCGTTGTCGGATGTTGGCCGCTTTGATGATTTCCCATATGACTATCGTTCCAGTTCCATTTTAGATAGTACAAATGTCTGTTCCCTTTGCCCGCATGTAAATTCATCTAATAAGTATCTATATGGCTTATGTTGACATGGGTAGACGGATAGGGGTGCACAATGCAAGAACAACGAAACTTTTAGTCATTGACGCAACTGCTTTTTGACTATCATTCGATTGTATTCGCTCTTCTCTTCTCTTTCCCCACCTATTGGGCACTCTTCAGCCCCACTCTCATTCGCAATCGCAAAACATGTTCCACTCAATGATTCTTTTTTGATAGCTTTTGTCTTCTCGAATGACGGATGAAAAATCGAAGCAGCACGAATGTTTTTTTATGCAAATCGTAAAATAATACTTGAAACAAGTTTCCCTCCACCCCGCTCAGCTCGAACGAGTTTTATTGATTTTGAAGCCTTGACTGGTATTTCTATTTCTGCTGCACAATGATTCTTGTATTTCCAATTAATTAGCCAAAGATGAATGTCTCAAGATGCAATTGATAAAGCTTAAGGTACACAGAACTGGAAGAAGGATTGCGTGAGGTGGAGGAGGGAGGAGGAAGCAAAGTACCTCTCAATCGAAGTCTTTTAATAATTCAACAACTTTAGGGCGGAGAAAAAGGAGAGCTGGCAGCCAAAGACAAGTTTTAGTATAGCTCTTCGTGAAAGTTGGGACAGGACAGTACAGGACAGGTTAGAACGGGACGGGAACACGGCACACGCCATAATCACATTAGTTATTAGCGCAGGGACCAGCTGAACCCCAACATCAGTCCCACCTCCTAACCTCCCACCCCCCCTAAAGAGACACACGCGATGTCGATGCCTGGTGCTGGCTCCCGACTTGGCTCGCTAAGCACGCTGACATGTCCATAAAAGCCTTGAAGTGGACAGCACACACACACACACAAACAGCCACACACATGCATATACAGGGCTGAAATGGGGGGCGGCTATCTATTTTTCTAGCGCGGACGATGAGAATTGTCAATTGTATGCATTTCCGCTTTGCCCTGTTTCTTTCCTCTGGGTTTCTGGGTTTGGGTTTATTGTGTTGTTGTTGGATATGGCGTCCATTAGCTGTTTTTCCGCTAAATTATAGAGTTGGAACGCATATACCCACCGCCCAATTACGCTGGCAAAAAGAATTGTGAAGGGGGGTGTAGGTGGATGTGGACGGAAAAAGGATAGTTGAAGGCTTAGCCATACGTACACATGCACATAGGTCGGTCGGAAGGATAGAGATGCCAACGTGACACGTAATACAACATGGCACCACCTATAGAAAGGAGAACAAGCTGGATGATTCTATCTCTCGATAAGGCCTCGGCCGTATTTACATGTACTTCAAATTGAAAAAAATTAGAAATTCTATTTCTGGCTTTGAAATTTTATTCCGATATTTTTTAAATAAATAATTACGCAAGACTGAGCCAGGCCAAATATTCAAAATTTTAGTGTAAAGACAATAATTGGTATATTACCATCAGAAACTTTTCGCTAGTTTCCATTATACAAATGTAAGTATATTGCACTTTCTCAACCATCTTATTGGCATTTGCATATGAAAACTGTTGAGAGATTGGCACGCGAATCACGTGCACATCTCTAATGCTTCCAAAAGAGCAGGGCACAGAAGCCAGAGCATAAGAGCGATGGGGCATGTGCATCAGTGTGTGTGCGAGAGTGTCGACTCCTGCTCTTTGGTGGGCAGCCACGAACCGCGTTTTCATGTGGTTTACCACGTCTCGCTGGACATGTGATCCCCTTTCTCTCCCTCTCTCTTTCTCTCCCTCTCTCTTTCTCTCCATTTATTTTGTTGTTCCTGTTTTTCTTTTGTTTTGTGGCCAGCCCACCTGTATGTTTGTGTGAGTGTGTGTGTGTAGAGGGCCTGGGGGATAAACAATACATATGTATGTATGTGTGTTGTATACAAAAAGTTTCAAGCGCGTTCGCCTGGGGGACGAACAACTTAAATTATTGTCCATATTGCATTTGTTGTTGTTTGTTGCGTGGTGGAGGATATGGGGGCGGCAGGTTCGACCGGTGGGTGGTGGGGGACGGCGGCGTGTGCGCTGTCAAAGGCTATTTGAACAGGATGTGGACAGCAATCAAATGATTTTCACATAATTGCTTGCCTGTCATTTATGTCACTTTCAGGAATTTCAGGGCATCGCTTTACTTTTCCACTTTGCTTTCCTCTGTCCCTGTACCCTGCGCCTTTCGCATGCTCCTACCCTCTACCGTTTTACTGGGAAGCTGTGTTTATGGTCGATAAGAGCGCTTTTCGCACACTGACCGCTGAATGCAATCAGTGCTGTGGACATCGAAGGTGCTTACAAAGGGGAAGCAATCTTCTGGCCACTTCCGCTTTCAGGCACAAAGTTTCCAATGTTCCTTTGCCCTGGGCCTGACCTGTGCCTGTGCCTGTGCCTCGCTCTAGAGCTTGTCCTGGGGCCTTTGAAATTGTCCCTATAATTAGATCTCTGAGCTCCTGGGAACGGCTGTTCAAGCTCTCAGAGTTTCATTAGGCTGCGTGCGGGTGAGGCTTGCGTCGTGGGGGTTGGGGGTGGCTTTATGTGTAGGCCATGGAACCGATGGGTTCTGGCTTACTTGCCGTTCGACGAGCTACTGTTTCTCGATTTTACAGCAATTACTTGGATAATGCATTTACAGTAGACTGCAAAGAAGGTGGCTTTTTGCTCCTGGGAAACGAGAGCTGCCCTCATACTGACCGCAGAATGCAATCTATGCTGTGCAGGAAACATCGAAGGTGCTGAAAAGTGTCAGCAATCTTCTGGCCAGCTCTGATTTAAGCTAGGAATACAAGCTTCGTTTGTGATTTAATATTTATAATTGAGCTCGAACCATATTTATTTCAGTCAGAGTTGTTTCTTTTCAAAGAATTTTAAGTTTCTGTCGGGTTTTCCCTCAGTGCAGCTTGCTGTCTCTGTCCATTCACATTCATATTTTAGATAGACCAGACCCTCTAATGATATTTGTCCAGGTCAGCGCAATTTGTTGCATTTCACAGGCATTTAGCCGAGCCACCGTTCCGGAGGTAGAGGGACTGTAGGCACAAGTCTTGGGGCTCTATCAATAGTTAAACGCTTTGCTGTCTCAGAAAAACGGGGAGGGACCACCACCTTCTACTGCTCCAATGACAACGACGACAACTACTCCTCCTGGTGCTGCCATCTAAAATATGCATAATGGGAAAACATCAGCTGAAGTTTCATCTAAAATTCAAAGAAAACTGCACGAAGGCTGCAGTTTTTTGCCTTCAGCTCCTCCAAATGGGAGTCTATATACATGTGTGTAATAACCCCACGGCCCACCCACCCCTTCTTTGGTTATTAGACTAATGCCAAACTGTAAATTCATTACGCACCCCCACACACATATGTGTAGGCAATTACTATATATAATTTGTATATATAAATGTAGGTACATAATGTACATAGTTCTCGCCGGAAAGGTGGAGCGATGCGAGTTCTTCTACAGGGTGACTGACTGATGCTACCAAATACTTGAACTCTCCTTTAATGTATTTTCTTGTAAAGAGACACCGTCTAGGGTTCAGATAAGAACACAAAGATTGTGGGACGATTTACAAGGGGTAGGGCTAGTAACTCTCAGGGCGCTGATTTTAATTTTGAATGAAAATAAATAACAATATTGTTAAATAATACATAAAATTGTTATGTTAAATGATAAATATAAAGGGAAACTCATTATCCATCCTATACATACTATATACTATGTATAATACATACCAACAGTAGTTTGCTCTGGTTTTGTCGGAGGTGGAGCAGCGCAATGCTTGTTCTTATATAAAGAATATATATTCCACATATGTGTACATACAATTCCAATAGATATAAATGCACTTCCTCCCCCACAGACATATCTTTGTATATACACACGAGAACGAGACTATACATTCTTCGATACGTTTCGTACATAGGGAAGGACTTATCTATCTATACCGTATTCCCCTATAGAACAGTTTGTGTTATGGTCAGTCCAGTACAATTATTGCGGTTGCCTAGCATCCGGTACCCATAGGCACTTCCCCTTTTTTTAAGGTATATTGTCACTTGGTACATTTGTACGAATTCTATTGGTCAGCGATTTCCGCTGTCATATATCCGATCCCCAATAGCTTCCGATTGGCCAGCCCCCAGGACACCATATCGAAGGATTTTTCATATAAATAGCACTAGTTCTGGTGGATACTATTCATTAGTTTTTCTACTGGACTCATAAGCGGTGCTCCCTGCAACTCTTCTCTGCTCTCCTTTGAAATCATCTTGACAATAGTCACAAGTCACAAACAAGTCTTAGTATTATGTAACTGGCGAGTGAAAAAGTTGGAAAAGTCAGTGGAATGTGAAGGGATTTCTAAGAGATGTACCCCTAAAAAAACTACAAAACATAAATATATTTAAGTGATTTATTGTGATATTTGTTTGAAAAGCAAAACAAGGTAATTCTGTGATAGATTAACAAGATCATTTGATAGGAGTTTAAGACTGTGGCCCCCGCTCCTCAATACGTGCTCAAGTTTAGATTTTTAGTTCTTAGATAAAAGGAACCACATTTTGGTCGCTGTTTGAGACCGGTTGATGCATTTTAGGATTTCAAGCCAATTGTATCTCAAAAGTGGCCGCGAATTGAAGGCGATGGCAACCCTCTCCCTAAGCTCTTCCCACACATCTAACACCTATACAGCAGTACTTGTAGTACAGTCTCGCTTAACAATTTTTAATTTCAACTTCAAGTTGAGTCATTCCCCAATGGGGCCCTCTAAAAAATTCGTTTAATCTTCCATTGCCGACGTCGTCGTTTTGGCCATTGTTATACGAATATCCGACAGATTTCTGACAACTTAACAGCAGCAGCTTGGACAATTGATGTTTTGACATGTGGAAACGCCATAAAATGAAAAAAAAGCAGTATAACAAAATGGGAAAGCTAACCGTTTAGAGTGCGACACTTTAAATACCCTAGCAGCAGATTACATACAGATAAATAAATGCTAAAAATATAGAAACAAAAATATAATTTAACAGATGAAACGATGAAGATGGAGAATAATAATAATTTTAGATGTATAGAAAGAGTTTTGGCTGTAATGTTGTATAGATAGATGCATCGAGAGATGTTTAAATCGACGGACGATTGATGGGTGTTATAGATCCGAAAAATCCCTGCTAACCTTTCCTTCAAAGGGTATAAAAAAGGCCTAAAGTACTAGAAAACAAAAATAATAATATATGATTGGAGGTTTGTGAATTTTTCTGTGGGCAGCTGAGAGTCCGCCGACAAAGCCCCCGACAAATAGTTGGATCAAACTCTCAGCCTCTTGGCATTTTTCTGTATAAATGAATAATTTCTCGTTACATATTGTATTGTATTATTAGATTGCACACGTTTGCTCTCAATTATGCAAACAGAGTGTGGCTGTTGTGGCAGTGACAGTGGCAGCCATACACACATACTCGTAAATCGTATAAAGTTCTGGTTGAGCGTTGGTTGTCTGGCATTTCCGCTATTTGTGTTTTGGATGGGGTTTCGGGGCTTGGGGCATAGGGCGTAGTAGATGCAACACAGCCCCGGCTCACGGATGGGTCTGTGGCCATGTACATAAAATTGCAGCTGCGACTCACGAATCGGATCCAAGCAGAGCTTGAATTTAATTGTATTTTTAATTGTGGAGCAGCAGAAAACTCGCTACCACTCACCTGATGCCATCTGTGACTCTGATCGGCCCACATCGATTTATTTGTAGCTGATCTGGCGACGGCAGGCAGGCAGCTCTGCTCCGTTCCGTTGCGTTCCGTCTGTCAGTTCGATTTCGACCGACCAGAGATCAGCATAGTAGTAAACCATTACAGATATATATAGAATTGCGTAAATGTCTAAACGAATTGCCTTTTTGGATCTTGTGCATTTTGCAGAGAGAATAAGAATGAAGCGTGAAATGAACGATGCAGGAGACGGACCACAGGACCAGAAGCGTAATCGCCGTAATGAGGATACCGTGCGCATACTAATTCCGAGCAGTGTAAGTATGATGAACAGATAAATCGCTGCTGCAATAAACAAACATTTATCCTTGGAGAGCATTTTCTAATGAAACTTATCTGTTTTTCCATCTCTCGATCTTTTATGTTTTCTTTCTCGTTGGCAGATTGCTGGCGCTGTGATTGGCAAGGGAGGACAGCACATCCAGAAGATGAGGACTCAGGTACTATATGAAATACACCCTAACCGATCCATCCACCCACGACAATCACTCAAAGAACCAAAAAAAAAATGAAAAATGAAAAAAAAAAAAAAAACAATCTGCATAACAATCACAATTGAAGCGTCTAGCCTAGTATTATTTACAAGTACATCTTTTATTTTTTTTGCACCACAAATTAGAAAGTTGTAAGAAAATGAAAACCAATCGAGATTCCATCCCAAAAGCGTCTGTCTCTCTGTCTCTGTCATTTTGTGTGTGTCTCTCTCCTGCGAACTCTTCTCTCACTGTCTCTCTATTTCGCATCCTGTCTCTACCCCTCTTCCCACCCATTCGGAGCTCCAGGAATGAGAGCTCCAATCCAATCCGAATTGAAGCGAAAACCGAACCAAAACCAAACCAAAACTTGTCTTCTGGTCCCTACCACCCCAAAAACCCTTACCACCCACCACCACCCCCACTATTTTTCCCCATCTATCTCTCTTTCTGTCTCTATACGTGGATCCTGCCAGGCTTTCGTTCTCTTTGTCTCTCTCTGCAGCAGCAAGGAATCAAAATAAGATTAAACACGCTTCTCACTTACTAACGGGTGTCTGCCACTCAGCTTAACTCTCTCTCTCTCCTGTCTCTCTTTCTGTCTCTTGCTCTCTCCACCTATACCGTCTCTATTGTCTCTGGTTTCTCTTTATTTATCGTTTCGTTTCTCCAAAAAGGAAGTTCCCCAGAAAAATATCTAAATCGGAAATGTATTACAGGCGATTAATTTAAAGAATATTTTTTATGTATAAATGATATTTGGAGCTATAATTCCCCCTTGTTTTTGAGTAAAATATCTAAATAGGAACAATAACTACAACAGCAAACAGTAGCAACAGCAACAACATCTACAACAACAAACAATAAAACGATAGATTTACACGCTAATTAACCTTTTAACTAAATGAACAATTTTCTCTCTCTCTCTCTTCTCTCTCTTTCTCTCTCTCTATTCTTGCGAAAACCCCATATATGTAACAAATCAAAAACTCAATCCAATTGTTTGAAAAAAAAAAAAATAATAATTCGTCGGTTCCGCACGCCCAACAAAATCTTCAACCGATCATCTGAACCGATCCGACCAAAAAACAATCGCCCGACCGACCATCCGGCCCGCCCGCCCGTCCGCACCATCACTCTGCACCGCTGGTCTCCATGGTCTCTGGTCTATATGTCCCACCCGGGTACTGGGTAACCGATCGATCTGTATCCCGAATCTGAATCTGTATATGAATCCGAATCTGAATCTGAACTGGCCCGATGATACCAATACCAATACCAAATACCAAATCAAATTGAATTCTATATAATCTGATATCTGAACATCCATGTATAAATGATGTATATGTGTATGTATATATGTCTATGAACCCATATTCCCATACGTTTGTATCTATGTGGATGTTTGGGCCCTGTCCCTTCTCCCTGTGATGCATCTATATATCTCAATGGCGTGAACAAAAATATGGCGCATCAATCAATCAAACAAAATCGAACATCAAAAAAAATCTATATGTATATTACGCCCATCGACCGAATGACCGCCCGTCTGCCCGCCCAACCATCGACCGTCTGCCCGCCCGCCCGACCGCCTGTCTGCCCGCCTGCCTGACATAACGCCCGCCCGTCCGCCCGTGTCTTCGACTGTATATGTGTGTGTGTGCGTATCTGTGTGGCACACACAGTATAAAGCAGCTGTGTCTGTCGACGATTCCCAAGGCCCCGAACGGTAAACCACATACAAATCTTTAACCTTACCAATTATTAGATACTATATAATCTGCATCTCTCCTCCTGTACAAGCCATATTGAAATTGAACTGACGAGAACCGAGCCGAACCCGAAACCCAATCGAGTTCGAGCTCTTGTCAGCCTTAACCTTAACCCATACATATATAGATAGATCCATATCTATATCTATATCTATATCTTTGTCCTGTATGCGCTATAGTTATCTACAATCTATCCAAATATCTATCTATATTTTGTGTGTTGTGTCCTCCTATGCCTCCTACTCGTATGCCAGGCGCACAGTATCTTATGTATATCCCGTATATCCAGTTTTTGTGTAGTTTGTGCCGACCAGAAGGTCGCCTTCATAGCCCGAATCTAACTTGATCTCGCTCTCGCTAAAAACCTAATCCCAATCGCATACTAATCCACAATGCACCCCCGTACCATGTACCATGTACCATGTACCATGCTATGCCCAATCCATCCCAAATGCACGGCCTGAGCTTAAACTCTGAAGGAACCGAGAATCGAAAGGCCTGACAACATCCTGAGATCATCCATTTGCCGACATCCTAAGTCCCCCAGCAAGCGTCTTGTGTGTCCTTGTGGTGGTATTAGTCGTATTTTATGATATATATGATATGATATGACATGGAATGGCACTTGGGAGGGAATCTCCATCTCTCTCCCTCTTGTTCTCTATTTTTTCACCGATTCTCCATCTGGCAAAGTTTGTTCTCTAGTTATCCCCACAACATTAAAGAAGGCCATTTTTAGACCTGAATTAATTTCTAGTTAATGTAATGTGCAATTCTAATATGTGTTTTTCCCCTCACTTTTCTCTCTCTCTCTCTTTTTTCCATCCACTCACCATCCTCTAAAAATTCTCTATGCACGCCTAACAACCGCTCGCTCAACACTGAATACAGGACCATCCAAATTTCGGCCGATATCGAGGCGACTCTGGAGATAATCACCGAAATGCTGAAATACTTTGAAGAGGTAAGTGTTCAAGTTTAATGTGATATGATTCTCACAAATGATAACACTCCAATCAATTTCTTTCTTTGTATTCAGCGCGATGAGGACTTTGATGTTCGTCTATTGATCCATCAGAGCTTGGCCGGATGCGTTATAGGCAAAGGTGGACAGAAGATCAAGGAGATACGTGATGTAAGTAAAAGCAAACATTTTATATTTCCATTTTGTTCTGTCGGGTTAAAGCTGGGGTCCTTTGAAAACAGAGTAAATACTCGTACAGATTGATGGAAATGGAAGGCAGAGAGTAATGTGCCATTATTTTTCAATCAAATTGAAAATGATATAGTGATTGAATAGAAACCAGCATTTTTATACTTCGAAAACGCAAACGAAAAAAAAAGGGGCTACAATGGCCGAGAATGCAGAAATAAAATACTTTATACATGTCGTGTGCATGATTTTCTGAATTCTACCCCTTTAATCTACAGTCTTGTAGTATGCACTAATTATAATTATCATTCGATGTAACTATTTTGACGGATGGAATATGGTCGGAATAATAATTACTGCAAAACGTTGGGAACATGTTTTCCTTTTTCAATGTATTTAGTTTAAGTATTTCCGCTATTCCGCTTTTTGGGAAACCGTCCCAGCAGATGTCTGTCCTGTGTGCGTGCCCTTTGTTTCCCGTACTGTCCAGCGTAATACTGTAATGCTGCCCCCCCATCACCAGTATCCTGCGGTCAACGGACAGCGCTGGCCAACCATGACGCTTCTGGCATATGAAGGTTAAAATAATTGGGCTTATAAATGTTATGGTGTGCCTGGGAATGAGAAATGAGAAGGAAGGGTGTCATTCAGGATGGGTTATGTGGCAATTTTTGACATGTTTTTGACGGTGCTAGCAGCGGAGTGGGGAAGGTGACTTTGGTAATGCCACGTGAAGCTGAAACCCCTCAACATAGCTATGCGCTTGGCTAAATCGAAAACATTGTACGTGGCTACATTGCTGCTGCCTTCTGCATCTCCATCGATGATGGGAGGAAATCGATCGAATGGATAGCAATACAACACGAGAGGGTGTTGGTTAGGGTGTTGGTTAATGTTGGTGTGAATGCTCATGCAGCGGAGGAGGAATCTGTTGCTGACATCCTACTAATACACCGTTTTCATAACACACTTGTCACTGCTTACGCCTTACTAAAGCTGCCTCGAGTTTCGTCTAGTTCATTCATAACTGCTGACACGTGAGGACAGGTCGTCAGGTCGTCAGGCATATGGCATATGGCATATGGCAACACACGTCAAACTCCTTTCAATTGCGCAGAACTGCAAGTTCAAAATAATCAGAAATGTCTCCCCTATCGGAGGTGCTGCTGTTGCGTTCAATTAGGACAGGAGGTGCAGTTAAGTGGAACGCATGTCCTTCCAGGCGTATCAGCAGCAGGTGAAGCTGGCAGGGTGCTCATTAATTAGCAACGAGTGGGTCTGTATTTTAATTGGAATGTCCTGCGCACTTTTCTGGCTCTGCTCTGTTTTGCTTTGCTTTGCTTTGTTTCCCCCTTCTGCCAGCTCTGAATATAATATCGCACACTTATTCTCCCCATGAAGCTGCTCCTCATGCATATTCATATTTCTGTGATGCTGCACTACTTCTATGGAGGTCAACAAGTCCACGGTGGCGGCAGGCAGAAAGAAGCTTCCTTCGGTCTTGTACTCCTTCCTTTTATTATGGCTTTCTTATACGTGCAGCATCCTTGCAGCTGTCGTCTGAGCTACTGCTTTGATGGCCACAGCAGATGATGATGATGATGATGATCAGCCTCCAGCAGCAGCAGCAGCAGCAGAAACAGCAACAGCATCAGCATCCGTGGGGCAGCATCAGCATCCTCAACTGTGTCTGCCTCAAAGCATGTGTTTGTCGTTTATACATTTGTACCTTTTCTTTGGTCTGTGCCTAAAAGGAAGTCGTCCTCGTTTCCATCTTCATTGTTGCGGCAATAACAACGGCGACAGCAGCAGCAGCAAGGCATGGCCTGGCCTGGCCAGCAGCTGTTTCCATTCAGTGAGCCATTTGGCCTCCCCATTCTCTCTTATTCTTCTGTCTTCTGCCATTTACCGCTCTGGCTTTCTGTCTTTGGCCTCCGCAAAGCCGGTTTACGTTCGGGTTTCCCTTTGCCAAGGAAATACCTTGCCCGAGGTTATAGTAATTGCTTACTTCTGGCTTCTAATACATCTTGGACGGGGATGGAGTCTTGTTGCTATTTCTGACCTAGATCATTCTTAATGCACATCTCCCCCGAACTCGCATAGCGCCAAGTCTCTGTCACATTATCCGGACATGTGTTCCCTATAGTATCTACTATATGTGTACCTATAATGCCTAGAGAACAACTCAGTTCAGTCGTCAGGTTTCATGCCTGTGTGTGCTCCCCATTAAAATGTTGTCCTGTGCCAAGGAGACAGCGTGGAAGGAGCGGGGGAAGATGGCATCTGCCACGGCAGCGGCAGTAATAATGAGCGACAGCTGCTGCTTCCACTGCGACTCCACACACTGATCCTGCAGCCGTCATCCTTTGTGCGTATGTCTGTAAATCCAAAAAAATGCCCTAAAATGCATTTGAGGATTGAGCGTGCCAATGGGCCAGGCTTTGTTCCTGCACTGCACTCTTCTTTCTCTCTCTCTTTCTGTGTCTGCCTGCCGCCTGCGGCTTACATTTGTTGCACGCTGTTCATCTTAATGAATGCCAAACAGGTGCTACGTAGTATGTACACTCCACATGCCACTGCTTACAAAGGGTGCCTTTTTCTAAGGGTCCTGCAAGATGGGAAAAGATACTACTACAAAAAAGAAGAAAAAATAAACACTTTGAAGTTAGTCAAGGAGGAAGAGGAAAACTACTGTGATTTTCTATAGATGGAGATTGAGATTCATTACAACTGAGCTCGAACACGAAATTTAAATCTTTAGCTAAGTACCCACAAGTTCCCTTATACGTTAAAGCAACTATCAGTTTCGCAACCAAAACCATGGCCAGCCTGATTCCCTCCTGAGACGAGAAAAAGGCACCCTTTATTTGAACGAAATTCGTCCTGGCATCGACTGCTTTTCTGGCTGCCAAAGCGAGTTTTGTGATCATCATTTGATTAATAAATACATCAGTTTATAGTAGAAAATACTTTGGAGGGTGCAACGAAGACGTATCAATATCCGGTTTAGTTTTCGGTCGCGCTCTGCATGAAATTATTTTGGAGGTTTTTCCCTTCCCCACTTCCGCCTTTATTTGTTGCATCCTTCCTCACTCTGCTCTCGGCGCGCTCTCAGAGCCACTTGAAGAGTATTATATCGAACAGACATGGGTAATTGATACAGCCCTGGAGAACTGTACTCCAGTTTTGCTTTTCCTGTGTGTGAGTGTTGTTGAAAACAATTGTAGTCAGGCAAATAGCATCACAGCCTTATACATACAGTTGTTTTTCAATTAAGGCCAACAACTTTTTGCATATTTGTGTGTGTGCCTATTTTGCACTACTATCATTTTGCCCGCAGCTGTAGGTAAAAGTTTTTTAATTGCTGCTGTCGTAAGTGAATTTTGATTGCCTTTTGGCTGGTAGAGATGCGTCTCCTCCGCCACTGCCTGCTTGAGATGCTCTCCCTCTCTCTCGCTCTCTCGCTCTGCCTTTTCGCAATGTTCTTCTTTCTCTGCTGCTCCTTCTGTTGCTGTTGGTTGGGTGGTTGGCGGGGATCTAAGCCGCCTTGGTAATCCCCTACAATCTTTTAATGGAGCACCATCGATGCATACATGAATCACTTAAAGATTTTGCATATCAATTGAATACGATTTGTTGTTAATGATGTCCCTGCTCTTCGTGTGAAGTTTGCTCTCAACTTATATCCTTACATACACATAAACAGGCGAACGTGTGGTGTGTGGTGTGTGTGTTTGTGGGTGGTTGGGTGGGTGTTTGTAGAACTATGTAAAGTTGTTGTTGGATTATGCCCAAAACATTTACTTTCAGTTTTTTTTATTTGTTCTCATCCTCATCTGCGCCTGCGCACACAACAACAACAAACGCAAAAAAAAGAAGACGAAAACTTTTAAATGAGGAGAACTGAAAAATACACCGGTTCCGTTTGCTGCCAGCGGGAGCAAAGCAGAGCAGCCGAGGAGAGCAGCGGCGGTGGAGTTAGAGCAAGAGCAGAATCATCATCAGCAGCAGCAGCGGCACAGCAGCAGCAGCGGCACAGCAGCTCTGCCACACACAGCAGCCTGCGTATCCTTTTTGGGCCTGACATGGCACACACAAACACATGCTAACACGAATCGGAAGAAGAAGCGACGCACATGCTGTTGCCTGCCTTTCTCTACGCGTGTTTGTGTGTGCTTCCATTTTTTTCTCTCTGGTTCTCTCTCTCTCTCTCTCTCTGTGTGTGTGTGTGTGTGTGCTCTGCCATCGTCCTGTCCTGCCTGCGTCTTCGTCTCCGTCTGTGTCGCCTTACATGGCAACTGGCAATCGTTGAACCCAATTATTTCGACATTGGCGCTGGTCGCGCACGGTACTGTTCCACTGTTCTCTCCGTCTCTCTGGCAGCAGTCGGCTACTGCTGCTTCTGCTGCTCCTACTGTTAATATAATTAATCAAACAGTGATGGAAAAAAAAAGAAATAAATAAATAATTTAAATTCAGTTCAGTGAAAAATGGTGTGGAATTTTAAAGTGGATAACAAACTATTAAAAGGTATAAAAATAGTTGTGTTCCATTAACTATCTACGCATTCAATGATGATCGGTTAGTAGTTGCAGATTTCCTGGGTTATATTAATAATAATTATGTACAAACTCTGACAACAATTGCTGGCATATCATCTAACCACATTACATGCCGCCTCAGTGAGCCCGGATGTGACTGTGTGTCCACACGAGACGGCGCCAAAAAAAAAAAAAAAAAAATAAGAAGACAAAAAAAACTAAAAGAGTTTAATGGTTTTCTCTGAAAATGATTGGGAATAAAAACTATAGATTTGGGGAGGCGGCGACACGCCCTGGCCAATAAATATTGTCTGTTTCGTTGGACAGCTAAAAGTATGCTACAGTTTCTATATGTTATCTATGTGTGTCAGCCATAAAAATACAGTTAATAGAGAGCTAAAGAGAGTGGGACAGCGAGAGAAAGAGAGAGAGAGAGAGAGAGAGTGTGGTGTGGTAACGTTGTCATGTTTTAATTTAATAATTTTGATTCAGGGATTCTTGGGTGCTGGAATGCTCATGGGACTTTCTTGTTTTATGTGTGTGTGTGTGTATGGGTGTTTGTGTGACTCAACGCTTTTGGCCTGTCCATTCATAAGGCTCCACATCCTGCGCCCCTTCTGCCACAAGGGATCACCCTTGTGAGCGAAGGCATGCTGGAATTAGGGGGTCGAGGAAACACTTCAGAATTTTGATGTCGCCATTGTTGTCTGGAGCACACGCAACGGCAACGAGTTGTCGCCTGGGGTAGCTATAGCTATAGCTATAGAGAGGGGAGAGGGTATAACTGGATAGCTGGAAGGGAACATGACGCAGCCTTTGGTCATTGCTACACGCACACATACAAACACACACACACACACACACAGTAACAGGGAGAGTCGAGAAGGGAGCACGCAATGGGCCTAGGAATGATGCAATCATCAAGCGGCTGGCAGCAGTTAGGCAGCACCAATGGAAATGATGAAAAACTAAGGAAATATGTTTAGGCACGACAAAGCAGGGAGCAGCAAAGGCTCTGCAACGGAAGCGGGTCGGACTCAGGACTCCAGGCATTGACACACACACACACACAGAAATCAGTTCCATCCGCTCCCCACCTGCTTCCCCTCTTAAGTGGCTATCGAGTTTCCCATTTACACTTCCGCTGCAGACAAAAAAGAAGCCGAGGGGAGCCAGCCAGAGGCAAGAAGAACTTCCTGCCACTTTACATGCAGCCAGCGAGAGAGAAGCAGCTGCTGCCCCGAAATATTCGATGCCGCAGGTAGAAGACCTCATTCTCTGTGCCTGCGTCTGACATCTGCTGCCGACTTCAGCTGCTGCTGCTTCATGCTGATTAGGAGCCATTGCCCGCTGTGGCAGGATGCAGGACACACATACGAATATGTACAAAAACGGACGGGTCAGGGCCAGGGCCAGAGCCAGTGTCTGTGTCTGTGTCATGGTCAAATTGATTTGAACTCGGCTCTCAATAGACCTTGTCCAGAATGGATTTGCTATAGGCTCCCTGTGTGTGTCTGTCGTCATTCTTTGTCATGATTTCTGGGAAATGATCGGCCCTTGGGCTAAGGCTTAGGGCTAGTCCTATGGATATAATGCGAGGTCTCAACGGGAAACCATGTTCCCAGAAATCCAGTACGATGTGAAACTAATCTCCTCTTTAATCTCTCCACTTACAGCGCATCGGTTGCCGCTTCTTGAAGGTATTCTCCAATGTGGCTCCGCAGAGCACAGATCGTGTGGTGCAGACGGTGGGCAAGCAGGCCCAGGTCATCGAGGCGGTGCGTGAGGTTATCACCCTCACTCGGGACACGCCCATCAAGGGGGCCATCCACAACTATGATCCGATGAACTTTGACCGCGTCTATGCAGATGAGTACGGCGGCTATGGCACCGGCAGTGGCAGCACTCGCCCCAGCCAGCGAGGAGGCAATCGCAACGGAGGAGCAGCTGGTGCTGGTGCTGGCGGCGCTCCTGGTGGCGGCAACGGCGGTGGATTCGGCGGTGGTGCTGGCGGAGGTCGCGGCAGTGGCGGAGGACGTGGCGCTGAACGCTTCGGTGCAGGCGCCGGAGGTGCTGGTGTAGGAGTCGGCGGTGGTGGCGGCATGGGCCAGCGCGATAATCCGTTCATCAATCCGTGGGCCAATGGCGGTGGCGGTGATGTGGATGGTTTTGGTGCCAGCGGTGGTGCCGGTGGCTTTGCAGGAGCTGGTTTTGGTGGAGGCAGCGGCGGGCCCTTTGGCGGTGGCGGCAGCTTTGGCAACAACGGTTTTGGCGGCGGTCCTGGCGACTTCGGGGGCAACAACGGCAGCTTTGGCCAGAGCCAGGGCAGCAACAGCTTGCCGAGTCTCGGCAACTTTAGCCAGAGCCAGGGTGGCAGCAACAGTCTGCCCAGTCTGGGCAGCTTCGGCCAGAATCAGGGCGGCAACAGCAGCCTGGGCAACGGCCTGGGAGGCGGCAGTGCCAACAACGGAGGCGTCGGAGCCCTGGGTGGTGCTAATGGCGCTGGAGGGTTCAATGCTGGCGGCGGCAGCAACGGAGGCAATGGGAGCCCGAATGCTCCGACTAATGTGCCGCAGGGTCATGACCCCAACAACAGCACACAGGTCACCATTCCAAAGGAGGTGAGTGGTGCAACAGACTAAACTTCGGAACCAATTTGATTGCTAACTTTGATGATTTCTTTTTCGCATTTGCAGTTGGCTGGTGCCATCATTGGCAAGGGAGGCGGTCGCATCCGCCGCATTCGGAATGAGTCCAGTGCGTACATAACCATCGACGAGCCCCTGCCCAACTCGAACGATCGCATAATCACCATCTCGGGCACGCCCAAGCAAATACAAATGGCCCAGTATCTGCTGCAACAGAGGTTGGTGTCGCAAACAGACTAAGCAGATCAAAGTATGCACTCAACTCCTTCTCATTTGACTAACCCAAAACCACACACATTACACATTACACAATTACCTGCCCCAATCCCAATCCCATGCCCATTACAAATCTAATTCTGTGCGTAATTAACTCGTTAACGGTGTCATCAAGTCGTGGGTCTTAAGTGTTAAGTGCTTGATGTCGTATCATATCGTATATAATTTAACTCGCAAATCGCTCAAATCGTAAATCCATCCAAACTAACTAACCGATTGGCCTCTCCTGGGGGTGTATTCCGTATGGAAGACTAGTGATTTTGTTGTTTGGTCTCTGCTAATAACAATAAATCCCTTGTCTTCTTACGGCGTGCATCTGTGCTCTTCATTATATCGATGGTTAACCAAATTAAGTGGAACTCGGCATTTAAAAAGAAACCAGAAAATACATGTTTATTAATCTACTAATTGTGCCACGGCTTATCCCAATCCAATTTCATATCACATATCGCGCAGCATCCTGCCTCCCCATGTACATTGAAAACCCATCCCAGTCCATCTACAACCACACCTTCATTCAGCTGTATCTGCTGTTCATTAAAAAGTTCATTAATTATGTTTTCCTTTGGCTTTCCGCCATCGCTCCACAACTCTCATTGCAGTGTGCACGAGAATGGCAGGCGAAACATTTAAGTGGGCAAATACAACTTTAGCAACAGCCACACAGCAACCTGCAACAAGCAACATGCCACAACAACAACAACAATAACCATCGAGATGTGCTGCGTTTCACGTTTAAAATTAAATTTACTAACAGAAGAAAAGGAAAAGAGAGAGAAAAAGAGAGCATCCTCCAAAAAAAACGAAAGAAATTTATGTATTTCTTCTTTAACTTTAAGTGAAAAATTCCCCCGACAAGAGAGAGAAAACCCAAAAGGAAACCCGGGAAGGACGACAACTGGAACAATAAGTGTCTCCTGCCACATGCCCCATGCACCCTGTGCCCAACCAACCCCCAACCATCATTCTCTCAGCCACACCATTTCTGCTCTTGAACGGGGAAAGTCAACCTTAAAATTCTGTACGATAAGAAGAATGAACAAATAAAGTATAATTAAACTTGATGCAAGGCTGACGGCCTACGGATTCGATTGCTTTCGATTAGTCTTTGAAGGATACATACTCGTAATTGTATAATAAGGTTTTATTCACATTATGAACGCTTAAACAAAACAAAAACATTAAACATTTCGAATTCAAGTCGGATGTACGCGTATATATGTATGTGTGTGTATATATATGTATATGTGTACTCGTAGAATGTAGAGTTGATTGCGTTTCACGTAATAAATTATTAAGCATTAATCGGTAGATGTACAATTTAATTAAGAACTGATTTTAGGGTTGGTATTACTAGGCATCGTTAAGGTCTAATGATTAGAGTCTAGAGTATTTACAAGTTCCGATTGCCGCCATCATCATCATCATCCATCCTCCTGCATTGTTATCATCGGATTATTTCAATTTTTGCCAGTTTGCCGTCAGTTAGCACCTCCATAATGGACTTTTGTGATATGGTAAACATTTGTTAAGCTCCCGCTTATGTATAGACTATAATTAATATTGCATTTTGTGTGTGTCTGTTTGCTCCGCTTCGATTCCCGCCTTCCATATGTCCAGGGATGCATCCAGGCGTCTACAGCTACGCATCCAACTCCGTCTCCGCCTACGAACCAATTCAATTCCGCTTGGACGAGTTGATTAAATATTTACAACAGTGCGTCAACAAATGTTTCTCGCCGGAGGAGGATGAGGAGTTGTTGTTGTGGTGATGGTGATGCTGTGGAGCGCCCAGTTCACGCGTGTAAATGTCGAGTCCGTACTGACCCTCCTCGGGGAAGCTACAAACGGGAACGAGAACAAGAACGGGAATGATTGCACTGAATTGCTATTAAATTTTCCATTTCCTTCTGCACTCACTTAATGATGAACGTGACAATGTCGTCCAGCGTGCTGTGAGTCACATATTTCGCCAGCTTCTTCTCCTCGATGCCATTCTTGTGCAGCGTGGCCATAAAATCTGTCAGCGGACGCGACATGCGAAATTGTAAATCCAGACTGCGCCCGGCAAATATGAGCGGATCCTGAAAAGCACGAAGTGAATGAGCAATGCTATATTTACCATAGGAAAAGACCACTTAACCCACCTGGTGCGTGATGGGAATGAGACCAAAGAGGCGGGTGGCCTTTGTGGGTCCCCATTCTCCGCTGGCACAGTCCGGCAGCGGCACCATCACCGTCTGCAGCTCCTCGCAGCAGATCTGATCGGAAGAAAATGTCAACTCAACATTTAGCAAGAGCATACGAAGCAGGGATAAAAGTCCTGGGAAGGGAACTCACCTTGAATTTGCACACGGACTTAAACTTCATGGGCTCCCCGGTTAGGTACTCCTGGGGCGTCACCGCATTGGCAAAGATGTCCAGCAGAAAGGCGCCCGAGCATGGCGCGTGCACGCGGAATGCCACAATGTTGCCGATCACTGACTGCATCACGAATCTCTTGAGGGAGACGCCGTCGTAGGAGAGCTCCTCGTCGCTGTCGTAGAACTTGAGATTGTAGTGGAAAATCAAGCAACTCTGCATGTCCGTTGGCATAGCTATGCGTACAGTCGCCGCTCCAGTATCGTCCGTGAATACCACAGCCCCATAGCCCTCGTCGGCAAAGTGCAGGCCGTATCGAAAGAAGAGCGAGCGCACAAAGGGTAGATTCTCGAACTCGCGCAACGTGATGGGACGCTTCAAGAGCTGCCATTCTTCTTGCAGCGGATAGAACTCGTAGATGAACTCGCGCGGATCGGTGAGGAAATAATGGTCATCGTACTCGTAACTAAAGAGGGACGAACTTGCATTAGATACCGACACATTCTCCATCTGCTGTTAAGTGGACTCACCGCAGACTGTCGTTCTTGCCGCGTCCTTGCTTGGGCGCCTCCTTGGCATTGACCAGGTGGCGGGCTCCCCAGTTGCATTGGACGAAGCGCCAGGCACCGGCCACATAGACGGCGTTCCAGGAGTTGCGGAAGCGCGAGTCCTGGAACTTCACGCCGGGCTGGTAGCCGGCGCTCTTCGAGTAGCCCTTGATGACGACACAGTGGAGGCCGGCATAGCTGCAGAGGCGCTTGAACAGGACATGATAGCTCTCCGTGCCATATTTGATGCCGCGCAACAGACCCATGGGCGTGTCGCCGCGCAAATCATCGTCAAAGTGCATGGCATTTAGGTTCTTGACTGTGATCCACCGGAAGATGGTGCGGGCCTTCTCGATGTCGGTGGTGCAGCGTCCCACCAGCTGGCGCACCAGATCCGTGAAGGTCTTTTGGTCCTCCTGAGCCACGGAGATGGCAATGCGATCGACATCCTCGAACTCTATGGGGTCCGTATAGATCTGGAATTTGCTGACCGCCGGCGGTGCTGGAACCGGGGCATTTAGCGGATACTCAATGGGTACGGCGCCCTCGCTGAACTCGTCGTCCAGGAAGATGCTCTCGCTCTGCATGTACTCGGAGCGGCGGGCGCTGATCAGCTCCAGCATCTCACTCGACTGCCTGTCCACCAGGGCGGCGGTCTCATAGCGCTCGTGCTCCAGCATCTTTCGGGTGATGCTCTCCTTCTTCTTGCTCCGGCGCAGGGTCATGTTCTTCTCCAGATCCTCCTTCTGCTGCTCGTGGCGCAGCGTTAGAACGTTGGCCTCGTCTCGGCTGCGCCGTGAGGTGGCCAACTCCTTCTCGAACTTGTGAGTCAGGCGCTGCAGCTCGCGCTCCCACTCGTCCTGGAACTCGCTCTGGATCTTGCGATCCTCCTCCTCGCGCTTCTTGGCAAATCTCCGATACAAGTCGTCCTCCTCCTTGCGGTGCTTCATCTCCAGGTGCGCCTGCTCCTCGCGGGCCTAAAAGCAGAAGATGCGGGATAGATGTTAGGTGAAAGCTTTCGCAACGATCCATCTATCTGCATTTTCGCCGAATGCATTTCGAGCGATTGTTTTGGTTTGTTGTTTTTGCAATGCTTGGCTTGTTAAGTTGGCTAATTATAATGCCACGCCTGAGCTGCCACCAGACCCGGCTAAATGTCTGGCATTAGGCCCCGCACCGGCACCGCCTTCAACTGGAGTTGCATCTGCCGCCATCCCGCCCACACATTCGCAACGCATTGCGTGCGCCTATCGATAAGTGCACGTCTGTCCATCGATAATTGTTGCCGGCGATCGGATGTACCGTTGCATTGCTGTTTGCATTTGTGCAAGAATAATTGCGGGTCTGTGCGCCCGCTCTCTGTGACCACTAATCTGGCTAATGTTTTCTCAGGCAATGCCACAAATGGTTGTTACCTCATTCGCAGTTTTCTAAGCCGTAATTACGCATCAGCGGGCTGGCCTCTATTTCCTTGCTCGTATAGCAAAAGGGTACAACAAATGTCGTTCTATATGGAACCTCAATCACAGATGTCACTGTAAGATCTCCAGGTAATAGTTATGATTATCCCGTATAAACTAATTCTCAAATTTGTTCAACAAAAATACTGTTTGAAAGCTCTGGCAAAATGAAACTCGTACATAGCTTCCGCATGTACACTACAGGGGCATTCAGAAAGCATTTAGCGCCATGCAACAAGCCAAACAATGTGTAATTAAAGCCGAAATTCAATGTCAAGTTCAAAACAATAACTACATACATATACATATGTATATGTATATGCATGAAACAAAAACAAAATCAAGTAATAAGCAGCTGGCAGCCACTAAATGGTTCAAAGCCCCATTGACAATGGGCAGAGCGTTGCGCTGGTCAGCGGATGAGAGTGGAATTGCGTGAGCGGCTTAGAGTAGATTTTAAACATGTCCATAAGCCGAGCAGCAATACATACATACATACATACATACGTACAGTTATGCGACGCGACGCCCACAATGACAAAGGCGAAAAGAGCGGAATCAGAGTACCAGAGTATCGTATCAAAAGCAAAGCAAAACCAAATCAAATCAAAACCAAACGAAAACGAAAGTCTAAAAATGTTGAAATTAATTATTGCGCAAGCAGCCACACAAACAACAACAAAAAGCAGCAGCAGCAGCAAAAAAGACCAAAACGGTGGCATAAATTGTAAAATTGGCGTTGGACAGAAATGCGCAAAAAGCTTTCAGCTATGAGGAAGTGTCTGTGGTTTTGCTTGTCCCGCTGGTGCTGCCACTGCGGCTGCGTGAGAGTTTTATATGGAATCGGCGCGCCAAATTACACGACGATTACATGGCGTTTAAATACGCGTGCATTGCATAAGGGCTGGGTTTGTCTGAAGACACCGACACCACCACCACCCAAACCAGGGAGAGGAGAGGCCGTGCAGAAGAGAGAGAGCTCAGCTCAGTATAGTGGAGCGTAAGCTTCAACTATCAGAATGGCGCTCGCTGTGACGAGAAAAGCTGTCGCTGGCAAAAGCTTCGCTTGCCGTTACTTTCACTGTGCTGCGCATAATTTAGATTTACCGAACGAACGCAAGCGCAGCCGGAAAAACAAGTGACGGTGACGGCACATTGTCTTGTCCGTGTCTATGTCTGCCACTGCCACTGCTGTACTTGTATCCGTATATGGAAATCTATGCTTCCAGGCAGCCACACTGATGGCCAAAATAGTGTGCCCGCCCTGGGCCTAGACCCAGGCGCAGGCGCAGGTTCAGGTGTTTGGTGTTTGATGTGTGAGGGAGGGAGTGTGCGTGGCAGTTGTAAAACATGGAAAATTTTTAATGATTGCATGCATGCAATTTTTCATATACATATGTACGAGTATGTATATACATATACAAATGTATATGTTTTTTGTGGTTTGTTTGTTGTGGCTGTTGCGGTGGTGTGTGCCGCCGCCATCAGACACCTGTTCGAAATTTGTTAAATTGAGCGTTGCAATAAAAATATTTGTTAGTGGTGCTGCTGGTGTGTTGGTGCTGCTGATGCTGCTGCTGCTGGCCACTCGCGTGTGGCATTCTCGAAAGTGAAAGAAAAATCGGTTTTTGGCATTTGCAATGGCAGTGGCAAAGAAAAGCAAAACTTGTGCGATTTGAATGCGATTATAATGCTTTCACCCAAGCATCATGCAGAGATTAGCCAGCCAGATTAGTCGTAGACCTGGACCCGATGCAGCACGATAATAAATTATAATCAAGCTGGGCGATCATGTCCATCCCCATCTCCACTCGAATGGAAATCTCAGCTTGGATTTCAATTTCCCCAAACTAGATCAATTGGCTGTTTCTTAAATCATTTGATATCTGCATACTACTGATGATACTTGTAAACAATTGTCTTTAAATGAATATTGGAGAGACGAATGAATCATATGATACATTTATACGAGTATTGGGATATCAATCAAAGTGTGTTTCGTAGTGTTCCGCCCCCGTGGATACCCGCTCTTTCTTGTTTCATTTAGATTTGCCGGCCTAAAGCTTGGGCAACGCAGCCCCTCGGAGAGGTGCAAATAGCACACTAGCCTACATAATCATGACTCTGCGCTGTGCACAGTGCATTAATTAGGCTGTGCACATACTCGCAGAAGCATTGCACAATCGCTGGAGCTCGGAGAGAACTTGGCCAGAACTGAAGACGGAGAGACAGGGGATGGGGATACACACTTGACCAGCCGGCGGCCCGCTAGCCACTTAAAATTTCATTACATGTTCTGCACTAAATAATCTCTTAATTTGCGGCCACTTCTTGGGGCAGAGCGGGGTCTGGCTCTGGGTTTGTTCTGCTGCCATCAACGATGGTCACTTACCAGGTAGAAATCAATCGGCTTCTCGCGCGCCTTGTTGTAGGCCTTCTGGACCTCCGTCTGCTTCAGTGCATGGGCGATGTGCAGGGCACTGGCGTCGAAGCGGCCGTACTTGTAGTCGGATTCGTTTTGTGACGGGGAGTTGACCTCGCGGCCGACGTAGCCGTTGGGCGTGGACTGACGCGAACCCCCCAATGGGGCACCTGCAGAACATAACAAAACAGGCCGAAGCCAGGAGAACGGTCAGCCAGGCTGTGGGCTATGAGGAATGAATTGTATAGCCTCTACTCACCGTCGATCTCGGTGCGCGTGCCCCGGATCTGTTCGTTCACGAACTTGCTCGTGCGCGGCGCATTCAGGGCCTGACGAATGCCCACCGCTGTCTGGTCGAGATGACCGGGTCCACTCTTTGGTACATGGGAACTGCAATAGACCTGCACAAGAAAAGGTTAATCGAAGTGGTTAATACATAAATGGGATGTTTCTGGGTGCGAGAAACGAAGTGTCATTGCCCATTCTTCCATTGAATCCATCCGATTCCATAGAGGCGGTTATTAACCGAATTATAATTTGGGTACCGATTAAAGTCTTTCTTTTGAGTTTCCATTTTTAAAGAATATAATGTCGAATCATTATATTTTGTGTCTATATCTACTGCCCAAATCAATATACCCCCCATTAGCCATATTTGGTTTCGTTTCGAGTGCGTGAGCAGACCGCAAGATTCGAGACACTTGCAAATGCAGCACCAATCGCTGCACCTACACACAGCAGGTGGCAGTGCGAGTGTGCTCCAAAGTACAGTGCGTTTCGTGCTTGGAATGTCAACGATCTATGGCTGGCTGACAAAGAAAAGGTGTTTTGAATTGATAATTATAATTGTTGAATGAATCCCATTGATAGGAACACAAATGATGGAGGAAATAACTATAAGATCGCTACAGCTGTAGCAGCCTCATTGATGTGATACGCACTGTACGACGCTTGTGTACATAAATGCACACTTATGTACAATGTACGAGAAATATGCATATTGCTGCTGCATATGGATGACAGGCAGACAGACAGATAGACAGACGGACAGACCAGACCGCACTGACACACATTTCTGCTGCGACAGAGTGCAATAACAGAGTTATTTATTATTATGCATGGGCACGGAAAAGTGTCGTAGAGTCGTTCGAAATTCGAATTGCATTTTTGCATTTTTGCATTTTCGCATTTTAGCATCTTGCTGGCAGCTGTGTATGTCTGCTTGACGCGTTTGTCGCCCGAGTCTTTCGTAGCTTCGTCTGCGGCACTTACCTCTTTGTCATCCTGCTTGTGTTGATTATTGAAATATGTCTTGAGCGTTAGCTTGGTGCCGCAGTGGACGCACTTGAAGCAACCGGAATGAAAGAATGTGAAATCCTTGAGTGGCCCCACACGATCCACCTGATAGACGGTCTCGCTGCACCGCAGGCACGTCGACTCGTAGAAATTTGGGCGATACATGCTGCTGCTGCTGCCTGCTGCTGACGGACGCTCTTTCCAGCTCCTTCTGTGTGTGTTTCGTTGGGTGTTTCGGGGACTGGTTCCGCCAGTTGCCAGTTGCCAATTGGATTTGTCACTTTTCTTTTCCTCTTCTAATTTCACTCTAAAATCGTATCTGTTCTGCAGCCGCAGTCTCAGTCTCAGCTTCCGAGCAAGGTGCTAGTTTGTGGTCCGTCGAGCTGGTTCTGGTTCTGGGGGTTCGACACTTTCAGTTCGTCATTCGTCATCAGCAGCCGCTCATCCTCATCATCCGTCCGCTGCTGGCAGAAGCTGCTGTGGCACAGAAATAAGCAAGAAATGACCAAATTGATTACTGGCTGAGTGGGAGACAGATTTCCTATTTAAGTTGAGATTAGATTTTGGCCCAGACCAAAACTGGCCAGCAGCCGAAAGCCCCCCAGCCCCAGTCCCATCCCCAATCCCCAGTCAAAGTCAAAGCCACACAAACTTTGGTTTCTGCGCAGGCGTCCGAGCCAAAACTTTCATTTTTTTTGGCTCTTTGGCTGTTTTGTGGACAACTGTGAACAGATTATTAATGAATTTTAATTAAGTGGACAAGAGGCGGATTCGATTTATTTTTGGCTCCGAACTGAATGCGACGAAAAGGGCTACGGGGTTCGGAGTGAGCCTGGGCTTGCGCTTGGGATTCGCCTTGCCATTGACCTCGTGCTGGGAACCAGAGCCTGCTTTGAACGTGCCACAATTGAACTTGGCTTGAGCTGGCTTTGTTGCTGTGGCACGAACGAACCGCCAAGCCGCCTTCAACAGCCGACTGGCACCAGCAAAAGTTGCATTTTCCATTTGATTAATTGACGCGATTGTTGTTTTCTTTCGGTTATTCGTGTTGTATTTGTTGTTTCGTTGCAACAATTAAATTGAAGTGGAAAAAAGCATATGCGAGTACTCGCATATTGTATCTACGGGTATGCGCCTCGAGGCAAGTGCATGTAACTTTAATTGAATGTTATTGTGGCTGCCACTGCCACTGCGGCTGTAACTGTTGCTGTGGCTGCCACGCGGCTGTTGCTTTGACCAAAATTAAAACAAATGCGGCTCGGTGCGGCTCAGACAAAGCCAAAACTGCAAGTGGAAGTCGAAGCCTCGACAGCGTCATCGTCATCGTTTTGCTTTCTTTTCAAGTTTAATGAACGTTAAGCGTTGCGCCAGTGGATCGAGAGGGGGAGTGTGTTGCATAGTCACCTCGCCGCCATCTCCCACCGAAGGTTGCTGGCCTAAGCCAGAGCCCCAGTCGAACAGCGGATTGCATGCCAGCTCTAACTTGGGCTCCAGCTCCAGCACTAATGGAAAATGGAAAGATTGAAAGATGAAGAGTTGGAAAATGCAAATGCAAATGCGGCGAAGGCCGTTAAGATATTTTGTAACACAAAATTACTGTGATTGGCTGTGAATCAAAAGTTTGTTCCGCTTTTGACGGACAACGGACCTGCTGCTCTCGATCGGCCACAACAAATGTGAGGAGCGTTCCAGCAGTTCCGTTCCAGATGTTTGAAGCGAGAGCACAGACTAGATAAGATGAGATGGTGAACGGCCCCAAGAAGTTGCCCCAAGTTTGCATTGTCACCAGTGGAACACTTTCCGCAGCGCCACAGCGATGAGTAACTGATCTATAAGTCGGAATAGTTTTGTTGTCCAGCCCCCGCAATCGAATATCAATCAACGACTTACAATCCATGAATGGAAACGCCCACGAGGGCGACAAACGAAAAGAGCGAATGATCCGTTGATGCGATCACAATCGGTGTGATTGAATGGTCCAATTAGACATTGCTTTTGACATAATTAGCGTGTAATGATAATTGTAATGGACATGAACATAAATGTGGATATCCATAATGCTACGAGGAGCCCTGCCTCCTCCCGGCCTGCCAATTAGCTAAGGGCGGGGGGATGGGGCGGTTTTGACAAAACGCCTCGTGCGACTTACATCACACGTCATGCCACCATGGTCACTGGGTGTGACTGAGACGAGACGAGAAGAGAAGCTTCTGCTTTGGCTACAGAGCAAGAGGAGATGGAGGAGGAGGAGGTGGGAGCTGCTCGCATAGAATTTCGCATACCTGTCAAAGGCATCATATTGTCTCTCCACTGTTCCGTATTTACTACACCCTGTACTCGTACTGTTTGCTGGGTAGACTGATTTTATATGAAGGTGTGTAAAACGTAGAGAATAGCAAGTGTTTCCGAGTGGAAATTTATTGATCCCATTGATAGATGGGATTGAAAGTGAATTAGTGGATATTCCGGTGTCGGAAGGTAGCATTCTTTTCAGCTTTCTTTTTCCATCCGAGTACGGATGGAATGCTGGAAATATGTGATTTAAACGTTGGCAAAAGACAAAGGCTGAGCCGGAAAATAAAGGAAAATGAAAGTGGCTCGACTCAAACAATTGCTTGCAATCAGAAATCATTTAAATAAATTGATAAGCGGTCGCTTGGCAGCGACATTTGCATCTGGGGATTGGCAGCATCAGGCTCTTTCAATTTTTGGTCGATGCGAGTTCGTTGCCTAAGTCTATCGTTTCGTTTCGATACGATTCGTTTCGGGCTGCGGTTCGAAGCGCTAACAACGACAATTAAATAAATACCCAATAATAACAGTAAACGGCAGCGGGATCGGCATCGGCATCGGCAACAACAACAGCAACACCATAATGAACTTGAATTGGCATAATTACCAGAGCTAATAGTATTCAAGAGTCCGATACTAGAGATTTGATAAACGCAACGAAACGAACAGAACAGCCAGCCAGCCACTCAGCCAGCAACTGGTTATTCAGTCAGAGAGTGAAACAATCATAGGAATTAAAATAAAATGCAAATGATTGCGTCACTTTTGGATGAATGCAGGAAGAGGTGGGGAATACATGCATACATATGTACATATGTATGTATATTGAACATGAGATACCAAAACGAAACGGATAACAAGAGAAACTATACGAGAATTACTTGGGCAAATCGGCAGATTCCAGGCACTTGTGTGCTAATTGAATGGGACAATGGCACAATGGACTGCTTTTAGAAATCGCCCAAAACAAGCAGCCAATAAATTAGAAGCACACACACCGGAGGCACCAAACACGAAAATTATTTATGAGTCGCAAAACAGTAATGGAAAACTGCAGCACTCAGCTCTGGAAGTGGAAGTGACACTGGAACTATCGCTGGAACTATGCTCCGGAATGAGCAAGAAGGGAAGGGAATCGGTGTGCAGCCAGCGCCCATGACAGGTGGTGGCATCTAACCATCCCCCCGCACCCATATGTGTGTACATATGTGTGTGTGTGTGTTTAGGCCATGACTGAGACAACGACGTCACTCCAGTTAACCACAGTTTCAGCCTCAGCCTCAGCCCCAGCCTCTGCGTCTGCTTCAACATCAAACGTCAGCTTGCAATCTTTCACTTTTTCGAGTCTGGCTCGCGCGTTCCAGTTTTTTTTTGTAAATTATTTCTCTTTCTTCATTACTATTTTTATTATTTCGCCTTGATTATACACACGCGATATATGTAGCTCGTAGCTGGTTCGTGCCTTGTTTGTTGCTGCAGTTCTAGGCCCTTTTTGACATACTTATTGCAGTGCTGCTGCTGTGCTGCTGCTGGGGCTCTGGCCCTCCCACTTCCTTTCCTTTCCGCTCTGCCCGGGGTCTATGCGACTCTGGACGGACGCATATGCTAAACAACTTTCTTCTGGAATTGTGGAGGGGCGCGTTGTGCAAAAGTATTTATGATCAATTCCACACACACGCACGCACACAAACGTCACTAGCTGGTGTAGCAACAAAATCCAAGCACACACAAACACATACACCAGCACAGAACACGGCAGAGTTTGTGAAATGGTGTGAGGAATTCCGATTCTCCGTTTTGGTTTATTACATTTTTGGCATTTTTTGTGTGTTTAGGCCGAGAAGAGCCAAGGCAAGTTTCAGATTGGGAATGTAACCAAATTTCATTACCAAACACAAACACAAATACAACACCACACACGCAAACACAACTTACACAGTTGCAAGATTTGAGTTGGACCGACCGTTCCAACCAACCACGCTTGTTGTCGAGATCGCTTTGAGCCAAGCTTTTTCTAGCTATGTAGCTTTCTCAAATAATAGCAAAGCTCGACTCAGAGTCTCAGATCGAATTCCACGAACCATGGTACAATTATTCTCAAGGTATAGCCATCCATTTCGCTCTGAGGGGCCTAATGTTCGAATTTGAATTTTTCATAAAATCCTTATCGCCCAAAACGGCAGTGTGAAAAAAAAAATATTACACTACTATTTTATCGTTTTATCTAATGTTCATTTGCCTTACAGTCGAGATTTTGCTTGAACCCTTGAGCCCGCGCCGATAACGATAAAAAATACCATCCTATCCAAAAATAAATACCACTAAATACCATTTCAGCAATAACCACTGTATGGAAGTATCGAAATCATATTCCCGATTCTTGTATTTGTTTTCAAATTACTAGCTATCTAGGAATCTTAGCACTTCAGACATGCTATGCATTTGATTGGTTTTTTATATAATATAAATATAAATATCGCTGTCGCAATTACTATTTTAAGCACCATACACTGGTGCTATCGCTAAGGTAGCTTTAAAACAGAGAATGAGTAGTTTCTGCATTCATTGGAGCCTGCGATTACAAACGCTGCGTTAATTTTATATCCCTTTTCCCACAGACTGTTGCTTATTTCGTGGCAAAGTTGCAAAACATGCTGCTGATTCATTCTACCATGTTGCTGAAATTCTTCCCATGCAAATGAAATGTGTCTATCTGGATCGCGTATGGTAGATACATTGTTGCTACATTCCATACGCGTTACCGTTAGAAACAACTTTTTTAAATCGAAAAATTTCAGCAATGGCGGCTCACACCACAAAAAAGATGGGAAGTCACCATGGAGCGAGAGCAAGCAAACGAATGTCACCTCAGAAAATACTGCAATTTCCAAATTCATTGAGTATAGAACGTGAAGTGTGAGAGAGAGCTTTGCCTCTACTTCGTTTTTCAGCACTGAGTTTGCCCTAGTATCACTGAAAAATATACCAAAAAGTAGGACCGCATCGGAAACGCATTCAGAAATATTTTAACGTTTCGGACAAAAGTCCAACTTATTAAAACTGTGGATTTAATAACAAAAAGAAAAATAATTCCCATTTGGAAAAGAACAGAGAATGGGAAATCAAGTGGGTCTAATAAGTGACGACGATGATTCTTCAGACAACAGTGACATTAGCAACTACATTAACTTTACTGTAAACGCGATGGAGCTGGAAATGCGTAATAATTGCTACCACACAAACCAAATGCCCAAAATTCGGGGGGAGCCAAACCTGCACAAATTTCAAGTAATCATGAAATACTCTTGCTTTCTTTCGAGGCGAGACTAACGAGTACATCATGAATTTGCAGGGCTCCGACATGTACAAAGAGATAAGGGCTATGAGTGGTTTCGCCAGCAAGCCATTAACCGATCGCTGGAATCTGCTGCACGCTCTGCAGCAGCGAGAAAATGGCCTGGCCGCGCCTGGCACTGCTTCATTCTCGCAGAACCAACAGCGCTATATATCAAATCTGTATATACCAAATAAAAAGTCCTCGCGTCTGATGTCGCTCGACTCGAAAGTATTTGTGACCAAGTTTGATAAGCGTGGCGACAAGCTCCTGGTTGCCTGCCAAGGTCAGAATGGGTTGACACAACGGTCAAGTTTCACCTTGCTAAACACGTATTACCTGTTGCAGATGGCTTTGTGCGCATCTATGACGGAGCGAAGGGCACCTACCATCTACTGAATCGCATTCGAGCACGCGACGTCGAATGGAGCATTATTGATGCTGACTTCAGTCCGAGTGGCCAGCACTTTGCCTACAGCACCTGGTCGCGCTCTTGTAAGTTGTGTGGCCTTTTTTGTTTACTTTTGCAGAGGGTCATCATTACTTTAAGTAACCCAAAGAAGTAATTCCTAAATCCGATTGTACGTGAATTTCATTTACAGTTTTCATAATGCCTGTGAGTGGCACTGAGGACGACTGCCAATGGATCGATGTCCATGGGCTGCCCAATCTACGACTTGCGATATTCTCGCTTAGGTACTCACCCACGGGCGACACCATTATCGGTGGCAGCAACAATTCAATGGTCATCGTAACAGACATTCAAACGCGAGCAACCCAAATCTTGCGCACTCATCGGATGCCTGGCACGGACGTGAACTCCGTCAGTTATCTTCATGATAAGGATCCAAATGTGATAGTCGCTGGCTGCGATGACGGTCTGATCCAGGTCTTCGATTTGCGCACCTCATTCCGCTCTCGGGAACAGTCAAAGGCGGTGGTCTCCCTGCTCGGTCACTACGACGGCGTCACGTACCTTGATTCCCGCAACGATGGCTATTATTTGCTTTCCAATTCCAAAGATCAAAGCATTAAGCTGTGGGACTTGAGGCAGCCCAGCAACATACGGAATCGCAGCAGGACCAGGCAAGAGCGGCTGGACCTATCGATGTGGGACTATCGCTGGAACCGGGTGCCACAATCATGTAAGGAATAAGATACATTTCCAAACCTCATTTATTTTCTAATGATTCCCTTGCAGTTTACGATCCACGCAAGGCCATGGAGGGAGACTCTAGTATAATGACTTATCGTGGCCATAGAGTAACCAAAACACTGCTGCGCGCCAAGTTTTCGCCCCTGGAGCAGACTGGGCAGCGTTTCATTTACACAGGCTGTTCTACTGGGCGCATTATTAGTGAGTAATCAAAATGAAAAGCAAATCGAATGGGCTTCAAATGCGTATTGGTTACAGTTTACGATGTACTGACTGGCAGAATTAAAGAGGCTATTGAGGGACACAGGAATGTGGTTAGAGACTCGGACTGGCATCCAGTGCGCTCGGAAATCGTGTCTGGTTCGGTAAGTTGACAGCAATACAGATTGTGGTGTCCCTGTTCACGTTTTTATCTCTTTCGCAGTGGGACACGCACGTTCATTTGAACAGCTTCAGTCGAAACAACGCCAATCGACCGGAGAAACGTCAGCAGAACTCTGATCAGGACAAAAGACCACTGCGTCGTTCGCGTCGTCTAGCGAATCGCACTGGGACGCCGGATTAGTCTTAAGCGTGTTCATATTTCATGATTAGCTTTTAAGGCGGCATCCCATTGATATTACAATACGTGGAGAGATACATTGATACTTGGATTGGATTGGAGTGGAGTTCATATATCCCACCAGAGTCACGCCGCATCTTGGTTCTAAGAATAAGACTGAGGATTACGGCACAGCTTTGCGGGGTATAGTTCAGTTTAATTATCGGCGTTACACATTAAAATGTAGACCATGAAGCTTACAATTTACTTAATTAAGTTGCTTATGTACAAACAAATCGTATTAAGAATCACGTTGAATTACATATATTTCGTTTTTCCCTAATCAAATGGCCTGAAATGCGAATCTTTTCTTCACTGCTCGTAGCGTCGTGCGCTGCACCTGCTTCGGATACTTGAGGTTTTTGAATCTGTCCGATTTCTTAAAGCTGGCATATGATTCGTTCTTCCAAAGGTCCATAATTCGGCGGTCGTCGTGCTTCATCTCCTCCACCTTCAACTCCATGTCCGCGCTGCTCCCGTAGCCTGTTATTTCGGTCAGTGTCGAGTCTCGAAACGCATTCATATCAAACATTTGGAATTTGTCTGCGCAAAATTGAGAGATTGTACAGATATTGAATAATTTGATTTTTTCTTTTATTTCGTCCAGAGATAAGAGCTCCTCAGGCTGATCTTCATCGGCTGATTGATCGCTTTTATCGCCGGATGAGTTCGGTTCAGCACTTACAGCGTCCTTGTGCTTCCTTCCGGTGTCCTTCTGCTGGTGCTGGTGCAGGATCGTCAGCTACATCGCGTTTGGATTTTTTCTTTTTGTTGGATGATTTTTCTGTGATCTCTGATTCCAATACAACTTCCTCGTCTATCTCCCTGACTTTCTTTGACTTCTTTTTCTTTTTTAGTGGAGCTTCTTCTGAGGATTCTTCAGGTGTACTTTTTGAGGCTTTACTGGTTATTTCCTCCACAGTCTCTGAAAGGCTATCAACTGTTTCCTTCGGTCTTTTCTTCTTTTTACTTTTGGATGTTGAGGAATTCTCAGCTTCCTGTGGAACGACCGCCGCTTCTTGGGATTCTGCATCTTCCTGGGTCTCGGCGACTTTCTTATCTTCCCTTGACTTCTTTTTCTTTTTTAACGATTCGTTTGCTTCTTCCTGAATGGGCTCTGAAACGATCGGTCTCTCAATAGCTTCCACCATTTCCTTTTTTCTTTTTTCTTCTTTGGAGCTGTTTCATCTAAAGATACTTCTTCCAATGGTTTCTCTTTCTCAGTTTTATCTTCTTCAACTTCGTGGTCGGGGGCACGTTTCGACTTCTTCTTTTTCTTTTGCTTAAGCTCCACATTTTCCTCCACCTCAGCAGGCACTTCGACTGTCCTCTCCTTGTCCTTTTTCTTTTTCTTTTTGATGGGCTCGTTTTGGTCGATCTCTGTCTGCTCCTGTTCGCTTGGCTTCGGGGTACTTGCACTTCCATTTTTGAGTCTATTTTTCATGGCTTCCATTTTCTGCTTGAAGTAATCATGGACAGAAAGTCCAGTGGGAACTGTTGTGACGCCACTAAAATTGGGGTTTATCTCCTTTTCTTCCACTTGTGGCAGTTCGATCTTCGCTGGGGCTTCAATATCGTCGGTGGCCTTTTTGCCGAATATATTGGCCAGGTCCTTTTCACTATACTGCGATAGATCCTTACCCCGTGTGAATTTTTTGTAGTGCACACGTGCCTTACTCGCCTTTGACGCCTCCTCCAGCGATATGCCACTGATCTTCTCTTTGAGCTTCTTTTTGGGCGGCTCCTCTGGCTCAGCGGCTTTAAACCCAAACCCCATGGGTCTAGCTTCATCTTCAGATGCGGAGGCCGCTCCGTTTGCAGCATTGGTTTCGTCAGTGCCACCATTGAGCGATTTAAGGAGTCCATTGAATCCCTCCTCATGAACGGTCCACTGGTCATCTCTTGCCTCGAAGCCCAATCCTTCAGCGTCGTTCTTCAAGCGAACTCGAACAAATTCCTGTTGGCCGTCCTCGTTGGCGCCAAGACCTTTACCCTTGGACCAGCCCATTTTCTCCAGCATTTTGGTGCCAAAGCGAGCATCATCTGCGAAATAGCCATCATTCACATAATTTTGTCAACTTTTGATTTGGAATACTTTACCTTCGTAGAGCGCTTTGCCGCGCGGGCACAAATTGTACCGTTTGCGGCGACGTGGTTCTGCCAGCATAGCCATTGTATTTTAAATAAAACTATAGCTGTTTAATATTTAAT
Source organism: Drosophila bifasciata (assembly GCA_009664405.1). Lineage (NCBI taxonomy): Eukaryota > Metazoa > Arthropoda > Insecta > Diptera > Drosophilidae > Drosophila > Drosophila bifasciata. The sequence continues at coordinate 9,487,637 of CM019043.1, read as the reverse complement.
AATTTTAACAAAAACGCGGACAGCCACAACACGTGCTATCAATATCGACGTTATCGATAGCGATTGAAAAACAGCTGCTGGATAGAGATTAGCGATAGTATTTAAAGGTCACAGTTATACCGACTTGGAGCCGTTACTAGAAAGAAATGTTACAAGGAGATATAAAACCCTATTATTTAGTGAATTTAAACGAAAAAGGATCCCAAATTTGATACATAATTTTTAAGTTTCCCTAATATGTAGAAGACATTGTCTCTTACCCTAGAAACACTCTATTCGCCAGTGATTTTTATTAGCTAGCAACAAGTAACAGTATGCGAATGGCGCTCATCACTGTTGTGTACTGGTGCATATTTTCGTTTTCTTTGTTTTTTATTCATTATTAAATTTTGTTATTAAATTTTTAAATCTGCAATCGGTTTTCGACACAATGGATATAAGTGCAGAAATAGCAGATATTACTGCCCAGGCGCCGGAATGGAACTTTGCTGGGGACTGTGCTCTCCTGGAACTGATGAAGCGCATCTCTCAGGTTCGCAAGACTCACTCAGCTTATCAACAAACTTTTTAATATTTACATATGTTATGCCTAGAACCTGCACGAACGAGGGGAACGGACTACCCGGAATCTGAGAGAGTTCGAAACTAGTGTCAGGCAAGCCGATATAGCCCTGAGCAATGCCACAAACAGCCTGCGATCTCTTCAGTTCGGGCAGCAGTTTGTGGAGTACCGGGTGCAGGAGATTGACGATGACGACTTTGAAATGCCTGCGGAAAAGAAGAAGAAGGTGCCATAAGCCAATGCATTTTCATTGGGGAACTGTTTATGATCAATATCTGCTTGCAGCCTGAGTCTCCTCCAAAAAGTTCTTCGGAAATGGCGAAAGAATTTCTAGAAAACAATCTGAAAATGTTTCGCAACAACTTCGAGCCGGTGACCATTGACGTCCCCGATTCGGACGATGAAGATGCGCCAATTAATTCTACGTATGTGGGTTACGTTAACAAAGATTCCCTTCTCACTAACATTTCAAATTGACAGAACAATCTTTCGAGCCAAGAACCCGTACGATTCCATTCCCTTGCCCTACACTATTGGCTCTAAGGAATGGCAGGAGCACAAGTACGCGGGACTCTACGATAGCAAAGAGAACAGCGAAGATGAAAAGTCAGAGGAGTTCTCCTCCAGCTCGTCGGATGAGAGGGAGTCTGTGTCTAGTAAGACACCAAAGCCAGAGAACAAATTTGTGCAGCCACAGCTATCCGACTCTTCATCCTTGGCCTCGGCGACCATGGAGCCGGTAGTTGTGCCACCAGTCAAGCTGCAGATTCCTGCCACTGCAGCTCCTATCTTAAACCCTGCTGACCATCCAAGGGAACCTGCTGCCAATAGGACACAACCACGTCCAATTATAAGCAGTCAACGGAACCCGCATGAACGTGACTTGTTTGCTGCCCTTCGGCAATCACCGCCCAGCGATGATCCGCCTTCAACTTCATCCTCGCCCAGATCCTCACCGGCCATTGCTCATAGGGGTACTGCCACTCGCTTACCAATTGCATCGGAGGGCTCTCTGACCTCCAGCAGTAGTAGTGCCGCCCATCCCCCGCCGCCAAAGCTATTCGATGAAGCTGTTCCCCCACAAATTCCCAGGAGCAGCGACGCTAATCCTAGCCCAATCAAGCGCAAGCCTGTCAATCTCTTTAATGATGATGAGTTCCACTCTCTAATGTCTGAAATCGTGGACAAGGTGCAGAACAAGGCGGGCAACAACTCAACAGCCGCTGGAACATCGAATCAAGTGAACAAGCCACCGGAAGAAAAGAAGCCAGTGAATCAAGCACCCAAACCGGCCACGCCTAAGCAGATCGAAGAGACTGTAGCAACTCAGCCCAAGCCCAAAACTGTTAATCTCTTTGATGACAGTCCACCCTTGAGTCCCAACACAACACAAGCTCCGCTAAGAGATGCGACCAAGGAACTGTCTCAATCCATCTTTGATGACGGCACGTCGTCTTTGAGTGTTAAGCCGAAGCAGATTCCTCCCAAGGAGCCTGCGCTGCCGTTGCCAAAATCTCTTTTCGATGATGACCTGGAAGACGATTTCTTGAGCTCCTTTTCGCCCAAGCCAAAGCCACCAGAACATAAACTGAAATCGTCCCTATTCGATGATGATGATTTGGATATAGACGATATATTTATCAAGCCATCGACACAGCCGAACAAACTCTCTGAGAGATTAGTTGGGAAAACCTCTCTGTTTGATGATGATGACCAGGATGATGTCACAGATTTGTTTGGCTCGAAGAATAAAACAGAGATCCCAAAGGATTCAACAAAGAAGAAACTTTTGCCTGTTGAAAAGAAAGTACAGACGCCTGTAACACAAAAGAAAGATCTTTTTGATGACATCCAGGATGAGGATCTGTTCGCAACGCCAAAGTCCAAGAACTTATTTGCCAGAGAAGAGGAACACAATCAGCGTGAGGAACCATCAACAGATAGAGATGCCAATGACAAAACAGAGAAATTAACGATTGTTCAAGAGAAATCCCAGCCAGCGGAGGAAGCGGAAGAGAAGGAACAAGAAGTTTTTCCGGAGAACGGATATGTTCACAACAAATCCCCACCAGCTACTGAGATTATTCAAGAGAAATCAAACCATCAGCAGGTCGCACGTGAAACTTCTCCACACAAAGCTGCTGACTTGTTCAACGAAGATTTCAGCGATGATGATTCATTTTTGAGCACAGCAAAGGCAAAGCCAGAAGGTGCTACTGCTACTTCGACAGAGATTAGCAAAGAGATTGAGCCACAAGTGTTGGACAAAGAGATTAAGCCTCAGAACCTGCCAGCGACAGAGACAATCCTCCCAACTCTGGAGCCAACGAACAAAACGGAAGATGAAAGCCCCAACAAAGACAAAGTCGATGTTATGGCGGATCTATTTGGAAGCCCAAAAATGGCTCCACCGGTCTCAGAGTCCCCTCCGCCAGATGACCAGGAGCACGACGAAGACCCCATCATAACTATGGTGGCTGATATCACAAGTAAATCGCCCAAGGAAGAAGCCACGTCCACTGAACCTGACGCTGACCTCGATGCTGCCCAGCAAATCATGCAGAACTACACAAGTCTCTTTTCCGAGGAGCCGCCGGATGACAGTGAGTTCTTTCAGACACTAGGCAGCAGCAGTCTCAGCAGCCTGAGTGCCTCGAAAATGTTTGAGAACGAGCAGGACTTCTTCGAGCCGGCGCTGCCCCAGATTCCAGCTGCAAACAAGAGCTCGGCAGCAACCCCAGGCGACCATGGGGCAATTGGTTTGTTCAGCGATGTGCCACCCGATGACGACGACGATGCTGCTGAGCCTCAGAAACAGGCTGCAGCACACCCAGTCGAGGTTCCTACGAGTACAACCCGCATCCATACGATATTCTATGATGACTTCAGTGAAACGGCTAGAGCAGGAGCACGAGCGGATGGGCAAAGCCATCCCACCAAATCTTCCGTGGCGGAGGAGGAGCATACACCAATTGATGAAGTGGACCGCAGCCAGGTACAGGAAGCAGCTAGTCTGCCTACTCCCACATCTCCCGTGAAGAAACTGAAGATGCCCAACATAAGCATTAATGTCCAGGCTTTGCTTCCTGGCAGCGGAGCTCTGCCCAAGTTCCCAAAGAAGCACGAGCCTGCGCCTCCTCCACAAGAAGCACAAGTGTCAACATCAGTTGGTGAACCATCGAGTGCGTACACGCCTACTACCAATGAAGACTCCAAATCCACCTCCAGCCTCCAACATGTGAACAAAACACGCGCTCGAGGACCGGCTCGAAGGCGACCATCGACCAGGCAGGGCAGGAAGGAGAACTACGCCAAGAGTGTGCTGGAAGATGAGCAGCCGCCAGCAGCTGAGGTAGCTCCAAAATCTAAAGCAAATCCCACCCTACCCAAACTGGGACGATCTTTTTTGGACAGTGAGGATGAAGATGAGGATCTCTTTGGTCCTGCGAAAGCAGTGTCGGTTACGTCTCAGACCGCACATGCAGCAAAGACCGTCTCGATGCCTGCTGCTAGGACTATGCCAGCTCCCAAAGCTAAGGTAATCACTGCTCCTCTACCTAGTGAGCCACCGGAGGATCACGTGAAGCCCAAAGCACATACAGTGGCGGTGGCACCAGTCAAGTTGTTCGATGAAAGCGACGACGATGACGATTTGTTTGCCAGTGGAGCAGTGGCCGCCCCTCTGCCCTCTGTTCAGGCCAAGGTGCTCTCCAAACCGCCAGCAGCTTCGCTGTTTAGCAGCGACGAGGATGAGGACTTCAAGTTGCCAGCCAAGACTGTTCCCAAGAAGAAGATCGCGCCCATCCAGGCGAGCAAGAGCACAAGCCTCTTTAGCGATGACGAAGACGACGATGATCTATTCGGAGGGGCTGCGACGATCAAACAGGCCAAGCCTCTGCCCCACAGTGTGGCCAAGCCCACTCCGAGCAGAACCCACACTGCAACAACCATTCCAGCCAGCTCTGGCGACGATCCCTATCCGATCTGTTGGGCTTTAAGTGAAACATGATTGCCTTTAATTACAAGTATGTACAGTTGTCGATCTGTGAATGGTTTGGACTGCCGATCAGTTCGATCAGCCCCGAGTATTCGAGTATTCGAGTATTGTTATTCGTATTCGTATTTCTAGGCTAAAATATTAAACGATGAATGTTTTCTGTCGATGCTTACGTCTAAACTTAGGGATTATCTAGTTGATGTTGCTAGTTAGTTAGTCGATGATTTTAACAAGTTTCTCTCAAGGTAAACTATAACTTAACATGGAGTCTAGTCTGTCGCTTCTCCTGCCCCCTCCACTTGTTGGTCTGCGAACGTAAACTGAGTTAGTTTGTGGCTCTTTGGTCGTTATTCCGAGGAATCTCATTCTATGTCGAGCATGTCCTACAATCTATAATTTAAGTATAATCTAAGCACTGACTGGACTGCACTGCTCTGCACTGGACTGGATCTGAATCTGAACCGCCTACAGGGCCACATCGCGGTACTTGCGATAGTCGTCGGACTCGTTGCCCAGCGACAGCTTGCTGTTGGCCGTGATATAGGGATTGGCGTAGTTGGCATATCCAAAGCCCCCGTAGTACTGCATCTGTTGGCTGTGGTGTGAGCCGCGCCGCGGCTGGGCGAGCACCGTGCCGGTGAATCCGCCAATCGAGCTGCAGGCGGACGGCCTGCGGTAGATGCCTCCTGCCGCCTGGTGGTGATGCTGTTGCAGTTGTTGCATCTGCTGCTGATGCTGCTGTTGCTGGTGGAGCGGGTTGAGCAGCATGGCCAGGTAGTACTGCTGCTGCTGCGTGTAGTTCTGCAGCAGGTTGTTGCCGTATGCGTTCAGGTCGTTCTGCACCTTGCTGATCCCGTCCAGGTTCTCCAGCGAGATGCAGTTTCGCGACAGCTGCCCCGGTGGTGGCTGCTTGTGGCTGCCCCTGGGTCGATGGCCGTGGTGGGGTCGCTGCTGGGCTGGCGGTGGGGTCATCTGCTTGGGCTCGATGGAGCAGTAGATGGGATCGTTGCTGGTCGAGCCGATGAGCGAGGGAGGTGACGGCCGGTGCGAGTCCTGGAGGTTGTTCTTCAGGTCGTCGATGGTTATGTTGAAATACTTGGCATTCTTGTCCTCTGTGTCCAGGACGTGGCGGGGATTGTACATGCCCGGCAAGGTGCAGCGCAGGTCCATCAGAGACTGGGCACGATGTCCAGGGGGTCCTCCTCCCGCCGCTCCGCCCGCTCTCTGCATCTGGGCGGCGTTGTTGAACTGCTGTGCCAGGGCCGGGGCAAACATGCTGGCATTGAACTCGTTCTGGGAGCCAAAGGCCTGGCTGCCATTGCCGCACTGGTTGTTCAGTCCCATTCCATGCCCGGGGCCCAGTGGCAGCTTGGCAGCCGTTTCATCGCACAGCTGATAGCCGGCATTCTCGAAGCCACTCAGCCGTTGGCTGGAGCGCCTGGAGTCCGCCTTGGTCATGGGCACACTGGGCAGCCGGGGTCTGCAGGGACAGCCGCGTGGCCAGGCCCTGCAGCTGGCTGAGCACCTGCGTCTCACGGCGCCATCGAATCCCCGTCGGTATGACGCAGATCAACGCCAAGCAGTTGATGATCAGGCGGATCAGGTACGAGGTCAGCTCCGTCAATCCGTGCACCGACTGCAGGCCCTGGAATCATAGAAATAGATGGAGGTAGATGGAAATTATGGAACAGTTCGGGTAGTGGCGGATTCAGTGCTTACCCAGTGCTGAGTGGTCATGATCATCACAAAGACCAGCTCCGGAATGGAGAGAAGGCCAATGATGCCCGACCAGGCGAAGAGGGGCCAGCAGAGGCCGCTGACCAGACCGTGGATCAGGATCGTGGTCGCGACAAACATCACAAAGTAGAGGGTGCAGAGCGTGTAGGCGGCGAAGGGAAGCTCTCCATGGGCCTCCAGTATCCACGAGACCTCACACGAGAAGGCCCCCAGGTAGACAATCTGCCGTGGGACGGGGCGGGCGAAACGGAAAGAGAAATGGCAATGGAAATTAACCCACAATCGGAAAAGAAAAGCGAAAACATAAATCAAGCGATGGCAAAAGAAGATGTGATGTGGTCGCTATGTGGCGGAACAAAAACCGGAGACATCTTTGCCCCACAATCATCCATCAATCAATTAATGAGCTCCCCCATCTGCAGCCCGAACACCCTCCTCCTCCTCTCTGACAGCAAACAGAGAAAAAACGATAGACAACAACAACAGCAGCAGCAGCAGTAAAAATGAAATTTGTACATTTTGCACGATGCACAAAAACGATTTCATTTCATTTTCACTTAATGGGGCAAAAATGTTTTCACACTGATAGCGGACAGACGCGGGACAGACAGTTGAAGAGACAAGACAACAACCAGAAGAGACAGACATGGAATGGCAGAAGATATGATGCCATTGCAACGGAAACACAAAAGATATTCCCCTTTTAGATTGGAGTAGGATAACTTTAACTATCTGCTTATCCAAGTTGGTGCTCATCTGGTACTTAAAGCATTTAAATCTGAAGGTATCTTGTATTGAATATAAACATATAGTGTAGCTATGGACTTTTCCCCCAGTGTACTGCTACTGATACTTACCAGCAAAAGAACAGCCACCACGCAGCATATAATGAATAGATTTGCCTTTATGAAGCGCTCCATAATGCGTTCGTTCCAAAAGTTTTGTATGCTGCCACCGTTGCCCGACGGCCTCTGCTTCAATGAGGACGGCGAATTCTTTTCACTGGCCTTCTGATAATTCATTTTAATCGTGTTTCGGTTTCAGTTGCGGTTGCCGCAGAGGTAGCGGTTTCGGCGGAAGATGGTTGTAGTTGTAGTAGAAGATGGTTTCAGTAAGTATGTGTGGTATGTGTTTCGATGCAGAGAAATGTGGCGTTGGGAAGGGAGTTGGAGGTTGGGAGAGATGGTAAGATTGGCTGCTCAACCGTCAGCTGGTGCCGGCCTTGGCTCGCCCGCAGGAGGTCAGTGGTGCGATGCGTGGCGGGAAGAAGCTCTAGTTCTAGATTTTGGTTTATGTCTGAATGAGTTTTGAGTCCAGATCGCCGATGCAGATGTTTGGTAGGTGGTAGGTGGTTGGTGGTTGGTGGTTGGTGTCTGGTGTGGTTGGATGAAAGCGTTAGGCGGCCTAATTGAGGCTTGTCATGCTAGGTTGATGCTGAAATGAGAATTCGAATGAGTGCCAAGCGTTTGTATATTTTTGAGAGACGCGTCAAGGTGTTCGATATATATACAAAAGACTTAGGCAACGAACTTGTTTCGAACACACATACACGCACACACATTCACACACACGCATACACATTCACTCTCTCGATTGTCGTGTCTTTCGAGAGCTAACGGCCTGTGCCATATTCTCAAGAAGATTTTCACTTTTCTACAAAGCCAGTTCGTTGCCGTTGCTCAAATCTTTTGTTGTGCCCCGCGGCGCTAGCCAAGCAAATATTTGACCCTAAACCAATGTTTATGGATGATATACTCGTACATACATATGTATTTATGTAGTGGGGGGAGCAGCGCGTGCTCAAATATTGACTTTGTCCAACTGTTGCCAGCTACCGGATAGAGTACATGTTGCCTTATGTCATGACAAATGAATTTGTGTGCGCTCGCCAAGCCGAGTCAAACTAAAATTAAATCATTCAATCAATTACACTGCACTACAAAGTGTAGATTGGGCTACTTGAATGACTCTGAAGAGGCTACAAGATAATCTCCTAAATGACCATTTAAATGACTGATAATCTTCAGCCTTTTCAGTGTGAGCTCCACCTCTGCGGCAATATAATTGCCCACGATCTTGTGTTGTGGAGTGTAGGCAATTGAGACGCCTCGCCAACACATCACTCAGAGCCATAGCCAGAGCCAGAGCTAGAGCTAGAGCTTGAGGCACAGCCAGTTAGCGGCTTAGACGGATACGGTAATCTTCCTATAATAGACAGTGTCATCCAGACGAGGCGACGAACTCGCTGTCAATGCCGTCATCGCGCAGGTGTGCCATCACCATCATCTTCATCATTATCATGATCATCATCGATTATGATGGGGGCGTGTTTTTGGCTGTGGCTGTGGCTGCGGCATGGGCTAGTCTTTGCCTGCGTCCTCCCCATATGGAGCGACGCACCGGATATGCGCACCTTAAAGTGTGAGGCGTTGACTTGCCCCATTGACATTCCGCAGACGTTGCACAGTTCGGCTCTCCGCCCCTCCCCGGCCAGCACTAAGCTCTTTCCTGTCCCAGTCCCAGTCCCAGTCCGAGTTCGAGTCCCAGTCTCACAGTGGCTTGGCCTGCTCTGGCTTTCTTTGGTGGCCGGAAAGAATTGCAAGCCAACTTCGTTTTATTGCTAATTTTCTGGACAAACAAACATCTGTACGTATACATACATATGTTTGTAAATGTATATTTAGCCAGCTCTTTGGGTTGTTGTCCGGTTTTTCGGGGGCAAAGCTGCCGCCATTGAAACGGGTTTCGTGATCTCCGAGGGGGCTGCTGTTATTGCTGCTGCTCCCCATTAGCATTGACTGTGGAGTGGCAGGGAAAGGTGGCAAAACGAATCCAGTGCGCCCTTGACTGAGTGCCAGGCCACACCCATGTCGAAGTGGTAGGTACTCCCGCAGCGAATATTACGAAATTATGCAGATTCAACATAATTTCTGTGAACCCAGGCCGGGCCATTTGAACCACATTTCAAAATATTTTGTTGTCGTCTCTGGTATATGTATGTATTTTTCGCATTGTATTCTCTGTTTCGTGAAATTGAATTAATTTTGTGATTGTTGTTAATGCGATTATGACTGCAGTTGCGTTGCGTGTCGGTGGCATGACGGCGGTTTCAATAGCATACATAAGTGCAACAATGCTACGCTATGTACAACACACACACACACACATACAGAGCATTAAATTAACAATGGAAACAACATTCAGTGCATTGCCAACTGAATGCATCAATAAGCAACAATGCAGCAGCAAAGTTATGCAAATTGTTATTATTATTATTGTTATTATTATAAAGTTAAAGTCGAAATGGAATGGAATGAAATGAAGTCAAAATGAAGTGGAATGAATGAATGACGATTGCTGCCGGGAAGGGGCAGTGCCTGATGCGCTGCTACCGCTATGATATGCGTTTCAAAATGCAATCAAAACTACATGAATGGGTTTACTACACCATGAATACTATGTCTTTGGTCTACCTTTCACTTCCAATTAATCCCCGGCCCAAGCCAGCAGTTACAACAGCCCATAAGAAATACACCAAAAAGACTAAAGAAAATCGTACAAATTATCAGTCAACCAAGAAATGATTGCTCCTCAGCGACGACACTCACACACACACACACACACATGCACACACGCACTCTCGTCGTATACGACAAAATTGTTGAACGTTGAGTCATGCCCGAAGAAGAGAAGCGAAGCTTTTTGGGCTTGTCGCGCATGCAAATTGCGTCGTTCGCATGGGAGCTGAAGCTGATCTGATCTGACCGGAGCTTGAGGCTGACTCCACTGGCAGAGTGGCAGAGAGCAACTTTGTGTGCGGAGGGGTAGGTGATGCGAGGGGAAACACTTTTGTTCTCAACACTTTTACCCGCACAAATTGAATAAACTGAACAAAAACTTGTTTGCGAAAAACGAAATGTGCTTGCGGACATAATTATAATCTAATTGTTATTTAATTGTACAACGGTTAGGCCATAAGCGCAAGCGTAAGCTGGGTCAAGTCAGAGTTGATGGGACGTGAGAACTGCAGAGTAGTGGAGTCAGTCAGTCCACACGCACATGCCATGTGTTGATAATACTCGCACACCATCCGCATCGTACGTAGCGCGTATATGTATGTATGGATGGGTCACCACTATACTCTACTCTACGATACTCTACTCTCTCGTTCACTCACATAAATAACCGTAACGTGCAGCGGTAACGGTACGTTCGAGTTGGCGCGCTTGCCTACAAACAGTTAAAAGTGAAATTCGAAAATGACTCGGGAGGAAACGCGAAACGAAACGAAACGAACGCCGAACCACACCGAACTCGGGATCTGATCTCCGCGCCAGCTGAGCGAGCGCTACGACGGCTGTTTGGCAACTGAAATGAGCTCCGGGGCCCGACCAGAGCTCTGGCTCTGCTTCTGTCTGTCGTTCATTTGAATATTTCGTTTGTTTGTTTGTTTTCTTGTTGGTTTTCTGGTCGTCTGCCGTGCAGCAAGTTCACTCGCCCTGACTTTTGTACCAACAATTAAGACTTCATTTCTAACTGCCAACGATGCTGGGCAGGGAGGGAACAGAGGCCGGCCCACCGCCCGGCATTTGCATAATTTAATTCCAGCCAAAAACAAAGCCCAGACCAGACGAAAAATGAGGCCTAACGGTCATACCTTTGTCTAGGCCGTAGGTCTTATGGCTGATAAGAAGTGGCTCGAATGAATGGGCCGCTGGGCCTGGGGGGGTTCTAATTAATGTTTCTCATTTTCATTTATTCAAAAATCAATTTACGTGTTTTCTCCAACTATTGTGCATTTCGTTTTTTTTTTTGTTGTTGATTAAATCAAATACTTCATTTAAGGCGCAGCTTTCTAGTCTTTGCTATGAAATGCATAAATGTGTGTACAGCCTTTTCTATGTTTGAATCAAACTTAATATCAATTAGACAACGTGGTCGCTAGCTTCTCCATTTAAAGCTGGTGGCTCGCCGGGAGCACAGCCATCAAGGACATCGCCCAGCTGGCCGAGGCGTTTGATCTGGGCCATTAGATCGGCAATCTCGGGCGTGCAGTTATGGAACTTGCGCAGATAGGTGTACCCACGCATCATCTCGTTGTCCAGCACGCATCTGTGGAAGTATAGTTAATATTAGTTTAGTCACTATCCACAATGCATGTCGATGGCACTCACATAAGAGCAGCCGCTCCATAGTTTCCCGTCTTCTCCAGCCTGTCCAACCACTGATTGATGATGGTTTTAATCATGGGGTCGGTGGCCGGTAGGCTGATGCGGGCGTGGACCAAGGCCTCCTTAAAATATTCGTGGGCCAAGAGCAGATCGATGGCCTCCCTATGCTGGCCCAAGCTAAAGCGATACGTGGCCGCATGCATGATGAAGCCCTTCTCCTCCATCTGCTTGGCATAGGCTTCGCAACAGTCTCGCCAAAACCTAAAACGGAAAAATCTGGGATTTTAGAGAGTGATGCAAAAGACGTGGGCACAGGCTTACACATAGGACACTGAGGGGGCCACAGCCAGGTGACCTTCCGTAAGTGTCTTGTTGGCAATGTGCTCCTCCAACTCCTTGCGCAGCTTAAATGTGGATATGGTCAGGCACAGTGGTGCAATATCCTTCGAGTTGGAATGCTTTAAATTGGTCACTGAAATGATTCTCACGTCATTCGAGGTTCTGGGAGAGCTTGCATTTCACTTACACTCCGTTTCAATGAGCTCCTTGGCCATCACTTTGGTGCCGAATAGTTTGGACACGAGAACGGACTTGTCAATCTTCTCCGCATCTTCGGTCAGCACAATGGCCAGCTTTGCCAGGGCGTTCTTGTTGAGATCCTTGTGGGCTAGGTAGAGGCAGGTGCGGGTATTCTGTGGTTGAAAACATGATGAAGCTGGTGTAATTGTTCCATCTACTTGAATTTTGACTTACGGTTGTCACACTTCCTGGAGCCTGGCTAGCAGCGTCATTCTCCTTGCACTTGCTGCACTCGTTTAAGATCTGGGGAGGCTCTGGTTTCTTTGGGTCCAGGCTCAGAGCGTCGAACATCTCTTCAACTTGTTGGCCATCATTCGACGCCTCTCGATCTGGGATCGATTCCACATCCTGCACGTTACGCGCCCCTCCAGGGAGGCCTTTGTTATACCTACGTCGACCTTTGCGCCGAATTGTCTTAGCCTCTGCACTGGCGGGCGGTGCATACGGCTGCGCCAAGGGACTTGGTAGCCCACTTGACATTGAGCAGTCCATCCACTTTAGAGCAAATGTTTCTCTCGTCTCCAGCCAAGGCCTCTTTGATGTTGATAAGTTCCAGGGACACCGCTTTGCCCGAGCACATCACGACGTTCTCATCGGTGGGCAAGAACATGCCGCACCACATCGGGCAGTGGTAGGTGATGGTCAGAGGCGCCTTCTTCGGATCCAGAGTGTCCCAAATGCACACCTTTCCCTCGATGTGAAAGCTGAGCAAAAGGTTCTTGCGACAGTTGCTCCACTTCAGCGAGGTGATTGAGCCCTTTGGGTCGCTGGCAGTGAATGTATGGAGCGTCCTCCAGTTGCGCTCCGCCTCGAGGAATTCCAGTATTATGATATACTTGTCGTGGCCCACAACAGCAAACACATTGCTCTCCAATGGATTCCAGGTAATGTCCGTAACGTACCGAGACAGCAGCGCAGACTGGCGCAGAATTGGGCCCCAGCTGGGAATCGGGTCGGGCCTGCGTTCGTGCAACTGCAGTACTCCTTCCTCGGAGCCCAAGAACAGAAATGGTCCACGAACGCTCAAGAAACACGGGCGTTCCATTAAGTTAACAACACGAAGTTCTGTCAAAGAAATGCAAAGGAAAGTTTCGTTAAAAAGATCATAGATATATATGTAGAATATGTATGCATGACCTTTGCCCTCCACTGTATTTAGTAATACAGTAGGCTGACGTTTCCAGGAGCAACGCTTAGAAACAAATAACAAGCAGCCCTACTAACACTTTCCCTATTTGCCTTCAGTTGAGGCCCTAGTGTTTTCCTTTCTTTAACAAAGTCGATAATCAAATTTATTGTTCAGTTATAATGCCACGACACAAGACTCTGGTGGAGATTGGGGTGCGCATTATGAAGCGCCTCGAACAACTCGACCTGGATGTGGAGGAGGAGTTCATCATCTTTGTGGTGCATCTACTTGCCCGCGACTTGCGACGCGGCCTGGTCAAGAGCGACCTGAACAAGCGGAATGCCTGTGCCATCATCAGATTCGTGGACGGCATTGTTGAGAGCTATGTCAGCCCGGTGGACTGCACAATGGCCAACATGAAGATGTCGTGGGTGATGAAGAAGGGTCGAGGCATCGACTTGCAGTACGTAAAGGAGCAGTACGAGGAGAAGTTCCTCAGCGAACTGAAGCTGCTCATCGACGACATTCTCCAGTACCCGGAGAGCTGCAACAAGGCGCAGCTGGATCAGCTCTTTGCCAAGATGCAGGTCTTCATCGTGGCCTGCTACAACCTGGGCTGCCCCAAGAACCACGTGCTGCTCAAGCTGACTGCCCAGGCACTGAACAGCGTGATTGGGCGTAGCGACCTGCAGAACTATGTGCTGAAAAAGAAGTACCATCGACTCGAGTACCTCCAGAGACTGGCGGCCACTGTGGGCGGCATTGTCATCTATAATAACGATGGGCCGGATGGGGACCGGGAGAATGTGAGATTTGGTGAGTGCTGTACATAAAGTGCTGTACCCAAAGTCGGTTTTTACTTTTCCCTCCGCATCACAGTCGTTGCCGACCTGGAGATGGCGCAGAAGAACACGAGCGCTGCCTTCCAGCTGGCTCTGGATGGAGCGGCCAAAATGCAATCGATTTGCCAAACGGCTATCGATGAGTTGATTCAACTGGATCCCAAGGACACCACGATGACCTATCGCGTGCCCCTTGAGCACTTGCAGCGCCTCAATCAGTTCACCCTCATCTACGCCATGCTGCAGCGCTGCCTGCGCGCCCTTCATAGCAGCTACGAGAGCACCGTCTATCTCATTGAGGTGGAGCAAAAGCGCTACGACTGTGTTGTGGCGAAGATAAATGACACGCTGGCCATGCGCACGGCCATCGATTCGGAGCTGATATTCGTAAGTGGCAAAGCCTCCCTTTATGTTCGTCGCTCACTTCTAACAGCCCCTCTGGCCGTCCATTAGCCGCACTTTGTGTACATCTCGCAGGTGTGGAGCAATCTAAACAACTTCCTCAATCACATTGTCGAGCTAAACAGGCTGCGCGAGCAACTGGAAGTGCTGGTGGGCCCTCAGATGAAGGATCTGGCAGAGGCCATGATTGCCGAGCTCCAGGCGTTGCACAAGCGCATCCAGGAGCCGCAGAAAATAAACTTTCTTGATCGCATGGCCGTCGTTGCGGACTTTAACACGGACGGCAACTTTTGCAATTTGGCTGAGGCGGATATCAAGGATTTTTGTGCCCTGACCTTGACCTTAACGAACGGGCTCTTGTTGCCGGCAAAAGTGACGCGGCAGCTGTGCATGAACGTGAACATAACCTTTGGCCTGAGGGACCACATGTACGCCCGGTTCACGGAGCTCTGCTTCGAGCAGTTCATACCCGCCTTCAGGAAGGTGATCTTCAATAATGCCAACCTGGCGTTGCTCTTTCAGCTGGACGAGGCGCTCATATCCCAAGAGCTGCAGGACCTGATTGTGGAACCTCCAAAGCAACAAGATTTCGCTGGTCAAACCGAAATGGTCGTCACCAACGACTTGTCGGCCCCGAACTGGATAAACGTGACATGGAATGTGTGGGATTACCACCGCGAGACCATCCACTTGGCAGAGATGCGCAAGCGACAGACCCACGATACCCAGACCAAGATCAGCTATGGCCAGCGCCATGCCCAGAACCAGACATACAACACACGCCAGCACAAATGAGAGGCGCAAATGAGAGGGAAGAGCTCCTTTTCTTCACTCACCCGATTTGGGCTTGGTCACGTCAACGACGTGGAGCTTGCGGTTCGCCACGAAGTATATGTAGTTTTCCTGCCACACCAAACTGTAGACTTCTTTCTTCTGGGGCCCCTGAATGGTTCGCTTCACCTTCATGGTCTCCACGTCGAGAATCGCCACCTATTGTTGAACGTTGATTAATTTTTCTGAAATAAAATCAAAGCGAAAACTCACAGTGCCATCGTAGGTGCCGCAGGCAAGCTGCAAGCAGTCGGGACTCCAAGCCAGGGAGTAGACGTTGCTGCCCACATAGAAAGTGTTGATGGCCGCGCCGTGTGTCGGAAGTTTAGACAGATCAAAGAAGGCCACGCGACGGTCCGAACATCCCAGAGCGATTCTGCAGAACGAGTGATGGAATAGATGAAAATTAGCATCGTATTAAGAAAATTTATTGGTAAGCTTCAGGGGTTACTTGTTCATATCATCCGGACACTCGACCATGGCCCGCACTCCAAATACCAATGAGCTAAAGTTGGAGACTGTGAAGCCAGTGAAGGGATCAATCAGTCCAATCGTGCGATTGGTTTTGGACACCCAAAGCTGCTGTTTGCTGCAATTGCTGGCAACAGACAGTATGTCCTTTGTGCCGCACTTGTGGGCGTTGTCCTTGCTGATCTTGTAGCGAAGCACCTTACGGTCAAATACCAGTGACCAGAACGACAACTGATGCCGACCCAGGGACACAATTGTGCGATCATTTAGCCACAGGACACTGCAGTACTGATCTGTAAAGATATACATATAGGAATAAAGGAATAGTCCAGAGTTGTGTTTTATTCACATGGAGCTCACCTGTTGACTTGCCGTGACTGTAGTTCTTGCCGGCATGGGCGCCCGTGTTCGTATTCCAGATCATCACCACCTCCTCGGCATCAATGGAGACCAGGAGTACGTCTGGCCGAATGGACGAGTTTATGGAACTCGAAATGATCGACTCTGTGCTGCTCTCCTCAACCAATGGAACTGTTGGATCCGGCTCGGAATTCATTTGAATTTGAGCTGTCTCGGGTGCGTGCACTTCCGCCCGGTGATAGATGTGATGCAGCACCTCTCTTTTCGGCTTGGCGGCATCACCATCGACGATCACGGCATCGTCGCTGGAGGAGCTGTAGTGGATCACCTCCAGACTGCCTTCGGTGGAATCGCTGGGCAGGGCGGCATCCTGATTGTTGCTTGTGGCGCTGGCATCGCTGAGGGGACCAGTTGGCTGTGTAGGCTGGCAGTCGTCCAGGGTGACCTCCACATGCTGGTAGCCACCTGCCTCCGAGCGATTGGCCATAATATCTGCCTTCATGCTCTCACAGGCCTCCACAAAATCCAGGGCAGCGGCTCCTGCCGGCTTCTCCAGACCAACAAAGTCGTCACCGCAATCGTCGGATGACTTGCGACGAGCATCGACTGGAGCCCCGAATTCGCATTCCAGATGATCAAAGTTGTAAATGTCAAACGGATCATCGGACTCGGCTGCCATCGACTTGACGAGCGGAGGGGGTTTGGCTTTTAGTTTTGTAGCGGCTTCAACTTCGACTTCGGCTTGCACTGGAACTTCGTCTTTGGCTTCAGCTACCTCATCTTTTTTGAGGCTGCGCCACTGCTCAGCTCGCGAGGACAACTCACTCATTCTTTCCTCCTCATAGGGAAGGGATACTTGCCGCCATGCCAAGCCATTGATGCAGTTCTTGTGGCCATTGAATTTGTAGAGAATGCTCATCTTGAGCAGGTCACAAACTAACACGGCTCCCAGGGTCGTGCCCACGGCAAATATGTTGTCGTTATAGGGAGAGCAGCGCAGGACTTCCAGGTGGTGAAGGCGCGGCGGGAATGAATATGGGACGACGGCAGTAGGTGTTAGAGGCCACACAGTAGATAACCAAATCGCTGGCATCTATCGAAAGTATATTGCCGTTGCTCATGTAGCTCATTAGCACAGACGTTTCAATGTGACGGTTTCCTCTGAAGTTGCGTGCCTCGTGCTGATGTTGATGCGCCTTGTGTCCTGTGACAGCCCCGCCCAGCATGCAGTCCCAGACTTGCACACTCAGATCGTCGCCAACTATGGCAAATGGCTGGCTGTGCCTGCCCCACATGGGACTGACATCGAGTGCAAGGATGTTGAAGCGCGTGGACATGATTTTAGACTTTCGACCTGTCCGCGGCGTTTGCCGGGTCTGCAGATATGTAGTTTATGCTACGTACGCCGGCATAAAGGAAGCCGCCGTCTGGTGTTGCAACCGCCAGCGGTATGTTCGTTGCCGGCGGTGTTGGCACATTTAGATAAAGTAACTGCGAATCCATTTTGATGAAATAACACTGTGCATTTGCACAATTTTCGCGCTTACATTTGGCGTCGAATTAGGGATGATAATTAATTGATATATTCAAATATCGATAGATCGATATATATTAAAACGGGGAAATCGATAAATGCTTTCAGTTTTTTCGGTATTTATTCCTTATGGTGTTATGACATTCGACTTTGCTAACTTTTCTTCAAAGAGGGAGGTAGCATGAGAGACAAAATGCAAAATGAGTGTTCGTAGCCGTCTATATTTATGTTTCATTGCTATCCTCTCGCTCTTTCTTCCAGCTTTTCCAATGACTTTAGGCAATCTCTGTTTTTACAGTCAGTTAGTAGCAAAGTCTTATTGTCATATGGTTATAAATATCGCAAACTGCTCCATACGTTCATCAAATATTCAATTCAGCATGTCTCCCACCAAAGGAAAGCGAAAAGCGTCCAAGTCGAAGCCAAAAAGCAAGCAGTAAGTCTACCAAAAATTGTGAAAGTTCGCTTAAGTTGAGCAACAATATAAAAATGTAATTGCCCTGTAGTCTGCCAGTATTATTTGAGGTATTTTGTAAGCTTATAGAGAACCTTCCGGACATTGAACTCCAGGTTCAATGCGACCTGGAACGGCGGAACGGTGATGTAGTTGGAGCCAACTACAACTTTGTGGTATTATAATGCCTTCTACAAGGACGCCAGTGTCCGCAAGCGATATCCATTTAAGCTGCGCGCGTGTCCGCAACGAATCAAGGATAAGCTGCTCACTATGCCGGAAAGCAGAAGAGGAGTTTGAGGATGAATCAGCTGATGGTGTAACGGTTAAAGCGGACAAGTAAGTACCGTTCGACACCAACCCACCTTTATGTATGACAATATACTCTGTATGGCAATATAAAGAATGGGAAAGTTCCTTTTTCCCGTGACTTACGACACCTTTAAAAAGTACGCGAATAAGAAGAAGATACGCAAGTATATGAAACACAAGCAAAAAAGCTCGCCAGCAGGCACCTGGCACTCACAGAAAGGACATCGTATACGGAGATTCTACTACTACTTCTACATGTTTCCCCAAGAGCGAAAGTCCACCAATGTGTTCCCAAAAGCACCTGATGCTCTGAAGCCTAAGTTGTGGGAATTCGGTTATCCCATGGATGAATCGGCTGTCACGAGTTTAGCACAGCATAACAAACTAAGGAAAAAACTCAAGAGGCGTCGGAATCCGAAAAAAAGCAGGTGTGTCCACGCCAGTGGAGTATGAAGTATTTTCTGAATTTTTTTCAACGCTTTGTACCTTTGACAGCAAGATTTCGATAGCGAGCTTTGAAGAATTCCAGAAATATCTGGCGAACCTCTACGATATTGTGTGGCAACTGAAGCTCAACGACCCCGACTATGTGGCCTTGGGCTTTGAGGATTGCGCCTATGCCTATTACTTGGCATTTTATCGAACGTCGGAGATTCGTGAGCGATACAAATACACCCTTAAACCATATCCGCCGGACATCATGATCGCTCGAGTACTTGCCATACCCAGTCGCAAGGAAGCTAAGAAACTAGGGCGAACTTTGCCAGAATTAATTAGTGCATCCCCAGATCTGGAGCAACCCAAGAGCCCAGATTCGGTCACAGAAACAGAATCTGACCGGTCATCTGTCGGTTGTGAAAATTTTCTGAGTCGATCGACCTGCTCAGTTATTGCCGAAAGATCAAATGGATCCAAGGAACTGGACGACCCACCGAGATCTGAGTTAATCCTCTGCTATGAAGGTGTCACCCAAAAATACCCCATAACCCCGGAATGCTTTTGTTGGTACATTAACTACAGGGACCTGATTTACCAGCTTAGGACCACAGACGAAGAGAATATAACGAAAGGTGCGACGTACCTTTCGGATAAAGAGTTGATGCGCCGCTTCTACCACGCCTTCTACACAGATGAGGGCATCCGGAAAAGGTACCACTTCACATTTACAGGTGCTTCCCGGAGCATCGGCAGAAGCTTCTTCAGTTTGCCCAGCGCGTGGGCCAAACGGAATCAGAAGGGTAAAATGGACATATTGCTGCATCTTACGTGTCGTTTTGAACTGGTTTTTATATTGCAGGTCATCGAATGCAGTTGAAAAGGCAGCCGAACAGCATCGACCAGCTCCAGTAGAGGCAGCCACGTAAGTATCTCTGTTTTCTGAGTGATCGTGGTTTTCGCGTGTTTAATTACGTTTCTACTTTTGCTTTAAGTTTCCCTTTTAGCAAGTTCCAGTTATACTAGAAACGTTCCTTAGATACATAAACTATAAGGACTTAGTGAGGGAGCGCTGCAAAAGACAAACAAAACTTCATCGACAAGCAATTTCAGTGCCGCTACTATCACATTTTACGTATAAAATCATAATAAGAGTTCTTTTAACTATAAATTTAGTGAGATCACTCTATAAGGTGCTAAAAAAATCTATATGCAATTGTTATTCACATTAAAAGAGAAATTACTGAAAACATTGCCCTTACAGGGTAAGAAACAATCAAGAGCAAGTCGGATAGTTTTTAATTTGTTGTTAGGAAAGTGGCTGCAGCTGCATCGAGTTGGGTTTCATTTAATCTTTAAACCTAAGCCGTTTAGTTCATTTGAAAAGCCGCGCCTTTCTCATAAGACTTGTGTCTTAAAGTAATCGATACTTGTGTCTTAAAATAATCGAGACTTGTGTCTAAAAATAATCGAGACACTTTTGGCGTTTCCGGGTGAATGCTCGCCATTAAAGAAGAAGACACACAATAACAACGCAAAAACTCCGTCACTGGGACGAAAAAATTGAGCTAAATAGTTATTTATTCGTATTAAAAATGGAATCCAAGCGTGAGAGAAAGTCCTCGTTGGTATGTTGTCTCGAAATGCATTGAAAGCATAATGAAATCATATTTGTGTGGCCCTTTTTAGCCACCACTTTCCCCCTGTCCCATTTCCGACATCACGGATGATGAGCTGGTCACCATTTCTGTGAGGGACTTGAATCGGACCCTGAAAATGCGTGGCCTCAACCGCGAGGAAATCGTACGTATGAAGCAGCGAAGACGCACGCTGAAGAACCGCGGCTATGCTGCCAGTTGCCGCATCAAGAGAATCGAGCAAAAGGACGAGCTGGAGACGAAGAAATCGTGTGAATGGACCGAGCTGGAGCAAAGGCACGAAGACAACGAGCTGATACGCGTCGAGGTCGGAAACTGGAAGAACAAATACAAGGCTCTCCTTCATTTTGCTAAACAAAACGATATTCCCATTCCGAGAGAGCTGGAGGGCTGCTGAGACCAGTCGAAGGACCAGTCATTCCCATTTCTCTTTCAATACAAAATTTAAATAAAACTTGGCAAAATCACCTGTAACAATAGTACAATAGCTGGAAACTTCACTTTTACTTGCTTCACTTGCTCTACCTATAATAAAAATATTGTATTTGTATTCAGACACCCTGTTTACTGGACGCATAAACAACAGGCCGTGCAGGTCGATCGCTGTGAATGCCAAAAGGCTTGGGGCGACGAAACTCAGCCAAATGCTGGTTATGTATTCATTCTACTATAATATTTTTGGTCCATTGTAACTAAGCGGAATCGAAAGGCTGGGGATCCGCAGCCCCGACCCGGTGTCAGGTGTCCCACATAGAATTTGTAACTTCACGGACCCGCATCAACTGCCCGTACCTGACACATGGCATTTCGGTTCTTTGCTAAATCTCTACTCTACGGCCTGCCACTGGGGATTACCTTCCTCGACTGCGTGGGCTATGTAGCCAGAGTGGACGGTAAGTTGCCTGCCGTAGGAATTGCTTGCTAGCTACGACAGAATCACGCTACACCACATCCACATCCTATACAGGTACCTCCATGCAGCCCGCACTCAATCCAGTGGCAGACGTGAGAGATTATGTGTTCCTGTTGCGTTGGGGGAATCACAACTGTGATGTGGAGAGAGGGGACATAATATCACTGGTCTCGCCGAAAGATCCCGCCCAGAAGATCATCAAACGCGTTGTCGGCCTGCAGGGCGATGTGGTTTCCACGATAGGCTATCGTGATGAGATAGTCAGCGTTCCACAGGGCCATTGTTGGGTGGAGGGTGATCACACGGGCCACTCCATGGACAGCAATACCTTCGGGCCAGTGGCGCTGGGTCTGATGACGGCGAAGGCGGTGGCAATCGTTTGGCCTCCAGAGCGTTGGCGCCTGCTGGAGAACGAGCTGCCCAGACGACGTGCGCCCATTCAAGTATCCAAGACTGGCCACTACAATTAGCCCGAGGCTAGAAGACTGACCAGTTAAGAGTCTTTGATGATAGTTCCAATTATGTACATCCACAGATCTACATGCATATGTATATATATTTTTTAAATCCCATCTTGTGATCCCCTCACTCAAGCAAGACAAGGCAGGATGTTCAAAATTAAAAATTAAACAAATAAAGTTATAGTTTATTTAAATACACATCGGTGAACCGATCCTTCTATAGTATTTGTCCAATATCCTCGCGAGGCTTGATCCCATATTCCTCCACTAGGCGCAGGGTCTGCTTGAGGGCCACACCAGCACGCACGATCTCGTAGCATCCCGGCGTGGCCAAGTCAATCACAGTAGAGGCAAGGCGACGCTCTTCGGTGAGACCAATCTGACCGGCATCAAAAACGGCGCCCAGCTGGGGCCAAAGCGAACGGAACTCGGTCACCTGGAGGCTGCTGGGTGCACTGGAGCGATTGGCACTGGTAAGGGCGAGCGGCTGTTCGTGCCACACGGCGCACAGGTCGCGTATGAACTTGAAGTCTGGAATGCGGATGCCTATCTTGGAGGTGCTGGGATTCAGGAAACGATTGCTCAACTCGGGCGTCCGCTCAATCACTATGGTCAGAGGGCCCGGCAGCAAACGAGTTAGCAGCTCGTCGCTGAGGTGGGCGGCCTGACCATAGCGACGCAGCGCCTCAATATTGTTTACGCAGATGGCCACAGGCTTGTGTTCATCCCTTCCCTTAATCTCGTACATGCGCTGGATGGCATGCTCGTTGTTGGCATCGCATGCCAGTCCATAAACGGTGTCTGTGGGCAGTGCTATCACCTGGCCGCCCAACAGGCATTTCCGAGCCACCTTCAGAGCGGCTCTATCCTCCACTTGACACACCGGTGTCTTCTTCTCCGCTGTTTGGGGCTGCATTGTGCCGACTCTGGGATGGGCTTGTTGCCCCAGGAGACGAGTAATAAGCCGTGTTTGTAGGTGGCGCATTAGTCCCGCCAATTGTGTCCGCACTGGTGGTTGCAGCACTTGTAGAATGTGGTCATGGGCTCGTCAGCCGACCGGGTTTGAATTTGCATAAAATATGCTCGCTTGTGGCTACACGAGGGACAATCGGCGTCCGTTGAATCGACGTTCTCCCACGCCGCCTTGCCACCCAGAACGTGATCCACCTCCTGCATGGACGGAAATTCAAGCATTATTATTAATACAACCAAAGGAACTTGAATTGCATCATCAAATTGAGGGACTTACCTTGAGGCGGGGAAAGGTTTTCGTTGATATCTTACGCGTTATCTTCGATATATATGGGCAGGTGTTACATGTGAAGCGGTGGCTATCTGTATCTTCCTCAATGATCAATATATTGCCGCACGATGGGCAGAAAAACAACATAGTTGTTGCCTGTTTTGAGCACGTTGAATGCAACCAGTGTGACCCCGGGCTTGTCGATAAAATACAGCGTCTAACCTCTATTTACATTTACGGTCACACTATTATATTTTCGGTATTTTCCGAAATGCAGCTGTGAGATTTTCAGCTATCTCTTACACGGTCACATCGCCATACTGTAGCGTTTTCGCGAATTTTTACGAAAAAAAACAAAATAAGAAACAAAATTTAAATCTTATTTATAAACAATTAAGGAAAAAGTAAGTAGTCAAAATGTCGGCCGACGTACGTGATATTCTGGACATGGAGCGTGCCAATACGCCCGAAGTGACAAAGGATTCCTTCCTTGCAACAAAAAAGCGTAACTTCGAACGGTAAACAGAAATATTTTGTTGAGGTAAATGAACATTTTTAACAAAAACTATGTTTACCAGAACCAAACATGCCTCTCGGCGTCCCGAGGGAATGCACCGCGAGGTGTTCGCCCTGCTCTATACAGACAAGAAAGATGCCCCGCCGCTGCTGCCCACAGACACGGCTCTGGGCATTGGAGGCGGCTACAAGCAGACCAAGGCACGCCTGGGGATGAAGAAGGTGCGCAAGTGGGAGTGGGCGCCGTTTACCAACCCGGCGCGCACCGATTCGGCCGCCTTCCACCACTGGAAAAGGGTCAGCGATGATTCGGGAGAGTATCCCTTTGCCAATTTCAACGTACAGCTGGAAATCCCTCCTACACCATGACAGAGTACAATGCGCACTTGAGGAACAACATAACCAACTGGAGTAAGGTGCAGACAGATCACCTGTTTGACTTGGCAAGACGGTAAACAATTGCAATTAGCCATTGTATTGAAAAATATTTCATCAACCAAGTCCTATCACAGCTTTGATCTTCGTTTTATCGTGATGGCGGATCGATGGAATCGCCAGCAGCACGGGGACAAAACTGTGGAGGAGCTTAAGGAGCGCTACTACGAGGTCGTGTCGCTGCTAGCTAAGGCCAAGAATCAGACCATCGAGAAGAGAATATATTCGTATGATCCGGAGCACGAGCGGCGCCGCAAGGAGCAGCTCGAGAAACTGTTCAAGCGCACCACCCTGCAGGTGGAGGAGGAGCAGATGCTCATCAATGAGATGAAAAAGATCGAGGCTCGCAAAAAGGAGCGTGAGCGCAAGACGCAGGATCTACAGAAACTCATCTCGCAGGCGGATCAGCAGAATGAGCATGCCTCCAGTACGCCCAGCACTCGCAAATACGAAAAGAAACTGCACAAGAAGAAGGTGCACCATCAGCCGCGACCCTCGAAGGTGGACTCGGTGGTGAATGCCATCGAAATAGGTAGCAGCGGCATCAAGTTTGCCGATCTGCGTGGATCCGGGGTCTCGTTGCGGTCGCAGAAGATGAAGTTGCCTGCCAACATTGGCCAGCGTAAGGTGAAGGCTCTCGAGCAGGCCATACAGGAGTTTAAAGTTGGTAAGTTGACTAGCTGTGACTCTGTCCTTCACGTGCTAATTGTATTGTTTTTACAGATCCCGCCCCACCGCCCACTGAGGATATATGCACAGCCTTTAACGAGCTGCGTTCCGACATGGTGTTGCTTTGTGAGCTGCGCACGGCCCTGTCCACCTGCATCTACGAAATGGAGAGTCTGAAGCATCAGTACGAGGCTGCTTGTCCGGGCAAGGTAAGTTAATAACAGATCAAAATGGAATACAACCAATTTGTTTTTCCTAATCACTGCAGACGCTGAACATACCGCCCTCGATGGTGCCCGTGAAGACAGAAACCGTGGACAATAGCACAAATTAATTAAGTTAGCACTATCCGTTACCACGTAGATCTAATGCTGCCCCAGTGGCTGCTTCTGCTACTGATGCCCCGACCAAGCAGACGTAGCATAATGTACCATACGTACCATACGCAGTTGACGTAGACGTGTGTGCGGCGTGCTAATCATTGTAACCCGTTTTCCACTGTCCATATTTGTGCATTGCGCTACTCCCAGTCCGCTTGGGGAATAAATGGATAAACAAGAAAATTGTTTTGCGGCACATTCAATGTGAAAATCAAATAGCCCACGGCCAGCGATAGTCATGCCAGATGCCATGTCGAGTGTGAGAACTTTTTCCGCTGCGTGATTTATTTTCCATCCAGCACTTCTTTTGCAGCCCGACGATGGCCAGTCAGTCGGCTAGTTAGTGGCCAGTATTTGGGTTAAGCCTGCAGTCGAATGCGTCTCTGGGCTCTGGCGATCTTTGGCAAGCGAAAAATGAGAATTAACTTGAACCGCGTGGATATGTACTCTTACCATTCCATGCCTGCCCACACAGTGCCACACTGCAGGCGGAGGCGGAGGCGGCTGATTCAGCCGAAGTCAGCAACGACAGCGAACAGACCAGAGACCAGACCAGACCAGAGACCGGACCAGTATTTGTGAATGAATCGACCGAATGCGAAGGCAAACACCCAGGCACACACACCCATACAGACATACACAGACCAGACAACGCATATGAAATCATTCTGGTGGCGGCTCGAGCCGCCTTACCTGAGCGTAGGCCGCTCAGTCGAGTTTCAGACGTGGTCGTGTTCAGTTCGTGGCAGTTGATTGCGTGTACTCTCCTCCGTCTTCTCTTTGTCGATGTGCACCTTGTTGCCGCATGCAGCCAACGTTCGTACCAAGCGGCAATTGTGAAAAATGCAAATTTGACAATACCCAAAGAACGGTCGTCGCCAGTTGTCAGTGGAGTTACGATCGCGAGTGGCACAAAGCCTACCTGACCCATCATTATCATCATCGTCAGCGTCAGGGACTGGGACAGCGATAGCGACAGCGTCTTTGTCCGTGTCATCATCCCTAAAAACTCTTGGAATCCTGGCGGGGGGCAAGACAAACATCAACAGCGTCGGATTCGCATCCGTTTCCGGTTCTTTCAGTTGACTATTATTCTACTTGCACTCCCGAGTCAGACGGTCGGTCGGTCGGTCGGTCATTCGGTCTGTAGTTTTTCATGAATGAAATTTTAATTTCGACTGTGCCTCTGTGTGTGCGCGCGTGTGTGTGAGCCTTCTGTCCAGCTCCAGCGGTGTCAACTGACGTCCCATTCCATACATTTATTGCCGTTGCCGCTGTTGTCGCTCCCTGGGCGTCGGTGCACCGTAAAGATCTTTATCGCATTCTAAATACGTTCTGGAGCATAAGGCAGAAGACAGCAGCGTTTTGTGTGTGTTTCTGTGTGTGTGTCAGGGCCCAGTGCCAGTGCCAGGTAGAGGCCAGGTTGGTTAATGCTGTTTATTGTTCTATGAATGTTGCCAGCGATCGCCTGCCTGCCTGCCTGCCTGATAAAGCACGCTGATAAAGATAAAGAACCATGCCATCACACTATCTCCGGACTTTGTCAGCAACCAGCAAGATGTGGCCCAAGCTAAGGTGAGTCGCCGCCACAAAAGGCAAATACTCGTAAAAGCCGCCCACAACGTTTTATGTTGTAGAAATCGAGTTGGGACAGACAGACAGCCTTGGAATGGCATATGTACTTATGTATGAAAAGAGTCGTGAAATACATTTGGCGATTTCCGTTGCCTCTTCGTGTGCCGGAGAACTTAGCGGGCATTTAATCTAATAATAACACTCTAATTGACTGCGATTCGGCTTAGGCATAATCAGAGTCAGTCTCCATTCCGACTTGAGCCGCTTCGTGTGGGAAATTATAATGTTTTGCCTATAAAGATTTCAATCAACCTAAAGTCATCTCTTGCGTTGCGTGTGTCTCAGCTTTCGTTATATTTCATGGGCTAATATCTTTCAAATTTCAATGCAACAACGGAGGGGGAGTTTGTTCAACCTACGCACCAGACGATACCCAGAAGAAATGCAAGTGAGGGAAGGGGAGGACGAGACAGATACTACACCCAAAATGAACCCACACACGGAGGCGGCTTGGCCTGGCCTCCCTTCTGCTGTTCGGTTTTACGCGCAATTAGCGCTTTGTCGTTGCCTTCCCTACTCTCCAAGCTTTTATATACTCTTTATATATATATCTCTTCCAGATTCTCTATAAATTATCATTTTCACAGCAGGCAGCTCTGGATCTTCTACTTGAGTTACAGCTGAAGAAAATCTTTGTATTTTCATTTCATTTTCAAACGCCTACAACAACAATGAAAACGGAACAAAGATTGTTGTTCATAATTAATGTTTATATAATTTTTTACTGCTTTACATGCGGCTCATTAGCCGCTTGGGCTGCGTATCCATCTCCCTGTTCTTCTCCGTCGCTTCGTTTTGTGTATGTGTGTGTGTGTGTATCTATGGATATGGGCCGGCAAGTTCGTTGCCTAAGTCTTTTGTTTGCTCGTCTGTGGGCGTCCGTTTTGATGCGGGAATGAAACGACAGAAATACAGGGGGAAAAATAACCAAGAAACAACAAAACAAAAAAGAGAGATAATAAAAATACATTTGTGCCACTTACTTGGTTGCTGGTGCTGGCGATGTTGCTGCTGCCTCTTGGCTTTTAACTGTTGGCTGGTTGCTCCACAACAAGTTGCCAAATTTGGCAATGGGAGCGCAACAGCAGCAGCCAGCAAGCAAGAGATACTGTAGATGCCTGCTGCTGCCGCTACCTGCCCACTTACTTTTGTGCCCAATGTGTGTCGCCGTCGAGGTAATAAAGTTAACAACAGTCAGATGATCTCTCCCCCGAAGATGATTCTAAACCGAAACTAAACACGGTCTTGGCGAATGGACATGATAGTAGGGGGTTCCGTTTCTCTTGGAATCTCCATCATGCATATGATCTGTGTGGATTTCTGGCAGTGCACATACATAAGGCATTCAGCATCCCATTCACTTAGCATACTCCTCCGCAGCATCCAAGCAGCCGCAGCCGTAGCAGCAGCAGCAGCAGTTGGCGCTGTCTCTGGCATTTGCATTTGTGTGTGGGCTGCGGCGTGGAGCTCTTGGTGTGGGCCCGGCAATTGTATGTGTCTGTGTGTGTATCTATGTGGCATGTTGTATGTTGTCGCATAATATCTTTAATTTAGTTCATTTTCAAACCCATTTCCGTGCCCTGACTTCAGACAGCTTTCTTCTTGTACAATACTCGTATTTTCCATACCGACTTGATTCAATTTTTTGACTGCCGCACAGCGATATTCATTTTATTGGATCTCTTCGAGACTCTGAGTGTGTGTGTGTGTGTGTGTGGTGTTCGGTTCGACTTGACGGCTTTCGAAATGTCGCAATTAACAGTCGATTTAGCATTATGCACATGCGTTGGCGTTCTGCTCCTCCACTCGCTCTCCGATGCCTGTGTGGGCTGTGAACTTGGCTTTTTCTGTGTGGTTTATGGCCTGCTCTGCTTGTGCTGGGCTCCATCCATCCATCGTCATGAAATTCTAGAGTTAAGGGACTAACTTGTATATCAGTCTGTGATCAGGAAATATAACATAAAACCAATTATTCTTGGCGCTTAGAAAACGTTAGAGTTTATTTGTAATGAGTATTCTTAGACCTTGAGGCATCCTTCCTCTGGTAATCCCAATCTTTCTTTACACTCTGCTTACTTCTAAGCTCTCTGGATCTGCGTGGACTCGCTTCTAGTCGCAAATTGTTGGTAATATTGTCACCGCAACTGCAAATCACTGGGCTGACAAACTTGTTTCTCCTCCAAACAAAAAGCAAAAAGTCAGAGACAAAATAACAGCCACAACAAGTCAAGTCGGTGAAATAAAATTAGTGAGTATTATTTTTTTCGAGAGTGGGCCGAGACAAGTCAGCGGAAGTGTGTGGGTGGCGGCTGACTGTTGTCTCTACCGAGACGCTCGAACTGTTGGGTCTGCCAGTGTTTTTGCTGTTTGAATGGGATTTGGCTTTGTCGCCGTTGTCTTTTTGTCGGTTTTCAAGTTTTTCTGTTGGGCAAATTACTTTTTAATGGAACACTCACGTGGGCAGCTGCTCGGCCAGGCACTGGCACTCGAACAATTATCCAAATCGGAGACAAAGTAGCCCGTAAGTGACGGCAATTGCTGCAAGTCGAACTTCTGTCGGAGGTCTCTTGTGGGGGCTTATGTGTTCGGTAAATCTCTACACAAATTCCCGCACATGTGCGACTCTTGGACGAACAGCTGGCTTATCCCATCCAATACGATCCGATTGCACCTGGGGCAAGGTAAACAAACCATTATTTGTTGGAACGGTCTTAAGCCGGCCTTTGTTCGCATGCATCTTTATATTTTATTCACCAAATCTTGCACTTTACGAGCGTCTCAGTGTCAGTGCAGAGGTCCGAGCATGAATGAACCAGGTCCAGGCGGTGTTTCATTTAAATTAAATTGGATTTTCGTTGCCCGGAATCTCTGTGTGTGTTTTGTCTGCCATTTGCATATGAATATGGCCGACGGCAGCCACCGCAAACAACTGAAAGCAATTTGAGGCTCGAAATTTATGGGCATCCACATCGAACGTCTGCTCCTGTAGCCTCTCATTTCATTTGCCCCAAAGGGGCGAGAATTATTTATACATCCATTCATACACACAAACATATGTATGTACATGTGTGTATATGTATTTTCTGAATCTCATGCATTTTATTTGTGGCATAATGAACGATAATATCATCAGGCACTTGTCAACAAGTAAATATTGTAAGTTCGAAGACAATAAATTCATTCTATGTTAGTAATATTCTACAACTTTTCTTAAGGTAAATCAATAAAATTAATAATATCAAAATAATTAAATAGCATTTGATTACCAATTTATTAAGGGAAATAACTTGAAATACCTTCATGAATCGCACTCTGAATGAATTATGATTTAGTCATTATTATATTCATGTGTATGTAAATGGAAATACAATACATATTTACGTTGTTCTGCATTCAGACAAGGACCAGCATCCGTTTCCGTCTTACGTCCAGAGACGACCAAATGCGTCCGTCATTCACACATCGAATTCTCACAGGGCTCAGGAGGTAGGGCCCAGGATGAGGATGGGCCACACAATTAAATCCCTTTTGCCTGTGTTTCCTGTCGCCTTTTGTCTCCTCCTTTTCCCTTTTTTTTTTTTTTTTGGCATGCTAAATACTTACGCCAGACCACAATTGTTGCTGTGGCTACTTCAATTTCGAAAGCAGCTGCTTCGGTTTTATATTTTCCCCTCTTGCCTGTGTGCAACACGTCTGTGGTTGCCACTTGCGTGACATTTCGACCTTTGGCGGCTGGCCTGGCTGTGTTGCAGCAAAACTTTTACTATTTTCATGCTAGGCATAAATTTCATTTGCCACACACACACACACACACACACACACACGCACACACATAGCGAAGCAAGCCAGCCGCGACACGACACACATCCAAGAGGCACATTTCGTTGCGCTTTCAACGCGCCAACAATGCCACAGCAGGTTGATATTCAATATGGCGAAAATATGTATAAAAAACTATCAAACTACCGAACTACCAAACTACCGAAGTACCAAAAGATATAGCAAATTGTTAATTTCGCCTTTAACCTATGCAACATGCTGCTGTCATTATGATTAGCAACATGTTGCCAAATTGGCCACTGTTGCTGCTGTTGCTGCTGCTGTTTTTACTGCAATTCCATGTCATTCGCTTGCGCTAACTAAACAACAACAACAACAACAAAAACAGACTTTAACCTAAAGATACTTAAACCGAAAGATTCTTAAAAAATAGAGTTAACTTTAAGCTGAACTAGCAAGCTGGTAAATTGTTTCTTTAAAGCTAGAATTTACAATAAAAAAGATACTACTTTTTATTTACTTATTATCTCTTTTAATTGCTCCGAAATAATACCTTAAGGCATACCTTTTATTGTATAATCAATTCCATTACCTACCAAAGAGAATTTCCACTTCGTTGTAAACAATTCACAATTATTTTGGCTGTAGTTTTTTTGTTTGGTTGCCAAAGAAGGCAGGCCAACAAAAAAAAAAAAACACAAACAAAAAACGCGTTTTTAATTGTTCAATGGCTTATCGCATGTTTTGGCCATTTGGGGAGCGCAAAACCAAACAGCATAAAAACACAACAAATAATAATACATATATTAAGCTCGCCTGTGCCAGTTTAAGTTTTAACTTATGTGAGAAATAAATAAGAAAAGAAAAATACTCGATTTTAACACGATTTAAGTTAATGGCAGCAGCGAATGATTGCATTTTGGAATTTTTCAATCAGTTTCGTATTTTTTCGTATTTTGTGGCAAGTTTTGCAGACACACACACACATTTACGCCCATTTTGTGGCATCATTATCATATATATATCTTTGTATCTGTTGGTGTTCATCTGTGACTTGGCTCCAGCATCAGCCCGGCTACAGGCGGCTGCAAAAGTCTCTTCTGTTCGCTTCGGTCTGTTCCACAGAAAAACGTTGCAATGCCGTTACCAGCACAACTCGAGCATTTGCCTCACACGGATACATATGTGGCACCAATACACGGACGCGTGCGCAAAGGTTTATTTCCGTTGACGTGCCTTAATTCCAGTCAGTTTCGGCTGGCCTCCCTGGCTCCGGCTGACGACGATAATGATGATGGCGCTTGAACTGTGCGCCTACACACACAGCGCGCGAAACAACCAACAGCCAACAGCCACAACCAACACAGAGCCCCCGGCATTGGTTAGCAGTGCGACGAGGAGTCCATTAGCTGCGGGATGTGACTGCCCCGGAGGCATTCAAAGATACATAGATACAAATTTGAGTTAGCTAAGGTTCGGTGGAGTAGAATCCTGAAAGAGTATTTCCAAATTCGTTTTCATCCGCTCCACAGTCGTAGCTCTTGTGGCTCCGGTGTGTGGGAGCTGGGTGGTTTCTGCTCTCAGATGAATAATCAACCCAAACTGGCGTCTCCAGTCTGCCACACAGAGAGAGGAGGTGTCGAAGACGACGGCTCCAACTCTTTTTCGGTTTTGTTTGGTACTCGGAGCCGACTGGTTGTCGATTGATTAGCAAGTCTGTGGCAAGTTTAAAGCCAAACAAACCGCCAGCAAGGAGTCGTCGGCTAGTTGGCCAAATCAAACACAACTGATATGTGAGATTGAGTGTGCTTCCCATCTGGCTGAGTCAGCGGTTGGATTCGACCCGATCCCGATTCCGATCCTGTGATGTGATGTGTGAGGCGTGGCATTTTATGCATAATTAGCCACAATGTGGCAAGGGGGGAACAGGACGGAAATTAGAGGCACTCAAACGTTGCGAGCCGTTGACCAGTTAGCGTGACAGGGTAGGAGTCGAAGTCGGAGTCGGTGTCGGGGTCGGGGCATTCGTCTGAGCTGCATTTTAAATAATTTTTATTGTTGAGGATGTTGAGAGCCAGAGCCCAGTGCCCAGGGCCACTGCTACTGCTACTGCTCCCCTACCCGTGCTGGCAATGGTCAACACACAACACTTTTCTGTTCTACCAAGAACTGATTTATTTTGACCACGTACATATGCAAAGCGCATTCTAATGGAACCACGCAGTCAGGCAACCGGACAGCCGGAGAGCCAGGGCCAGTGCCAGTACCAGTGCCAGTGCCAGTGCTTCCTCTTGGCCATTGTCTCTCGTACAATTTGTATTGTAGTTACGCTCTGATTTTTGAGCTTCCACCTGTTGCCATGGCTTTTGCATGCTACGCTTCCCTGATCAGATTATGCGTTATAGAACACACCACACTCACACATACATTTACTTACAGTCAATTGTTGTATGGCAAACGGAAATGCCGCCTTTGTTGAGCGGAAATACAAAATGATATTGTTCTGTGTGTGCTTTGCATTGGCTCTGCAACAAGAACCATGTCTGTGCGATTGACTTTGAATGGGAATCGAGTTGCAACATGTTGCACTGCAGCTATCAATTACATGGGCTCCCCATCTCCATCCCCAGTGAAGGTCTTAGTCTCAGTCTCAGCCCCATCTGCATTGTCAGCCCCTTGTGCTCGGTCGCCCACTTGTAGACACAGTCTCAGCTCTGTGTCCCCCTATGTGTGGGCATGCAACAAATGCAAAGTTGAGCCAGAAATTATGCAAAATGTATATACATTAGTATCGTATTTTATACATATATCAGAAAGGGAATAAGTCATCCGCCTGGGGCGTAGTAGAAGCTGCGGGGTGTGCGCAGAGGCGAGAGACTGCGGAGATTGCAGGCCACACGCAGATTGGGCAGATTCTGGGGATTTCGACAGAAGCGATCCCAGCCCTTCCAGTACTTGAAACCCTCGCGCTCCTGAATCATTCTGGCACAGGCAATATCATCGCCAATATCATCGTTGGAGAAGTCTTAGAAAAGTAATACAATTGGTTAGACTTGTACCAATGGAAAGTACTTTAAATTACCTTCACATTTCATATTGCATCGCCCGCCCTTGCGTCCCTCGGCGCAGTAGTCCTTGCTGTTGATCTGAAAAAGGCCATAGTTTTTGCTGTCGTTCTCCTTGCGTGTTATCTTGGTGGTGTCCAGGTTGCTTTCGTGTTCCACCAGGCAAATCCCTGCAGGAAAAATACATCTCAACCGGGTTCAGCTCACACAACTTTCAGCCACTTACAATTGGAGAGGAAAGTCTTGTCAAAGTTGTAGTTTTCCACCAGCACGCGGGTGAGTTCACAGCGCAGATACTTCTTGGACTCGGCCCGCTCCGATCCCAACAGCAGCAGGACCAGCACGGCCAACAGACATACCGAAAGATGTTTCATTTTTAACTGAAATTCCTACAGACATTAAAGTATTGCTGGAGGTGCAAAGTATTAAACGAACTGTTCGGTGGATCACTTTGATAAGTCTGCTATGTGTGTGTGCTATGTTTGTTGGCTAGCTAATCATTTATGGGCATACTTAATTAATCACACTCATACTAGCACACACACACACATTGAGTTCTAGGAATTTGCTTGCATTTTCATAAAGTACTCACTCGCATTTGGTGTACAAGTTCTATGGGATAACATTTGCATGATATTCTTAGAACAGCTCTAATTGTTTGCTCTAACACAGAAATGTATGCCTTTGTTTGCACCCACATAATTGGTTTCTTCTTATTGTTTTATCCATGATCTAACTTACTTCAAATAGCTATATACTTATCTGTGATCAATCTCTTCCTTAGTTAGTCATCTTTTTGTCTCTGCTAAGATTCTTCTATTCAAGTTCCCCAAATAGTTTATGGTTGGTACTACTTAGATCATTAAGTACACGCACGTACACGTTTCACTTTTGTTTGATTTGCATACTCAGAGATCGGCCAAGAATGAGAATGGGAATAGAGTGTGAGTGAGTGAGTGACTTCCCCCGACAGATATGTACATACTTCTGGCAGAGCAAACTGTCTGTTTGTTTGTTTACTTTCATGTTGTTAATGAACAACAGGAAACGAGTTTGTTTCGCGGAGTATCTGTATCTACGAGTTGCTATAATTATAAACTGCTGTGCCCCGGAGTATCCGAGTATCTTCTTACCGCGTTTCGTGGGCTTCGGTACTCGATTGCGTGCTTAAACAATCTCATTTGCACACGTCGCTTGCTCGCTCGCTGCCAGGTCCCAGGTGCGACGCTGCTGACCCGAGCTGAAGTACTAAAATCGAAAGCAAAATGCTTCGAGTATTTCTCCACATAGATTCGGGGGGCGCTTAGGAAATTCTCTCCCCAAATGCCGAGCACACCGACGATTGTCGATCGCTCCCACTCACCCACTCGATCTCTCTCTCGCTCTATCAGTGGGAAACGTTCTCCGTTTTGGCTGATTAAAGCTGATAAGGCGACACTTGCACATTGAACGTAATAACATGGTTGAGTGGCTTCCCTCCCTGTCGATCTGTGCTGAGAGGGTTGGGATTTCTCCCCATTTGGGTTGGATCTGGGCATGGTATCCCGTCTGCACTCTCACAGCTCACTGCTGTCTTATCAGTTGTTTAAAATAAAATAAAAGTTGAATGAAGTGCAAGTCAAATATCAGCTTTGGGATCGCCTCAGAGCTGATAGTGGAGAGGAGATTCCTGGAAATGCTTGCTAAAAAATTGCGCATTGCACAGTCTGAATACATTATCGTACGGGGGCATCATGGCTTAAGCTGTATATTAATTAGTAGCTAGAGTAATAGTAGAGTACGTGTTTAAGGCTAGCGAGAAAGTCGGGGGAAATTGTGGGCAAGTCTGGATGGAGCCCGTGCGAGCGTCCTAGCAGCGAGAGACGTCGGGCAACGTGCGCCCACGACATTTGCTCATCCAACCGGGCCAGGCCTGGAAGCCGTGGCGATTGAAGATCTGCATGGCACAACGTGAATCATCTGAGATCTCATCGTTGAGGAACTCTGTAATATGCAAACAAAAATCTCTCTTAGTCTCTGCCTATGCGCGTGGGTGGACGACTCGCCTCGATTCGACTCACCTTCGCATTTGATGTTGCAGATGCCACCGCGACGACCTTTGCGACACCAGTTTTTGCTGTTGATCTGTTGATTTGTGGTTTTGTGGTTTGGTTGGATGAGTGGCACAGAGCGTACATACAATATGAGATAACCCACCTGAAAGAGTCCATAGCTGACGCTCTGGTTGGGCAGCTGCATGGACTTGGACGTGCTGCGTCCGCTCTCCGACTCCACTAGGCAGACCCCTAAACACAAACACAAGATCTCGGTTAAATCCATTTCGACATTGTCTGGGAGTTACCCAGTTAGTTGTTAGACTCACAGTTGGATAGATGGCTCCTGGGAAAGTCGTGGCGCAGCAGCTCTTTGGCCAGCTGGCAGCGTGTCAGCAGCTTGGCCTCCGTCTGCGACTGCGTCAGCAGCAACAGATTGAGCACCAGGACTAGGGCAGCACTTTTGTGCATCTGGTTGGCCATTAGGGATACAAATGAGGAGGATATAATGAGAGTGATAGTGAGAGTGTAGGTGGGAGGACCACTGCTAATCCTGTTCTGTATGTGCGGCTTCCGCGGCAACTGCGAGCACTGGGCACTTTGCTGCGGAATTATTTCTATGGCACTGGATGCGTAGCGACCGAATTCTGGGTTTTTAAAGCCTCGCACGCAACTTAAGTGTGTCACTGGGAGGCGCAATGGATGGTTGGATGGTTGGGTTGGGTAAGTGGCCTGTTCTGTGGTATGCAAAACATATTGAGGGTACTCACTCGCTCAACGTTCAATGTGCGAAATGGAAATGGAAGATCTCTTGGGAGGCATCAAATGTAAAATTTTCATTGAGTTCCTCAACCCATAACGACCACAGATTATCTCACAGTGCATAAATCGCTCGAGTTTTGATTGCGTTAAGCTCTAAATTGGCAAATTGTCTTGCGGAGATCAGCTCGGATGCAGGCACAATGCAAACTCAAAGCGTGAGACGCACCACTGATCCGCTTGGACACAAATAAACAAACAAAAAACACCTACGAGTGGGTGTAATATATTATACATATATTATATGTATACATGGGTTTATGTGTCTTGACTGCTTGACCTAAAAACGCATAATCGGCTGCTTCTGTTGTTGTTTTTTGCTTTTCAATATAATAATTTCCATGAAAATTTTTCCATTTACATTGCAGCCTATTTGTGTTGTTGCTCTGTCTGATCTCTGCTCCGACAGAGGCCAATGAACTCAAGGATCTGCTTGAGGATACCACCACCACCACCAGCACCACCACAGTGGCTTCGACTTCGACTTTGATCAGTGTCCCTGCGCCATCTACCGGCACCACAACCGCACCCACACCCACTGCCTATGTGGTATCGGCTGCGGCCGTCGTGCCCGTTACTTCCACCACAGCGAAGAGCAAGTCCAAGTCTTCCGCTGTCAAGTACTTCAACAAGAGCACGCCCAGGAAGCGGAAGGCCGAGCAGGTCTCCTCGCTGCCCCTGCCCGTGGACGATGGCCTCATGGAGTGGAAGTGTCCCAATATAACGGGCTCCCGCAATGCGGAACTCGAGTGCGGATGCGACTTGCCACACACCCTCAGATGCAACATAGATCTGCATGGACTGCTGGTAAGAATATCCACTGCAGATGCATTGCTGGACCCCTTCTAACCCTTGTCTCTACTCTGCTTCCATTCACAGCTGCTGGCGGATAGGCTGCGCACCTCCCCGTACTCCATATCGCTGCTCGACTGCTCCTTGCGCAATGTGACCTTCCTGAGCGATGCGAAGATCTTCAACGGCGTCTCGCTGCACGGGCTGGTCATCTCCTCGGGGGAGATCAAGCGGGTGCACAAGTCTGCCTTTTTGGGCATCAAGGGTCCCCTGCAGGCGCTGGGGCTGCCCGGAAACGCTCTGCTCAGTGTGCCCTGGAATGCGCTGTCCACGCTGGGAGCGCTCGAGCGCCTGGACCTGGCCAACAACAAAATCAAGGCTTTGGGAACGGCCGACTTTGTGGGGCTGACCAATCTGGTGTACCTGGAGCTGAGCAGCAATCAGATCTCGAGCATATCGCAGCGCACCTTCAGCAATCTGCGAAAGCTGGAGGTGCTCAAGTTGGGCGGCAATCGGCTGGGCGACTATGCCCAGAGTCTGCGATCCCTGAGCCAGTGCCTGAGCCTGCGGCAACTCGACCTGACGGCCAACAATCTGAACGGGCCGCTCAGCGCGCAGACGCTGGCCGGGATGAGGAACCTGGAGAGCCTGAATCTCAATCGGAACATGATCAAGAGCATTCAGAACAAGGCGCTGGCCAACTTCTCGCGCCTGGTGAGCCTCTCGCTGCGCCACAACCAGATCGATGTGCTGCAGGACCACGCCTTCTACGGCCTGGGCGCTCTGGACAGCCTGGATCTGAGCTACAATGGCATTGTGGCCATCTCCAGCTCCTCGCTGCAGCATCTGAGTCGACTGACTGTCCTGGATCTGACGCATAACTTTCTGCGTGCACTTACCTCGGATCTGATAGCACCGCTGCCGTCCCTGAGGGAGCTGCGTCTGGCCGGCAACGACATCTCGATTGTGGCCAGGAACGCCATGGATGGAGCTCGCGAGTTGCAGAGCCTTCAGATGCAGGACAATCCGCTCTCTTGCGACTGCAGCATACGTCCCTTTGCCGAGTGGCTGCAGGTCTCCCAGCTGCATTCCAGCCTCACAGCCTCCTGTGTGACGCCGCCGCGCCTTGAGGGGGCTCCGCTGCTGCAGGTGCCCGTGGAGACGCTCAGCTGCGACATGGACAATGTGGAGAAAGACAATGCCAACATCATGCAGCATCTGGAGACCTTGGCCAAGCCGAATCAGACATCGCCCGTCAGGATTTGTCAGAGGAGGTGAGAGGAGCAAGCAGAGAGCGATGCGCAGATAATGAAAACGTTTCCCTTCCCTTCCGCAGATTATTCTACATGACCTACACTATTCGGCGGACTATGGCCTGATCCTCACCTGGCTGCTGAATCTAAGCAAAAAGGATTACATGTGCGATGCCATCTTTGTGTACAAGGAGGAGAACATCAATGAGATTCTCATCGACAACTCTCCGGTAAGTGGTAGAAGGATTACTCTTCGAGTTTCACCTACTTATTAGCCCATTCCCATTGCCATCTGCAGATTCATTGCGAGAGCAAGGTGGTGAATGGCCAGAACACGGTCAGCGTCATCGTTCCCGACAGCTCCTCCCTGGACATAGGCGAAAGGTAAGCAGTGCCGGATTTGCCCGATTTTCCTGATACACTTGCTGATCCCAATTCGATTCCTTCTCGATTCCACTCGTAGCTACCGATTCTGTCTGGTGATGGTGCAGGAGCAGAACCCGAAGGCGGACCTCAACATCGGATGCTCCAACATCACCCAGCTGCAGCTGAGCAGTCCGGGCTCCATACCTGTCTCGCGACAGTACCAGCGACGCCCCTACTACACGCCCAACGAGCTGAAGCCCGACTCCCATGAGCAGGACACCAGCGAGGACTATCAGCCCAACCAGCGACAGTTCAGCACCATGGCGGGCAGCCAGCAGCAGCAGACGCATCCCCACCAGCAGTCGACGCTGCTGCACAGCTACACGGTCATTGATTCCCTCAACAAGAGCTTTCTGCCCGGCCTGGGTTTGGGCGTTCTGGTCACCTCCGTGCTCGTCCTCATCTGGGGCGCCACGCGACTCCGCCAGTCGGCCGGTGTCAATGGCAGCGGCGTCGGAGCGGACAGGAGCAGTGGCAGCGTGGGCAGCAGCAACAGCAGCAGCATACACAACAACAACAACAACAGTCGACCGGGAACTCCAACGGCGACCACCTGCTACGCCGCCTCGGATCACATAGCCCGCCTTGCCGACGCAGAGAGCGGAACGCGCTACCTAAAGCTGCAGGCGACGACGAGCCTGTGAGGAGAGGAGGCGAGAACCAGGACCCTCCCCCACTCAATAAATCATGTGATAGTACAGCAGAAACTGTACCGACTTGCGTAGTTGCATAGGATAATAGTCCGTAGCCCTAAGGACCCCCACTACCCACTGCACTAATCCAAATAGTTGGCCCAACACTAACCCACTCGTGCCATAAGCTAATCGATACACATCCCAGAGCCCCAGAAGCCCCGGCCACTTGACATCGGTGTTCAAAGTAATAGTAGTAGTATGTAGTAGCGCCAATATGTTACACAAAAATGCATTACAAAAATTAAAAAAACACACACAAGAAATGAATAATTAAAGGTACTTTACTCCTCCTCCAACTACAACTACAACTACTACTATTGTTTTTACCGGCACTGTGCAGGTGCAGGCCCCCCCCCTCCTTGAGCTCATGTAGAATTAGTGTTAGCTAAGGGTACGCCTCCTTTGAGTTAGGAGCAGAACCATAAGTCATGACCCTCTTAGTCGTAAGGCTTTAATAATTTATTAACCAATTTCAAGGCACACCACACACACACAAAACCAAGCAAGCAAAAACAATTGTGGATTGAGAAATAAAAGCCAATTGCAATCGAAGCAGCGTAACGTTTTTTCATAAGGTTAGTTTTGGGCCAATTCCGTGGTTCTATTATTGGGTAGAACATTACCAAATAGCCGCATAATGCTAAGTGGGCTGTTAACCTTATAGCCATGACGTCACAGCGCCACATCATCAGGCAGCAGACACACGACACGAACTTTCCGCTAAATTAGTTAATTTTACATGGAAATGAGCTCATATCTCATCCCAAGGGAAACTGCGTCCTAGAATGGATGGGATTGGAAATACACATATGGAATGACGAGTAAAAATTATATCATATACATATATGTATATGTCTGCCGCGTTAGCGCTAGTTTATCGACCTAATCGGATATTTAAATGCTTATCAAAAGAAATCAAAAGTTGGCCAAAATTGAACTGGACTTCCATGCGTCTACGCTTTGGCCCTTGCCCTCGCCCCCTCGCTCGGGCGTGTGTGTGCCCTCCCATTGTCGCAGTGTCGTCCCCGCTCTGTTGTGGTCAGCCGCTGATATGGCGACGGCCAGCCCCAGTCTCGGCAACGGTCCCGCCTTTCATGCTTGCTAGCTGGCTGGCTGTGTGCAGGGTTAGTTGTTCAGTGCCCGTCCGTCAGGCGACAACAATGACCACTCCACTGGACGACGGCGCCAGCGTGAAAGCATTTATCGATTTTGGATATATACATTAGAGAGCTTGGCTCCCCGGAAAAGTTCCAGCTCGGTTCCCCGCTGGGCAACCGCTAGCACTACGGCCTCTACATGAGTATGTTGGGGTTTGTCTATCTGGTTCTCATCTTGGGCTGGATACTGATCGTGCTGTTTCTCAAGTGCAAAAAGTCCTTGGCCGCACCATTTCGCTTTGGCGAGAACTACACAGATGCTATTGCCGATACGGGTGAGTCCGTGGTGTATGCAATGACGGGGAACATATTGTATTCTCTCTTCACCTGGCAGAACGTCGTCCTTCGGTGCATGTGATACAGCTGCAGCATGAGGATATGGAGAGCGAGGATCATTATTTGGATAGCTTTCATAGGAACACGGACAACCTGCAGCGGTACTCGCATCGCTCACAGCGCTCCACCCTGGAGGAGCGCACTGTTGAACGTGCCTATCCCACAGATGCCGTCATTAATCCGGCCTACATGCACGACGAGGAATATGTGATCAATGGTAAACAATCTCACAAGTGTGTTGGTGATGTCTGTGTGAAGTAATCTTCCTGGTTCCTCCATTAATTTTCAGCTCCGCCACCGACATACGAGGAGGTGATGCGCCAGCCGCAGGTCTATCCTCAGGTTCGCCACAACAATCACAAGATAAGCGATGCGAACATTTAGACTTAGCTAAGGATTGATTTGATTTGTACATACTGGTAGTAGTTTGTCATTGTCCGCTGTGATTTACAGATAGATTTGAGTTTGATCTTTATTTTAGTTGCACCTAAACGAAACAAAATCAATTCGATTGATTGAACTTAGGTGTGGCCTGCGCCCACTTGCACTTTGCACAGCGAATAATAACATTAATTACGCCACTCATAGTACATAGTTTTACATAGAAAAATGTATAAATGATTCTACAAAAGTATGATTAATAATTATGTATATGATTAATGATTTATGATTAACGATTAATCGCTATTAATGGTTAGTGGTTAATGGTTAATGGATAATGGTTACAAACAAACAGTCAGTCCAAGTACAGTCAAGGTTGTTGCAGATTGTAATTGTAAATAAATTAAGAATGGCGATTGATAAATAAAAAGTGTAAAAAATACATAAAACGCAAACGTTTCCTTTCTTCATTTTGGCTAAATTAAGTCGCTAAATTCGATATACATACAAGCGCATGACTAATGGCTGCACATATATGTACATATGTAGATATTGTTAATACATAAATGTAAATGTGTTCGTTCCAACATGGCTAAGAAACACACACTCAGAGTATACTACTACACACAGCTATAATGACTCAGTTATGGGGATGGCATATTCCTTCCTGATTTTGGCTATCT
This sequence comes from Drosophila bifasciata, assembly GCA_009664405.1. Lineage (NCBI taxonomy): Eukaryota > Metazoa > Arthropoda > Insecta > Diptera > Drosophilidae > Drosophila > Drosophila bifasciata. The sequence goes on along the minus strand of CM019043.1, from coordinate 9,445,491 downwards.
ACGGGAGCACTTTGTGCACGCTGTGCATTTGGATGAACGCCTCCAGTTGCGTGGGTATCAGACCCTTGAAGTTCAGCCTGTGGGTGGCTATGGAGCGCGCCGCCAGACACTTGAGGCTGGTGTGCGCATTCTGATGGCCGTGCAGTAGGTTGGCCAAGGTAACTAAAAACGGAGAATATGCTTGCTTAGTGGCAGATGCACCAATGATGGACTAATGATGATACTTACCCTGCTTGCAGGCCGTGGCAGCTGTTTGTCCCGCGGCATTCACTGCATCCAAGTGGGCGCCTGCCTCCACGAATAGCTGAAGAATGCGCGCCATCTCGCCCTGTCGGTCCTGCGAGGAATTCACTTTGGACACCAGTATGTGCAGAGGTGTGTTGCGAGCTGCATCAACGGCCACCACAGAGGCACCGCAGTGGACCAAAACCAGGGCAGTGGCATAGCAGGGGAACCTGTTGGCAGAGAGAGTTTGTGGGTACACTCATAATCGGAGCTGGAGTTGCCCATCTAATGGCTTACCTGCACATCTCATTCGTATAGAACTCATCCACAGGCATCACTCCATTGACAGCGATGTGCAGCAGAGTCTGGCCGTCGTTGAGACGAGTGTCGTTCTGTATGAACTTGCGCACCACAATGAACAGTTCCTGGATGTGCTCCTCGTTGATGTCCTGGTCCTTCTTGCGACGCGCCAGCTGAGTAACAATCTTGATTAAATACAAAGCTGTGATGCAGTTCTGGTTGTTCTGGTCCTGCAGCAGACTGGCACACGTGTTTGGCTTCGCTTGGCGTATCTTGAACTTGTTGTTCTCAATCTCCTGCTGGCACTTGGTCAGCACTGGCAGAACGTGATCGAGGGTGAGGCGGTGATTATCGGCGCGCAGAATCTGGGCAAACAGTTGGGCAAAGCGCAGCAGATCGCGATCCACAGAGACCTGCAAACGGATAGATGGGATTTAAATTCAATTTATTCAATTTTATTTGAGCCGAGTCTTTATTTCTACTTACATTGTTTTGCATGCGGAGATCGATGGCATAATTCCACAGCACCTGGCACTGGTCGAAGCGACCGTGGTCCGCCATCACAGCTCCGCGGTAGACAATGGCCTGGGGCACGTCTGGATTGTTGCGTCCCAGAATACGCTCCCGTGTGGCCAGCGACTCCATGTGTATGGAGTGGTGGTTCAGCTTGATGGCGTTCAGCTCGGGCAGGTTCTCGGTCTCGAACCAACTGTCGTAGGCGGGCACTGGGGGCTGAACCTTCTTGCGGATTACGCCCCGGGGATCGCTATAACGCAACTGCATGGCCCGCAGCAGATAGCTATAGGCTCGGTTGATGTCGTATTTGGTTTTATCATTGGCATAGGTGGCTCCAAGCAGTTCCAGTGCTGTGATCTGCTCCTCCAGGCTCATCAGGTTCGGCCGCTGTATGAACGCCTCCACAACATCGTCATTCAGACGCTCGGCTGCTTGCAGGGCGGGTGTTATGCCGATTTCGTTCTTCTTTAATGTGGCTCCATGGTCCAGGAGGGCCAGCACCACTTCCAGGTTGCTGCTCTCGGCCGCATAGTGCAGAGCAGTGGCTCCACACAAGGCCTGATCGTTGGGACGCGAACCGTTCAGCAGCAACGTTTTGACGACCAGATGGTGCCCCTTGTAGGCGGCAATCATCAATGTATTGTTGTTGAACAGATTTGTGGCATTCACATCAGCTCCGTGCTCAATCAGGAACTGGACAATGTCCAGGCGACCTGCAATGTGATGGAAAGTAATGAATGACGCACGGAAGCTCAGAAGAAACACCTACCTTCATAGCAGGCAGCTCGCAAGGGCGATGATTGCGCTTTGGTGTTGTGATTGATGGCCGCTCCTGCCTGGACCAGCATCTTCACGATCTGCAGATGTCCCATGCCAGCAGCCACCCACAGGGCTGTGGCCCCATACACGACCAGGCCATCGAAGATGACATTGCACTCCCGCTCCAGATCCACGTCGTAGTGCGAGAGCAGGGTCTTCACAAACGTCACATTGCCGGACATGGCGGCCATCGTGAGCGGGGTCAGCGATTGTCCATCTGGCTGATCGAAATTCTACAGCAAAGGAAAAAAAAAGAGACAGCATGAGAATTAGACGGGCAAAGCTTATGATGTGCGTGCGCAGCCGTTTCACAGTCAAGGTTGGACGAAAATAGTGCGTCGGAAAATGTAAAACGAAATGTAAAGCATAAATCTGTGGCAAAACTCTTGTCACTTGGCCGGAACACGCTGGTGGCAGGCGTTTTCTTTGTTCGCCTTTTGGCATGGCATGGCAGTGTAGAAAATTACAAGCCAGCGCCAGGCGAATGCAGGGAAAACAGCATCCAGGCTGGCCAAAGTCCAAGCACAAGACATTTTGCGGCTGGCGTATTGCGTATTGGCCTTGCATTTAGAGAGCAATTGGGTCAAGAAACTGATGGCTGCGAGGGTCGGCACTCACCGCCGGATACGTTATGTAGCTGGTCATGGGCATGGTGTTGTTAGCTCCACGCCAGAAGCTCGGTCCTGGCCAGGCGGACTCGTACCACCGCTTCCGTGTGCTGCAACAAGGTTATAGATAGTGATGTTTGGGTGAGTGTGAGCCAAGCTCCCAGAGATGGAGGAGGAAATCTATTACCGATACAGCTCTGCGTTCATGGCCTGGAATCTAATTTTTAACTGGCAGCTGCCGAGGCATAGAAGGTCCTGCCAGCCCGGACGAACAACGAAAAAACTCGATAAAACTTCGCCAGTAAAACGAGTGCTCGATTCCCAACCCTAAGTTTGCATATGACAGAAGGGCCCAGGCCCCTGAGCCTTTTGGGGGTTGAATCGAAAGGGAGAGAGCCGGCCGCCTGCGCACGAGCGAGCCCTCTGCCCAAACAGCTGTTCTCGGAGAGAGGTCCTTGCATTCTATCCAGGGGTTTGTTTACCGCCCGCAGCTGTTTCCCTGCATTCCAGAGAGTCATCGAAAACGAGGAAGCATAAGCCAAGCCGCCGCATTCATTCGACTTTTGAACGCGAATTTTAATCGTGCGGCTGACTCCATAAAGATTAGACCTACGTTGCATTATTTATGGGATCGTCGATTTGTGTGCGATTAGATTACGGCGCAGCAAAGCAAATCTCTCGATCCGTTCCCCTCTCCTGCCAAAAGGTGTGCGCTGAACATTCTGGTTGGTAAACAAATTAATAAACGCACATTTCAGGAAACTGAAAATTATTCGATCTGGCGCTAGGCCAAGTTCGTGTCCAGAGGAGGGTAGCATCCACCTAGCCATGAGTAATTGGTCAAAGATGGTTCCCCGAGTGCTCCCCATCAGATATTTCAATGTGACAGTGACTGGGCAGGCCTTAAATAGAGTTTAGTGTGCGGGAATCGATCATTAAGTTTGCAAATTAACAGCATTTCTGTTTGCTTGTCTTTTTGGCAGGCAGTAAAGTTATAAGCGAGTACAGTGAATGTCCGTTAAGCTATCCAGATGACATGTCAATTTTTGTTTGTTTTAAGTTCTTTATATATTTGTGGAGTGTTCACAAGAACTATCGAAACTGAACATATTTTACCGTTCACTTTGCATTTTCTCATTTATCGAGAGACTACTGTATCTTGGAAAGAGCATATGGATTCCCTCTCATTCCCGTTCTATGACTCTCTCTCTTTCTTTCTCTCTCACTTTCCCATAAACAATGACAAACCAAGTAAATAGCCAAAAGCCAGCAACAGATCGTATAAAATACGCTCTATGCGGCAGCAGACCATCGACTTTACATATAAAACGAATACATATACATATAGCAACGATTTTCATTAATGACGCAGTAGTAAATAGAAGCAGCTCGCAGCTCGTTTCCATGCCATAACTTTGCTGCACCTGCCACACCATGAGGTACGGTACTCACTGTATTGACCAGGTATGTCTGCACCGCCTTGCTGTTGGCGGTGTTGAGGGCCTCCACGAATCTCATCATCTGGCTGCTGCGTGCGGCCAGGTAAAGAGTGTTCAGCTGCTGCAACTTGAACTGTTCTTCATGGGGAAACTTTTCGCGCAGGTCCTCGCTGATTTCCACGAGCATGCCGTGGGCCATGTTAAAGTACTCAAAGTCAAGTGGATAGCCATTGTAGAACGATGTATTCGCCTCCTGAGGCTCTTCCGGATCGACTTCCATTTAAAACCTTCACAAAAACAAATACCAAGAGGCACTGAACCAGACTAGCAATGGAAACGAAACGAACGCCAGGCGAATCATATGTTTGCTTCCAGTGGTATGCGGTCACACTTAGGGATGGTCATATAATGGGCGTAGTGATGCGAACAATGTATCGTTACACTATAATCGTTTATTCATACATTTAGTTTGAAAAAATGATATATTCGGACATTTTACAGGTTTCGATTTTTACAGGTTTTAGTTTCTTTCTTCTCGCTTCATTCTTCATTGATTTCATTTAGTGTGTGTTTGTGTGTGTGTATACAGAAGAGATTGTGTTGTTATTTGTTGTTGTGTGTGTACTTAAGCTTTAAAGTGGAATTTTAAACATTGGGACAGGGACCTGATACGGGTTATTTAATTATTAGTGTGTTTACGTCAACCTGCCCAATGCAAAATTTCTAATCGAGGCGTTTACTGTGATCATATTTTTCCAATAGCCCTTCGACAGTACAGTACAGTTGTATATCGTATCTTTTGGAAAACTATGCCTAAACGCATCGATTTGTAATTATTTTCGTAATTACGAAATCTACAAGTTAAGTGCTCCAATGTGTCGATATTTGATTTCGTGTGTGGTAGCGTGGGCACAGCACAGCGTACCACGCCTGGGGGCCCCTGGGCGCACATCCAAGTTACAATAATAGTAGTTATAAAACGTCTCGATTAAGCACTTCTCGACAGCAAGCTCCTGGCTGGCTGCGAGTGTTTTGTACAACATTCAATTCGTAGTCATCACGGGCCACGCTTTCACATATGTAGATTTGCATTGTTATTTTGTGTGTACACTTAAAATTTTGACATTGTTTCTAATCTGTGTTTAGGGCCTTGATGAAAGGGGAAAAAGTTCGCAGTGTCAATATTTATTTCTCCATACTTCGTCCTTCTGTTCTGTTCCGATGGCGGGGGGCTTTCAGTGTCTTTATTTGTTTCTTTATTTAACTGCAAAATCATTATCTTTAGAAGAATGCAATAATAGCCGATAATGCTACTACTGAAACGAAACACGTTTCGATTTCATTTTCTTTCTTTATATGTATGTATGATGTATGTATATGTACAAATTCAATAATATATTACAAGCATAGGCAATTCATAAAATTAATCAACAATCTACAATATAAACCACCCGAGAAGGAAGTCTCGGCTTGGGATAGCTTTTGCTAATGTTCTAACAAAGCAATAATAGCAAAGCAAAGCACTACTGCAACAATATAAAAAGGGAAAAACTTAATTACTTGCACTGTTGCCCCTCTCCTTGGAGCTTTAGTTGGTGGCCGCAATGGCCACTTGTGTGGGCAGCGCCATTGGCGACTGAGTGGGCATTGCCTTGTCCACGGATACAGATGGCGGGGCCGATGTGTTCAATCCCGTCTTTGACGAGCGTGCCTCGGCCTTCTTGGGTCCCTTGGCAAAGCTGTTGCGAATGGTGTTGCGTTTGCGATGGGAACGTCTGCCCGCCTTGCCAGGCGAGGGCGATTTGGTGGTGGAGTCCGGCACAGAGGATTGACTCTGGGACTTGTCGCCACCAGCACCGAATTCGGTGCTGGTAGAGCGCGAGCTCAAGGCTCCATTCTTCGATGCTGCTGCACCGTTGGCCCGAGTGCGACGACGGTTGCCAGTGGGCTTGAAACTTGGCTTGATGGTCGGCTTGCTTGGGTCGTAGAAGCTGTCTAGAAGATCCAGCAGCTCAGTCTTTTCCTCGGCCTTTAGGGTATCAATCGCTGTCAGAGCCAGATCCAAGCCCTCCTTGCGCTTCTCGGTCCAAATGGCTTTTAGGGAATCCAAAGTAAAGCCATTTTCGGCCAGCACAATGCGGAACTTGACGGCACGAACACGATGGTACAGCGTGGTGCGGAAATAGTTCAAGAAGACTGGACGGAAAGAGTTTTGGCGCCCCAGGTTCTCGTTCTGGGTTTGCAGCTCCATTACGTCTGAGCTGACAAGTTGGGCAAATGGTTTCACGGCATTGAACAGGTTAACCACTGCCTCCGAAGACTCCGGCTCGGATTTGCGTTCAGAGTTGGTCAACTGCAGGGCCACGTTGTAAAGCATTTTGGCCCGCACATTGGCACTCCCCTCAAAACAGTCCTCCTCGTGATTTAGGCCATTTTTGGGGCCTTTATTGTTGATGCTGCCGTTCCTCTTGACATTCTCCGGCACATTCTCGGGCACATTCTCCTTGTTGGCAATATCATCCTTGGGCTTGGCCAGGAGCATAGAAAGCTTGCGTAGACCACAGTTCTTGATATTAGTATCGCCTAGTGAGGCCTTGGCCATATTGAAAGTGTTGGCAAAGGACTTGACGGTCCGATTGAATCTCTCAATCAGGCCGTACTTCTTGAGCGCCTCCAATATCATGTAGGGTATAAATTTACGCTCCTCGTGATACAGCATCACGATGCCATCTGTGTTGGCCTCTTTGGAGGCCAGCATCTCAAGCCAGTTGAGAAAGTCCATGAGGGCAGCGACCTCCGATTTCGATTTGATAATCTGAGAAAAATATGTTCGAATTAACGGATATTGTAAGCAGGAGAGCACAAAACGGTATTGTATGCATGTACATATATGTATGTAAGTTACCTTGTAGGTCTGCATCGACTTCAGCATGCGATAAAAACCGATCGAAATAACACGAATTTGATGACGCTGACGAGCGGCTGGATTTAGATTCATATACGGCATAATATACTGCTGAAAGTTGTCCTTTGGAGTGTAGGCAGCCAACTGGACAATCTGGAAAGGGAGGCAAAGAGGAGACGGAGAGGAAAGTTTGGTTATGTCCGAAGCAGTGGGTCAACGACCCTTCCTTCTGCCGTATACCAACCAACCTCATCAATCAAACGACGTCCAGTGGTGTCTATATCAACGCCAACAAGGATATAGTTTCCTTCCGGCAGCCCCTCCTTCATGTCCCCGCACTGATCGGCAGCGGCAATGACACAAGTTTCAGAAATTTCAGCAACCATTTTGAATACAATCTGAGATGCACCAGAAAATTCGGAAAAAAATTAGCCTACTGTTTTAAAACAAATTAAAATTTTTCACGCAACAAAAAAATTTTTTTTCTTAAAGAAACAAAAAAAATTCGCGAACCGCTTGTGCTGAGTTTTGACTTTGGAATGTCGGATTGCAGGTAGCTGCAGGCCCTACACCGCGTAATGGAAACGCAAAGCTACGGTTTACTTCCAGCCTGGTTCACTTTCAGCGCCATCTTGATTTTTCCTCTCTGCCTTCACACGCACTTTACCACTTTACCACTATTTTCGTTGGCCTACCTTTTGTTTTTGATTCCGCTTCGCGTTGTTTTTCGATCGGTTTTTTCGCGTTTTACGAACTTTTTCCTTTTTTTTACAAAAGGCAAAAGCAAAATTGCTTTTTTCCGACGAGCTCTCACAAAAAAGAAACAATCCGCACGACAAACTAAAACGTAATGAATATTTGTCGGACTTTTTCCGGCAGGTCGAAATTGTTTGAAATCAAGGCCTGCTTTATGAGTGATTTGGTGTTAAGTACGATGGGCCGAAAACGTTTCGAATTCCAACAGATTTGTGTGCACTATGGAATAGGTCGAATTTGAGCTGAGTGCGATGACAATACATAGAGTTGCCAACACAACGCAGTGACAGCTGGCGAAATAAAAAAACATAAATATAGGCGAATTTAACATAAACATATTTAATTAAATCGTTAATTTTCTTAAAATTATATGTACTTCCTTATCATTATCACCTAATAAACATAATCACTAAATTGTCGAATCATTTGTCTTATATTTTCCAATATACTCGATTCAATTTAAATATATATATGGTCGAATCACTTATATTTTCCAATTTACTCGTTTTAATTTAAATATATATCATATTTTGTATTTATTTTCAAAAACATCCTTTAAATTTCACGCCGCAACGGCAGATATCGAAATATCGAAAAAATCTCTCTGAGTTGCCAGATTGGTAAATATGTTTTCGATAGAGCTGCCACCCTCTTGGAAAAGTAAGGTGACCCTGTGCAGCCCTGGATTTTACACAAACAAAAATCAGCTGTCACAGTGACAATTAAACAAAATAATATTAAACAAAAGCGGTACAAAAAGCGTGCTAAACCAAACATAAACCGCATACACACCCGCATACACACACTCACCCATAGCACCCGCATTCAGCTGGCAGCTGTAGTGATTCGTAAGAGATAAAAGCATTTGTTTCCGATAAGAGAGCTGCACACCATACGGCGTTCAGATATGCTGTCTTACATCAAACGGAAGCTCTCCGAGTCCGATGGCGGTTCTAGCGTCGTACCCGTGACGTCGTCGTGTGGCGGAGGCGTCAGCAGCAGCAGCAATAGCAGCAGCACTACCAACAGCAGCAACAGCGTTGGCGGCCGCACATCAGCGGACGATTTAGTGCGCAAAACGAGTCAGATGTCGATGGATAATGAAGCGATTGCCTACGGCGAGGACGCACTGCTGCAAGAGCTTGGCTACCGGAACGCCACGGACCTGCAAGAGACCATCTACGGTGCGGAAACAAACACTGTTTTCTGTTCGCTGCATTCCCTGAATTATGTAATTTCATTGCGTCTTTTGCTTACAGACTTGTTGCGCGGCATACGCGATCCGGAGAAGCCGTGCACTCTGGAGGATCTGAATGTGATCTACGAGGACGGCATATTCGTTCTGCCCCCCACACGCTCGAACGTATCTGTTGTAGGTTACGCACGTGCCCCCGCCATCTGCTGGGGTGTGATTTAATCGTCTGATTTGCTTGATACTACGCTAGGTACGCATCGAGTTCAACCCAACGGTGCCTCACTGCTCCCTGGCCACGCTGATTGGGCTGTGCATACGCGTGAAGGTGGAGCGTGGTCTGCCGCACAACATCAAGCTGGATATTTACATCAAAAAGGGAGCTCATCAAACGGAAGAAGAAAGTAAGATTGTCCTTCAATCAGATGTGTGGTGGATTTTGCACTAATTTGTGTCCATTTTGAACAGTCAACAAGCAAATCAATGACAAGGAGCGCATTGCAGCGGCCATGGAGAATCCCAATCTGCGCGATCTGGTCGAGAACTGCATCAAGGATGAGGAGTAGCTCGGACGTGTGCGACGGACTTTTGTAAATAATCATTTTTGTAGGAAGAGTTTCGAGTTTAGCGTTAAGTCTAGCAATAAGTTGCCTCTTGGACTGTGTGCATAGCATTAAAGCCCCATGGATCTGTTAATCAGGCGTAAGGTCGATCGCCCGAAACCCCATATCTGGTTTCTCCATTGTTTACCGATAAGCGGCCAGCACACATTTCCCTTTTTTTTCGAGGCTTCCCCCCCTATCGCGCATTGTTTACGTTCTGGGTTCTGATGTGTAGCCGAAACGATATCACCGACCCGACCGAAGAAGACCGTGTGCACACCGTGCTGTCATGGCGCCGCCGCTGGCTAGTGAATGAAATCATTTTGTGGCACTCCGTACGCCCGCCATATTGGGCGTGACTGGTGTATCAGTTATCAGCTGCAGCAGCACTCAAATAATTTAAAAGGTGGAAATCGACAAGAGCAGTGGGGGAGGGGGAGGCGTACATTCACCTGCGGCTGACACACATTTGATTCTTAACAGACGAGCGGACTCTCTCTGAACGACTCTACCCCTTGAGCGGTTTGTGGCTCCTTCTGCTCCAATTTGCATTTGCCGGCTTTCCATTTGTTAAATTGCGCTTCCGGCTGCCATGCATGCCCCCCCCTGGCGGAAATAAATATTTAGCAATATCAATTAGTTGCTTGCTCTCGCTCTCAAAAGCCTTTAAACTAATTCTCAAAGACTTGGCAAAAAGCAAGCCATGAAGCAATTAAAACCATCTGCCGCGGCAAACTTTTTACTGCGACACCAGGGCCCAGCCAGTGTGTCCTGGACCTCCTCCACTTGGCGCCCTCAAAGGGAACAAGAAATGCAATAAAAATGAATACGCAGACAAAAGCATATTGCGAATATTACGCTAATTGGCGCCTGCAATCAGAGCGGACCGCGACTCAGACACGTTGTGCAAAGCGGTCTCTCTTTCTCCGCCCCGACTCCTACTGTGTGCCCAGAAAATCGTGCCTTCTGGCCGCTTTTATTGTCGTGGAAAGGTCGTGTCAGCCCATCACTTTGAATGTTCATTAGACGGCTGGCCGCCAGGTTGTCTTGGTGATGCTTTAAAGGCCACCAATATATATAGGGGATAGGGTACTGACTGTAGTTGCCTGCAAGGAATCGTATGGCCTACTCGGCTACAACAGAACAGAATTATATGGCAGAAAAATGCATAATTTATTTGGTTAATGCATACGCATTTAAGCCGGGCCAACAACTGCAATAATTCCCTGGTGTTCCTGCAACCAGGGTCCAGACCGGCAATTTTCATTTGTACAGCGGTCAAATTGTTCCATTTACCCCGTACTGCAGCAGTGCTGGCTGCAGCCTCAGTCTCAGACTTTGTGCCAACACCAACCAATGCTGCCGCCTCTACCAGCTTAAGTACATAAGTAGGCAAATGCAATGAGTCCAGGTCCAAGCGTCAGTCCCAGTCCAAGCCCAGGCGGCGGCCGCCTGAAGACGTGGTCCAGATTGCGGCCACTGAGATTTCCTTCCGATATGCAATGCTGTTAAATTGTATGCCATTATTATGATTGCCACCATGATGGCCCTGTGCCCCCACACACAAATGCTCGCAACAGAACAGAACAGAACGAACCGGAACGGAACGGAGTGGGTGTGGTGTGGAGCAAAGTCCGGCACAGGATGCTGAAGCCACGACATGTTGTGGAGTTGCATTCACACATTGTACGGCTGCTTCGGCTTCTTCTCTGCCCATCTACCATGTATTTCATTATGTTCCTGGGCCTCGTACTCCCGCACCCCCTCAACGTTGTGTCTCCTGCTCCTGCTTGTTTCTTCAGTTGCACTAAGCCCAAGCGAGGACATGGAACAGTTCTGCATTGGGAGGCGCATCCATGCACATTGGACTGAATGATTGGGAAATGTGCAACTATAAATCTATAATTTCAATAAGATTTCAATATAATAAACAATAAGAGTTAATACTATAAGAGTCAAACAATTATCTGAAATCTTCAATTAAATCTGATTAAATTCTTTAGCTAGTAAACAATATATCTCTTTTTTATATGTGTGGATGCATTTTTTGGATAGCCATTGGGTATTGGATGTGTCGTAACGAAACCCCACTTTGGACTGTGATATTTGTTAGTAATATTTTTCTTCACAGTTGGTTTGCTGTTCGTGTAGGTAGTACAAGGCAATTGTTGTAATTGTTCTCGCCACAGGAGCCAGGGCGCTGCTCATTGGGGGCCCTTTTAAACCGGAAGTAACACTCAATGGCGAAATGCCGTCTGGGTGGCTGGGTTGACTGGGTGACTGAGTGGCTGGGAGTCTGACCGACTTCCCGACTGGCTTACACGGCGTATGCGCATTATGCAAAGTCCCTGCCAGAGACAGCCGCAGCCGTAGGAAGAGCAGTGGAGCAGTGGAGCAGTAGCAGTGGGGCAGGAGCCGTCAGCACTGCGGACTTGGCCATTCAGCAGATGACAACTTACGCATCAGCAGATACACGAAGGCACCGAAGGCGGGGGGGGCCAGAGGTCTTGTGGCCATGTGGGGTGTCGGCAATCCCCGTCTGATCCCAGGGCCTGGCTTTTGTTGTTTGCACTGCCATTAATTTCTGCTGCACTCCGGCCTGCCATTTATTTTGTACGGAAAATGTGCCCACGTTATGAGTTCTTTCCCGGGTATTCCGTTGCCCGCTCTGCTGGGTCCCTGTCCCTGTCCCCCTGGGAGGACAGCCGCAGTGCCGAGCCAAGCCGAGCGGAAGTGGTCGCGTGCGTTGCATCCTGTCGGCAATTATGCTGCAGGGGCAACAACAATTACAGTTACAGCTGTTACCGTTCCCGTTGAAGCTCCAGTTGCAGCACCAGCAGCAGCACCAGCTCCTCCTCCAGCCCCTCCTCCTTGTGCCTTGTCCTCGTTGTAAGCCCTTTTAATTGCTTGTCTCTTTTTAATTTTCAACTCTTTTGTTATGCCTTCTGCCAGTGCCTTCTGCCAGTCCACCTGGTATATGCACATCCTCGTATATCCGCCTCCCTTAATACATATACCATACGACAAGTAAATACATACATATAGTAAATGCATTCGTCTGTGAGTCCTTTTATAATTCCTGCCTGCCTTGCCTCTTGCCTCGTCCTTCCCTGCCCTTCCCTGCATTGCTCTGGCGTGACCTGCCGTCGCCTTAAGTTGACATTTTGCACCCTTTTGGCCGTACGGACGGACAAGAGGTCGCCGCTCTCAGGTCTCCATGAGGCCAGAGCTCAAGTGCCTTTCTTGCTGGCCGGCCCACTTGCCGGCCATTTGCTGCAGCTAACGAACTAATGTCGAATGCACATCAAGTGCCATTGGAGCTTCCGCCCGGCCAGCTCATTGACCAGAAGACGCTTTCAACTGCAATTAACAAAAGGTACCACTGGCCTTAACGGAGACACAATTGTCCGTCCGTTGGACATGCAATCCGGAATCGGAATCGGAATGACATTCGATGGCAGCTAAAACGTGTGCAATCAGAGCATAATTGTTTGGGCATACTCGTAGCCAAAAGAGAGAGAGGACAGAGCTTAAAAAAAGGGGGAAGGCAATCTATTAAAATATCTTTCGATACTGAAACTCCTGAAGGAACTAAGTTATTTGAGCAGGGACATTAATATCCGTAAGCGTTTAAGATGAAGATTAAGATAAGGGTCTGTTCTCTACAAACAACAATAATTGTCATCTTTAATGTCGAAGAGCAGAAGCAAGACGAATAGTTTAATAAATTATTTTCTTGGTTATATTGAGGGAGATTGAGGTGCACTATCATCGAATCCATACTTTATAATTATCCACTTGATTCGTTGTGAATAAATTCGAATTGAATTCGCATTGATTGATAAATCCACACCAGTTTATTGTTTGAATTAAGTGCGTTAAACAGTTGATAGCCTTGTGCCTCCCATTGCCTCTATCTCCATCATTCATTATGGGGCCAATCGATGGGCGGAGTGCTTTATGTGGTTTAGACCTCCAATAAATAAAATAAATCTGATAATACAATGCAAACGACCGAAAACAAAGTAAAACAAATTCCCCCCCCCCATACATTTTGCAGGAGGCAGGAAAAAGCGCATTCAACATGATGGCCAAATTGTTTAATCTAAATTCATAACGTGACACGGACGTCTGTGTACGTATACACTGGACAACACGGCACAGATTTGGCTGACATTTTGGCGTGAATAAACGATGCAGGTGCGATGCCGATGCCGATGCCGGAGAGCAGTACATATTCGCTCTCTGGGCTGAATGTTGAATGCGGGCCACTAAGTGGCGTGGCAAATAAAATGATTTAAATATTCAAAACAGCAGCAAATGTTGTACGCATAATAAAAAAGCACGGCACAAAGTTGAAATTTCTTTTTACGGCCCGACCCGAACCGACCCGACTCTAATCCACTTTGGCCGACAATTTTTTTGGCCCACCGCAGGCACAAAATAAATGAAATCATGAAATAATAAACTAAATTAGGTGCGAACTGTTGGCCACCACTCTGCACGCTTCTCTCTACACCTACACACATACATATGTACATGTATATAAGTATATGTATGTATATGTGGTATATATATATTTTTTTTTAATATTTTATTCATGGCACTAAAACAATTTCGGTTGTGGGCAAAGGACAAGCACAGAAAAGGAAATTTTAATTCGAGAAAACTGTCAAAAACATTCAATTGTTGCTCGTTGCTGCTGCTGCTGCTGTTGCTATGTTTCAGTGAGAGTGCAACAATTTTCAACTCTAGTATGAGATGGTTAGATGTTTTCCAGCAAACGTAATTTAATAATTAAATGTCAGAACTGTAAATGACTGAAACTGTCACATGTCGTTGGAGTCTGTGACAAGGTGGGGAGCACTGCCACAGCAACTATGGTCCATGTACTATATACTCCCACTGAAATAGACTCTGTGCTGGTGGGAGTGGGAGTGGGACTGTAGTGCGACTGAAGGCAAAAGCGAAGGGAACAAAGCTTAGATACCCCATCGGATTCAAAATCGCATCATTCCGTCATAGCACCCAGAGCGCTGTCGTGGAGCGCTAACAGAACTGTAAACGGCAGCAGCTACAGGCTGTTAGCGAAGAGCTATGGACTGTTAACCAGCGCTGTTACGCTGTTATTAGAGCATTGATCAAAAGCCAGAGGCGCATCTTTATCGCTAGTGTATCCTTCGTTTGATCAATTCCATAATATCCTCTCTGCTAGGGTATGCAAAATTATTGTGGCATTTGTATGTATGCCAACTCTCGGGGCTCGTACACAAGTTTGAGCATGTTGTTCGGCACACACACAGAAAAGTTTCATAATAATTTGCGCAACAAATTTGAAATTGTAATGCCGACTCATTAGAAAGTTTTTCATTCGACTTTGTTGTGGCTTCGCCTCTCTTTCTGATTTGTATGCTTATTCGCTGTTTTTTTTTCCTCTTATTTTTTATTATTTTGTATTATTATTATATTTCCACTCTCTCTCTCTTACTATATAAAACTTGCCTACAACATGGAAATTGCAAAGAACGAGACCATGGCACACTCTCTATCTCTCTCTACACAGTGAGTAGTGGCTGTCTGGCTGTCTCTTTCTCGACTTCTTCTGTGTCTGTGTGTTTCTATCTATCTATGTATCTACATATGTATCTGTGTTTGTGTAAAAGTTGTGAAACTGTGCCAGGATGCTCTACAGTAATCTGGTTTATCAGTTTGCCAAAGTTTCCACATAACGCACGGCCTGCATATGAATGGGTCGAGTGCATCTTAAACTTTTAACTGAAACCTTGAATTATTCTTACGGCCGCCCACTGCCCCATATGCCACAAGCCACAATCCACACATATGATATGGCCCACCCGCCCGTATGCCTCAGTAGCTGGATTTCTTTGAATTCAAAGAACAGCTTTAATCTACTTTTAAGATAGAGTACTTTGACCCCGTTTGAGTATTTATTCGTTGTTCTAGTTACGAGTATTTCTCGAATACTTTAAAGCGTGATAATTGAGTACATAATGGTTTGTACATACATATGTATTTTAGTATGTGTTGGCAAATGTAGTGAAACATTTACGACAGTGCCACAGTTTTTCAAAAGAGACTACTTGATATTTGGTATGTTTAAATAGATTCCGATGTTTTCAATCTTAAAAAAAAAAAAGATTTAAATAATGATAATGGTTTGATGTATTTCTTTTCCGAAATATTCATATTTTCTGATCGTAAAACAGTGAAAGATTGACAAAATTTTCTACACTTTCTATTACTATATATTTCTGTGTGATGGATTTCTGTTCAAGGAATCGCCATAGCCGATGTGGCTGGCGTAGGGCATCATCGGCAGGCGTCTCATTGCTCATTGTAGTTTTCCTTCTGCACTGGGATTATTGTCAAATTATGCATATGCAACTTTTCGATATTTTGTGAAATCCCAATGTGTTTGTTTGTTTGTTTGTTTGCCAGCAGGCTTGGCGTTGGCCTTGAAAATGGGTGGGGCGGGTTTATTTGAGGTTTGGGTTGCGGGTGTTTCCCCCATTTGCAATGTAGATTCACTCTGACATGGCTTATACTCGACTGTGTTAGACTGTGTGCCTAATGTGAATAATATTCAGCTAGCAAACTGTTTGCTCGACTGTCTGTCTGCCTGTCTGTCTGTCGAGTGGCAATGGCAATGGCAAATCTATACTCAGCAAATGCCGAGCTGCAATCTGCCCATTTTCTAGTTAATAAAATTCTAATTAGTTGAAATTGCATCAAAGCTGCAAGGATTCCATACCATTGCCAATCTGTTTGTGTGAGTTTGAGTGTTGTTTACATATCGTTTGTGTGTGTGTGTGTGTGTGTTGCATGTTGCATGTGGGATTTTAATTACAGAGGGGCTCATTAGCATTTTTCGTACTCCTCTGCTTGTTGATTTTCGGTGGCTGGCTGTTGTGGGGAGGGGGGGGGAGGAAAACTCTCCACTAAGTTCCACAAAATGCGAATGGCTGCTGTGATTGGGAGGAGGCTAGATCAGCGTATCTACGGCGGAACTGTCTGCTGCTCATCTCTATCGGTTGGGGTGGGGTGGAGGGAGTGATGGATACAGCAGCCAGGGCAACCCCCGACGTGGGCTACCATCGTAAAAGTTCAAATAAACAAAATGTTATTACAAAAAAAAAAAGCAATCCGCAATGCAGTGGCAGCGCTACAGCGGATGTGGAGTAGAACGGGGAGGGGGTTCTGGGGGGTACTTGTACAGTTGGCATACAAAAAATTAACAACTTTCTTTTTGCTGCGGCAGTGGAGCGGAGAAAGACGAAGAGAGAGAGAGAGAGGAAGAGAGAGGGAGACAGAGCAAGGGCATAGTTTTAATATGAATTTGCATGTAAGATTAACGATGGTAGCAGCGCTGAAATTCTCGAGGGAACTTCTTGTGAGAGTCGCATCTCTCTGCCGCACCCTTTCTATCTCCATCTCTGTCTCTTTCTTCCTTCTCTGCCACACCATCTCCATCTCTCTATGTATGTCTATCTCGCTCATCTTAATTGAGTTCTTGAACTTGGCAGCGTCTTGTGTTTGGGCCGTTGTTTACGGCATTACCAACCCGCTTATTACGGCATTGAGCTGCTCCAAAATGGCAGCCCCACATGCGACAACTCATGAATAATGCAATTATTGTTGCAGGTGCCGGGTAGTTGCAACAACAGCAACACAACGGGAGGGGAGGCAGACAGCAGTAGCAGTAGCAGTAGTACTTGCTGCTTAATTAACTATTAATGTGTTTGTGTGTGAGTGTTTCTGTGTGTGTTTGTGTGTGAGCCTGGCTTTGACAAATGGCCATGTCACGGGTCTCTGCACGGCCAACTCCGTTTCAGGCTCTGGTTTGAGCTCCATGAGAAATGGTAAATTCATTTGCGCGACGCTGCATTTCCCACTCGCCACTAAACGGAAAATGCAAAATGAAAGGGTGTTCAGAACAGAGAAATGAAAAGGCACACAGAGAGAGAGAGAGAGAGAGAGAGGGAGAGTGTCGAGGCATAGAGGAAGTGGCTGGCATGTACGTGAGGCAACAGCAGCTCTAACAAGTGACAGGCCCTCCAGAAGCTCCCCCTGAAAGTGCAGCACCGAAAAAGAAGAGGAAATGCCTGGAAAATTGCATTTTGAGTGCAAATATTAATTTCAGATGCCGCCACAGCAACAGCAACACCACGCACACACACAAGCACACCCATACACAACAAGGGCGGAGGCACCACAAGCAACACCACGAGAAGTCCGTCCACACATTTCCGAAACGAAACGAAACGAAACGCTTTTCCCCGACTGCGCAGCGCCATCTCCTGCTGTTTGTGTTGTTTAATTTTGAAAACGTGGCCAACATTTGCTAAAATGCATTCCACAGTGACAAATGCATTGCATATCCTGCAGGCAGTGTCCACCGAGCAACGAGCACCGAGCACTGAGTACCAGAATCCTGCTACTTCACTTCACGGCACTTAGCGTAATGGAGCAGCTCTGATGCTGAGGCTGATGTGGAGACTGCCGCTCGGACATTTAGGGGCTGAAGAGTGCGTGCTCGGTCCATTCCTCTGGGTGTGGCATGCATCTCCAGCTTAAACGAATTAAAATGAAATGCGCCACAGCACAAGTCAAACGCAAGGCTTGACCAAATGGGCGAACATTTGAACAGCAGGAGCAAAAAATGGGCACAAGGACACAACTTAACAAGTGATGCCAACGGGATATGCGACCCACTTCTTAGTCTTAATTTCATTATCATTATACTACGGTATCCGTGGATCACTAATCATGGCAATCGATGGAGAATCTCTTCTATAATCTCATATCTAAAATGACTTTATACTGTGGGGTGGGGGACTTATTCCAATTCCGCTCAGATCGCCAACTGTTTCCCTGTTGATGGCATCAACAATCCAGATTTCATTAGCTGAACCTTGCCGTTGGGGGGGCGGGGGTGTGCAACCTGCACGCATTTGCCACATCTGGCAGCATCTTGGCTCGATTCAATTAAAGTTGACTTAAACGACACACACACAGATACACACCCACACAAACATGCCCACAAACACGAGGCACTGGGCATGCAATCCGGCATTAGGGCGGTGACCGAGGAGCTCTGTGTGGAGATCAGAGACCTTGACAGCCTGGTCACAAAGGAGGATGTCGCAGCAGCGGTGGCGGCAAATGTCGGCGTACCCTGCGTGGACATTGCAGCGGTCAAAAGCCTGAGG
Organism: Drosophila bifasciata; assembly: GCA_009664405.1. Lineage (NCBI taxonomy): Eukaryota > Metazoa > Arthropoda > Insecta > Diptera > Drosophilidae > Drosophila > Drosophila bifasciata. The sequence goes on along the minus strand of CM019043.1, from coordinate 9,426,899 downwards.
CCGTCTTATGCTGGAACGCAAATAGCGTTTGTGTGCTTGCCCCCACCCAGGCAAAAGCCCCTGCTGGTACCGGGGAAGATCAAAGTCGGGTGGTCGATCTGTAGGCTCCGGCAGCGGATATCTCAGAGGCGATGCTACCGATGTCTAGAGTTTGGACATCTTGCAGCCGTGTGCAAAAGCACGGTGGATCGCACCGGATGCTGCCTCAGGTGTGGCGCAGATGGGCACAAAGCAGCTACCTGCCAGAGCGACCCAAGCTGCTTCATCTGCATCGCCAACAAAGCCAAGGAGACGCAACATTACGCGGGCAGCTCAAGATGTCCAGCAGCCAAGGGAGGATCCAGCATGCCGCCCCAAAGATGAAGCTACTGCAGCTTAACCTCAACCACTGTGCTGCGGCTCAAGACCTCTTGAGCCAAACTGTAGCGGAGTTGAAGATAGACCTCGCAGTCCTTAGCGAGCCATACAAGGTCAGGGAGTCGGCTGACTTTATTCTAGATTTGACCAAAAAGGCGGCGCTGTGGATGTGCGGCGATTATCAGTTCACCGACATTAGCCGTGCGAGTGGGTATGTTCGTGCAAAGGTTGGAGCTACGTGGGTCTATAGCGTCTACCTCGCCCCAAGCCTATCCCTCTACGAGTTTGCAGGTATCCTCGATAACCTTGCGGCGGATGTCAGAGGTCGACACCCAGTGGCTATTGGAGGCGACTTCAACGCATGGGCTGAGGAGTGGGGAAGCGTTTCGACAAATGCAAGAGGCAGGACGGTGCTTGAGACTTTCGCCCCATTGGACATCGCTCTTCTTAACCAGGGAAGGGAGCACACCTTCTCTAGAGCAGGAGTCGGTTCAGTCGTTGATCTCACCCTGGTCAGCAGCTCGCTCTACAATCTAACTAGCTGGAGCATCAGCAGCGCCTACACGGCGAGCGATCATGTGGCAATCATATGCCATATCGGACAGCGGAGAGGTAGCACAGTACCGGCAGAGCCCAGATGGAAATGCTACCGCGCCGACAGCATGAACACGGCACTGTTCGCAGAGCTGGCGGCGAACCTTACGGCGGGTGGAAATGCGGAATGCATGGCAAACCACGTCATGGAGGGCCTGGAGTCAGCATGCGAAGCCTCTATGGCCAAGAGGAGGCAATATGGTCGCCACCACCGACCCGTGTTCTGGTGGAACGAGAGGATTGCCCAGCTACGCCGGGAATGCAACCATGCACGTCGATGTTGCCAGCGATCACGCGGAAACCCTTTAGGCGGTCAACTGCAGGTGGCTTTTAGGGACTGCAGACGCGCGCTCAAGACGGCCATAAAGGAGAGCAAGCGCAAGTTCTTCCTGGCGCTCTGCGACACTGCTGAGCACGACCCCTGGGGAAGGGCATATCGGTTAGTGGCCGACAAACTGGGCGGCAAAAAGCAGACACCCCCATCGGACCCGGACCTAGTCAGATCCATTGTCGAGGAGCTCTTTCCGCACATGGAGGACCACATAGAGGAGACCCCCAGCCCACAGGAAACCTCAAACCAGCCCGCCTTTGAAGAAGTGACGCTGGAGGAGGTGAGAATCGCAGCCAGGAGTATAAACCCGAACAAGGCACCAGGGCCTGACTCTATTCCAAATAGAGCCCTGATTCTCGCCCCTCTCCTTGCGACCAGAAATCTTCGCTGCGCTGCTGAACCAGTGCCTTCGAGAAGGAGTCTTTCCTGAAAGGTGGAAGAAGCAGAAACTGGTGCTTATTCCCAAGCCGGGCAAACCGCCAGGGCCAGCGTCGTCCTACAGGCCAATCTGCCTGATTGACACAGCAGGAAAGCTGCTCGAGAGGGTGTTGTGCTCCCGCTTAACACGAGCCATTACGGAGGCGGGCGATCTCTCACCGCACCAGTATGGATTCCGCAAAGCCAAATCGACCATCGACGCCATAAACCGGGTGGTGGACATAGCTTCCACCGCAATCGCCGGCACGCGGTGGAAAGGGGAGGGAAGGAGTACTGCCTGATGGTCACGCTTGACATCAGAAATGCGTTTAACACAGCAAGGTGGAGCTGCATTCTGAGGGCCCTCGAGAGCTTCAATACCCCAGCTTATCTGCTACGGATGGTGAGTAGCTACTTCGAAGGGAGGCTGCTACTGTACGATACGCAGACCGGTACAGAGCAATACGAGGTGACTGGTGGCGTCCCCAGGGTTCGGTGCTGGGCCCTCTACTCTGGAATGTGATGTACGACGGCATCTTGCGACTCAGGCTCCCCCGAGGAGTGCACGTGGTGGGCTTCGCAGACGACGTGGCCATACTGGTGGTTGCGAAAGAGCTGACCCTGGCGGAGTCGACCTGCAACCAGACGATCTCGCTCATCCAGCAGTGGCTGGAACAAGTCGGACTTGAGCTCGCGCCCCAAAAGACCGAGGCAGTGCTGGTGTCCAGCCGCAAGAAGGTGGAGACGGCCTGCATCAGGGTCGCAGACACCACAGTGACGTCCAAGAGAGCGGTGAAATATCTGGGGGTCATGATCGACACACGGCTCTGTTTCCGAGAGCACCTAGCCTACACGAGTGCGAAGGCAGCGTCCAGTAATGCGGCACTTACAAGACTAATGCTGAACACCCGTGGACCAAAACACTGGCGGAGAATCCTTTTAACTAGCGTGACGAGATCGGTGATGCTCTATGCGGCACCGGTCTGGTCCAGCGCCCTCAAAACGGCGAGCTACGCCCGAGGATTAGTATCCACGCACCGCCTCTCCTCGCTACGGATCATCTGCGCTTTTAGAACGGTCTCCGACGAGGCAGCCCACGTGATCGCTGGAGTGGCTCCCATCGAGCTGCTGGCGGACGAGCGGGCTACGTATTACAGGGAGACTCACGGCAGAGGCATCACCGACGCGGAGAAGAGACACGTGCGCACGGCATGCAAGCAGCAGAGCCTGTCCAAGTGGCAACATCGCTGGGATACGTCCACCAAGGGACGGTGGACTCACCAGCTCATCCCGGCCATTGAGCAGTGGGTGGAACGAAGGCACGGGCAAGTCAATTTCCACCTGGCGCAGCTCCTCAGCGGGCATGGTTGCTTTCGGAAATACTTGCATCGTTTTGGGCACGAAGAGTCTGCGGAGTGCTCTTGGTGCGGGCAAGGAGTTGAGGAGGATGCCGAGCATGTAATTTTCTCGTGCGGCAGATTTTCCGAAACTAGAAGCATTCTTGAAGTCACCCTGGGTGGTGCCATTACCGCTCAGAACCTGGTGCCGCTGATGCTCCAGTCTCCGGAGCACTGGGAAGCGGCGAGCAACTTCGCGGCGTCTGTCATGACAAAACTGCGCGCTGTTGAGCGCGAGAGAAGGGAGCGGATAGCCTAGGCGAGGACCCCGCATGTGCGAAGCAATGCTTCACGGCCGTACCGCACATGAACGACTCGCCAAGCCAGATCCAGTATTAACTCTGTACATACATACTATTAAGATAATAAATGAATTTAAAAAAAAAAAAAACACCCACACAAACACACACACTCTCCCTCCCTTGCATATGGCAGACACAAAAGTGTCGCTGGGCATGCAGCAAATTGCATGTTAGTCGCATTGCCACAGATTTCCCACCCGCACCACCACCAGGACACAAGAAAACGGGACAAAACATTTTCACTTTCCAGAGAGCTCAATGTTGCGCATACGCAATGTATGCCAGATGTTGCAACAACAACAACATTAGAAGGGAGGCGCTGAAGGAGCGCTGCACTCGTTAGACGTTGACACAAAATGTTATTTCACTTCAATTAAATGGATGCGCGGGGGCTCGACCCCCCCGACCACTTCTGAGTGCAGCAGAAGCTACACCAAAGTGGAATGCGTAGTGGGGGGGGAGGGTGCACCATTATGTGAACTTTGTCTAAAAGGATATAGACACATAGACACATACACACATACATGTAAATATACGTATTGTCAGTCAATTTGGCAACGCGAAACTTTCTTAACGCGTTCTGCAGCTTGTTGCTGTGTCTATTTTTAGAGTAAGAGAGAGAGAAAAGACGGGGTGGATGGGGATGGGGTGGGATTTACCCATCAGCCTTCCGTTTGTAATTACGTAACCCCGGCAAAGTCTCGCTGTCTGTGGCAGGGCGAAAAGTGTAAAAGGCAGCTAGCGGCTTCCCAGCATGCGCTTTCAATTTCCGCATTCCGAAAATTGTTTGCCAAAATTAAATTCAAATTACAAACCGATTTTGGCTGCTGTTCCTGGCATCTCTTTTCCATCTCCTCCATTCTCCATCTATGCTTCTATCTAGTCTCTCACTCTCTCTCCCTCTCTCTGTCTTCCTGTATCTGCCCTGCATCCGCTGTTTTCTACATTGAACCTGCATTGGTTTTTTGGCCCTGACATCCGGTGTGGCAAGTGCTCGTTTCAGATTTTCCACTGCAAGTGGCTGAAAAACTGCTTTAAATTATCACCAAATGGAGATCCGAATATTGTGCTGGAATATTTAACAATCCCCCCAGCCCAGTAACTTAGTGCGTGTGGGTGTGGCAGTGGGCGTGCCAGCGAGGCAGAGGCCTCCACTGAATGGCTCAATCGAATTAGCGTCGCTGACTTGTCGCTTTGTCGACTCTGATCGCATTTTGTGCCAAACACGCATGACAGACTGCACCGACAATTTGCAGGCCATGGGGGTGTTTGGGGGCGGTGTGTGCAAGCGGTACCTAATGCCCAGATTTGTGGGGCCATATGTGCCAGAGATAGAATGCAATCGGCCGCTGTCCCGTCCTCCATGGGGTAAATATTATACAATACACAGCGACAAAAAAAGAGGTCTCAAGTTCTGTAAGTCCCTTTAATGCGGTAGAAAACGAACCCCTTTTTTGTACATATATATATAAATTGTGAGTGTATAGAATACATATAAATTTTGGCTAAAAGCAATTCCATGACTCAAATTCCCATTGTAAGGATCATTGAAATCTCGACTTGTCTGCAGTTCCCTGCTCATTGTTGTTTACAAACTTTGTTCTCAGTGTATTTTATGTGGATTCTCGTTGCATGCCCAGAAAAGCTGTTGATGTTTGGCAATTTACGCTGCATTTTTTGGTGGGTGGTTGGGGAGTGCGGGTGGCTGGGATCCAGCCGTCTGTCCCCTACGGGGTATTTGGTTTATGGCCTGGGATTTGGTTCGGTTCGGTGGAGTGGGGTGGGATGGGATGGGTTGGGGCTTGACCACAGCAAAGCCTTTTGATTTTTGAGTATACGCATGTGTGTGTGGGATTTCAATTGATTTGGTATGGAAGAAATGCAATTTGCAAATCATAATGCGGATTCGCAGCCGTAGGGCTGGCTGGTTGCACGGTTGCCTGGATCGATCATTATGGAATCATTAGATGTGTGGCAACGACTGTGATGGAATGTGAGAATCGGTGGCCCTCGTGGTCTCGGCATTAAATTACAGCTTGTGTCCATTATGCCAAAAGACTGAACACATTAAAGGCTCTCGTTTATGTTGGCTGCTGGCCAAAGTGGCCTTAACCTTTGCCCTTTCGTTGGTCCTTTTTTTTTTTTTGCCCAAGCAGCTTGCACAAAATGCTTGTAATTTGCTTGTTTCTCTGCACTTGAATTAGATGAGCACACAAATGCAGCTGTGCAGCTGTGAAATTATACCCAGGGCAATCCCAGGAATCCAGGATATGTTGCCTCCACGACAATGCATGACAGAAGCCCAACAAAAGAGAATCCTTTTCTCATACATTCGAGAAACTGTAATTCAGAATTAGAGCAAAACATTCTCAAGTCCGTGCAGCTCTTTCGCCGAGAGAGAGACTTAATTGATTCGTTACCAAGTAGTGGGTGTCTTTTAGTCGGTATTTGGCAGTTTTTCATGTTTTCTGAGATGGTTCTCCTCTGTCCCATGTCCTTGCAGCTGCCACACTTGTAAAGTCGTTTGCTTGGACTGTGCAAACAAAATGAGCGAGGAGCCAGCCCAAACGAGGAAGACTAGTGAATGCATTAATGGATGTCGCCTCCGTCTCCTCCAGATGCTGCTGCACCTTCTTCTTCTCCGCCTCCTTCTGCATCTCTTCATACATATATGTGTGCGTGCGTGTGTGTGTGTGTGTGTGTTGTATGCCGCTCTTGACATTGCCCTGGGTGCAAGGGGGCTTTAGTGTTTAGTGCCGTGACATGGGGAATCCTTCAACCTGAAGAGTTCTCGCTGTCGCTGTCGCTTTTCGCCGTCTTTGATTGCGCGCTCTCTCTCTCTCGGCCCCTCCCCCTTTCCCTGTGCCAGCTCTCGTCTTGGGCTCGTTAAGTGCCGCCTCCTTATGGCATTTCATGCTATTTTAGATGCATTTGAATAAATAAACAGCCATAAGCCAGCGGCAGCCATAAAATGCTTATATGACGTGGGCAAATGTTTGTGTCTGGCCTCATTAGGAATTGAAGTTGGGAAAGCACATTGTAGGAGGGTAGCAGGGGGGGCACAACAGGGGCAACTACATACATTAGTCGGTTAATGCATTTTTAATCGAAAATTCGACACCAAATAGCACCCGCAGCTGTTAAAATGGCAGTGAAATTGCCTTAATTAAGTGGATTTGCATTCGAAATTCGACACAAACAAATGAAACTCAAGACGCCCCCAAGGTGTTTGCCACAAGGTGTTGAACAAATCGAATTCGCTTTAATTTTCCAGTTAGTATAAGATGGAGTGTAGGGGAGAGAGAGTGAGTATATTTTAATTGATTGCCCATCAATTATTTACATTGAAAGTGTTTTCTGGGAAGACCAAGGCATACATACATGAGGTATGCGTAATATTTCACTTGGTCTTTGATTCACTTCATAGAAATCTGCTTAAATGTTTGACTGCCAGCCCCAACCCCAACCCAACCCACATCCCCGAAAGAGTGACAGAACTATAATATTTGCATGTGAATTGGCTTTTGCTCTCCACTCTCTCTATGTGTCTCTCCATATGTCTTTGTTTGACTGTCAAATGCTGAGCAAACATGGCCAGGACTTAGTTGACAAGGAAACAAGTGCCACACCAGGCCCACACTCGACTCTAGCTTTGACACATTGAGTGGAAGTTATGCAAATAAATAAATGTAGATTGACTTGACAGAGTAGAATATTACCATACGTAAGGAGAGAGGAGACTACAGGCAGACAGTGTGAGGTAAGGGCAAACAGACAAAACTAATTAATGGAAATATGCCCATCTCATTGACAAATGCGAGAGTCACAGATACAGAGTGCACACACACATCTATATGTACGTATCATATATATCACTTTGGATTCTATCTGTGGCTGTGGCTCTGCTTTGCTCTGTTCTGTTCTGTTCTGCCGGTCCGCTGAGTCGCATAATTATAATGAATCCTTTTTGACAGCTAACTTAACCCTAATTTGTGCCAACTCGCATTATCTCTGCCTGTAAACACACAATGTGTGTGTGTGTGTCTGTGTTCGTGTCTTCCATTGTGTACCTCATGCAGGTGCGAATGCAAAAACTCGCAATGTCTGCTGCTGCTGCTGCGCCTGCTAATTAAGCTCCAAAATGGAAGCAAGCCGCCGAGCAAAAACGCGACTATTCCTGCATTGTTGCTGCAACTTTTGTGCAGCATAAACTGAAGCAGATGGTGGAGTCTCCTCCCCCTACAGCTGCCACTGCCTTAACCTCAGCCATTGAGTCTGCTGCTCTGCCTGAAACTTTTAAATCCTCATCCTCACACTCAGAGGGCCACTCCACCCCACCCCTGATGCGGGCAACTTCTCTCGCGCGCGGTGTAAAAGCTTCAGCCCTGACCACATTTTAATTGGGCTAAGCACACGCCATGTGCTCCGTCCTGGCCATGTGTGACATGCTATTAGTGCAACTTTTAAATGAGTTAGTTAAGTAAAGCGGGTTACGTTATTATGCATTTTTCGGCTCGGACATTACAAAAGCTTTGTCGTCCTTAGTTCTACTTGGCACAAGCTAAAAGTACGAGTATGAGTACGAGTAGAGAACGTATTCTTTTTCCATACTCCAACCAGAGACAGAGAGTATTATGATTTTCATTAGATGTTTGCAACGAGCAGAAGGAAACAAATGTTTATCTCCTCTGTGTGAAACTTTTCACAGAGCCAATCAGACTGGATTGGGATTTCACATGGATATAGAAACAAATAGATTTATGCCTAGTTACAAATATAGTTTACAAATTATAGTTTAGCTACAATAGATATTGTAGGGTATCCCAAACTGTGACTCTTGTAGCTTTCCTTTTGGTCGTAGCAAATTCCCCTGCTGCTAACAATATGCACAAAGGATATGTCTTGTCGGCGGCAGGTTAAGTGATGGTCCAAGGTAAATACATATACATACATAGACCAGGTAGCTAATAGTAAAGTTTAATTGGAAACATTTGCAGCAGAAACTTGTTCTAATTCTGGGGTAATACGAGTCTACATAGTGTCTTTAGCCAAAGCCAAATATTAGTTTCTAAAATTAGTTTCGACCACAAAAACTGTTTTGGGCTTTTTGGTTTTTTTTTTGTCCTAAATGTCAAAAAAAATACTGATGGAATCAATTCAGTTTTTATATACATATATGTATGCAAGCATGTACAAACATATATGATATGTTATACCCCCTGCATAATCGTCATGTAATAGATTTGTCCATTATGAAAATTGCCTTTTGGCTGCCTGGACAAATAGAATTTCAAATTGAATGCAACATTTTCCTATGGCTTTGTCTGGGGGGATATTGTACTTTATTGGGGGATGGGGGGGTGGCAAACATTATTACGGTAATTATTTGGGCTAAGTGGGCGCAATCAATTTTCAATTAGTCGCATGCAATGCGAATCGTAAATTTCTGCACATTTCTTCGTACAGTACAAAAAGTGTAGGAGGCTGTCCATTGGTAATTATTGCAAATAATATTGCGCTCATATATACTATAGTAATCGTAATCGTATGATATTTGCTTGCCAGTACGATTAATGCCAGCAATCGAAAATACTTGAATGAAACAAAGGAATTCAACCATCCAGGAGCAAAAGAGAAAGAGAGATATTGAGAAAATAATATTCAATTACGAGTCATGTCTCCCTGGACAATGGTAACGATGGAGCATAACGGCCGACTTCCCCATAAATATTCGACGATTCCCTTTCAGCCAGGCCGTAAATTGAAGTAATAACAATCATGTGGCACTGTGACACTGTGGGCGGGATAATAGTAGTTGCTGTCCTTATGTGTATGCCTCAACATTGATTTCGATATTAAACGGAAATACGTATAAACTGCGGGACAAGGAATGGAATTGGAATTCCTGCTTTTGGGGACATTCCCGATCGATCTGTTTGTCTTGGCCATCAATGGACATTTTATTTCCCCCCCCCATAACTCCACCCCCCCATACCACAATTAGCAAAGAGCTGTTGGCCTGGCCCTTTGGGGGCTGCCACCTGGGTGGCATGGCCTGCATTGATAAAGTGTCGTCCGGCAGTGTCCCACCCTGCCGGTGGCATCCGGCAGGAAATTTGCATAAAATTCAAATAAAATAAAACGACAAGCCTTATAATCATTAGCCAGCATCCATGTTGCCTCTCCTGGGTGCAGTGAGGCAGCTGGTCCCCGGTCCCCGGTCCCCGGGCCTGGACAGTGGGCGCGAGATGCCTGCATCAGGGAGCTGCCTTCCACCTGGGAGGTGACTTATTTATGGAGTTTTCATGTTAACGAGGTGCAGCCAGTAAATTAATTTAGACCATGAAAAATATACACACATACACTTAGTGTCTTTGTACAGTGCGATTCATAACTGTAAGGAGACTTTAGCTAGACATTTTTGGTACCCAATTACGAGATGGATCTTAGATACCAATCCACTCCTGCAGGACCGCCTTCTGCCGCTCAATCTGCTCGCCCATCTGCTGGGTCATGGCAAACTGGATGAGAATGAGCAGATAGTTGACCAGAATCGCAACGAACTGAAAGCGAAAGTAAATTAGATAATGGAAAGGGGAATCAGGGAATCAGCCCACCATCGTCAAGACGGTTCGATTGAGCAGAATGTCCAAGCCGATGGTGAACTGCTGACGGAACTGAAGGCGCCAGCTCATCAGAGAGTTGACCAGCTGCCGCATGGCGGGACTGCTCGGGTACCAGTTGTCCAGCTGCTCGATGAGGCGCAGGCAGCGCCGGGCCTCGAGGATTGTGCGCTCGCAGTAGAAGGGTCCGATGAGCAGCTTGTAGAGGGGAACGGCCATGCAGAGGGCCACGTAGCTCAGCAGCACGCGGCTGCCCTTGTGCTGCTCCAGCTTCAGCTGCCGTTCCGTATCGTCGCCTTCGAGGTCCTCCTCCATGCCGGCCACACCCTTGCCGAAGATTATGTAGAGCTCGCTGGTGCCGATGGCCAGATCGTGGGCCATCGACATCCACAGACCGAGGGCGTACACCCGATTGATCTCCAGGATGAGATAGTGGAGCTCCTGGACCATGGCCACGGCCTGTCGGATGCGCTGCTCTCGGAGCTGCCGCTGCGGGAAGCGCCACTCGAGGAACTTGGGACACAGGATCTTCTGGAGTAGCCGGAAGCGGATGGAGAGCAGCTCGACAAGACTCATGTGGACGTAGCCGGTGAAGTGGGGACCGCAAGTCACGAAGACATAACAGTAGGCGGACAGCAGGAACAGGGTGCGATGACCGCTGGCCATCTGGGTGACGGCGCTCGTGATGAATCCCAGGTAGAGCACGGTGACCGCCACCAGCACCACAATGTTCTTCCGGAGCAGCTTCCGGTAGTTGAGATTGGCCCCAAAGTCGCGCATCAGCAGCGTATCCATCGCGGACAGCCGTACATAAATGCCCAGGTGGCGACGGGCCGCCCCCTGCAGGGACAACACCGTGACCACAAACACCAGCGTGGACATGGCCACCTCCAGGGCCGCAATGCTCAGCACCATCTTGTCGGCGGCCGCCATCCGCTTGCGGATCTCCTCGCTGCCCAACAGGGCGCTGAGTGAGGCGACCAGGACCAGCACCGTTAGCCCTGCCACGCCCAGCGAATAGATCCTTCTCCTGCGGGTAATCGCGAAACCGGAGCCCCGTCCGGTGAAGCCGTTGCAGCACATCACGAACTGAATGCCGCAGACAATGCTGGCACAGTCATAGAGGGTCTCCGGCTCCCGAAAAAAGTACAGCACCGCCATAGCGTTGAACGCAAGAAACTGAACTGAACTTCGAGTCCCTGCAAGTGGTTCTGTAAACTGTGATGTTCCCACAACCATTAAACCATTAGCTTATCTAGTGGGTGCCACAATGAGCCATTAAGTAATTGCTTTGATTTATTTTTGTTGATACTCACGAACGCATCAAATGTTTGGGGAGTTTTAACATTTAATATGCATATCTTCTGCATTCCAATCTTAACAATAAATTAAGAATAGCTACGGGGTTCGAAAGGAAACGAAGTATTTTCGTAGCTTAATTACTGGAGGGACTCGTTTTTATACACCTAAAGAAAAATGACACAAATAAATACTTTTAAAGAAAATATAATAAATATGTTTCATATTGTTGGCAAAATATTTAAAACAAAATATAAAAATATTGCATTTAAATAAATTATATTTATATTAATTATGTCCACTCTTCGAGAAAATATTTTTGTAAAACATTTATAAATCTACGTGTAAATAAAAAAACATACATCATCATTATTGTTCGGAGCAGTAGCGTTAAATAGCTTTCAAGTCATTCTAATAATCTCTTCTAAACATCTCTACACAGCTCTAAAGCTCTCTCTTCTATAAAGCAGTAAATTGATCCAATCCGTAAGCTCCGGGGCCTATTTTACGCTCGCACTACTGAGAGAGCTTTGACGCCATGTCTGATAAGAGAGGCGAGACAGAGAAAGATATACAGAAGTTCTTTTGTTCACTATGAGTAAGCGAGTCATACTGAGCCAAATAGGCCCCGAAATGAGTTCGTGCTCTGGGATGAAATCACCTTGTATAATTTCCTCATGCATGTACCGTTCTAACTGTTTATATTTGCAGTGCTTCGCTCTTTTCTCGCGCAGTTCAAATTATTGTCGAACGCTTGGCAGTTAGAATTGGAGAGTCACTTCTTTTCGCTTACATAAAATATGTACAGTTATAACACACACGACAACGGCCACTAAATATTAAAAAAAACGAGAAAGAACGTACGGAGTCGCTTCTAAGGCGACTCTACTTTTATACCCGTACTCAGTCAGTACACATGTGATTTATGTGGAATTTTAAAAGGTTTTATCATTTTTTACATTTTACATTTTTTGCTACATCTGTCATCGATATCTACATCTACATCATCTACATCACTTCTCACAACAACACACGTACACTGCACGAGGCAGCATGTTTGAGCGTGCGTGTTCGTGTGAGAGAATCTTCAGCGACAATCAACCCCAATAAATGACTTTCGCTGCATGAGGAGTGGGGGGAATTGCTGCTGAAAATTCATTTGATCATTGTGGCTACAATAATGATCCGATCTGAACCAAATTCGGGGATCTGGTAGATATGGTCATTTTCTACGATACTGCATTTTTGGTTCTTCAAAAGCTTCAAAATTGTGGATTTTCGTCTTTTGTGGGGGCGGAAGGGGGCGGGGCGAAATTTTGAAATACACTTGTTCAGGTTTGGTATCACAGGAGTCTTGGCCAAAAGTTTGGTTGCTCTAGCTCTTATAGTCTCTGAGATCCAGGCTACACAAAATACAAAACCAAATCGACTCGATTTTGTGTGAGTGCGAAAGAGAGGGAGCGAAGTTTTTCGTATATTTTCCTCTATTGTGGCTATATTAATGATCCGATCCAATTCAGATTTGGGCCCCTGATAGATATAGGCTGTCTCTATGATTCTGCATTTTTAGTTTTTGTTATTTTCAAAATTGTGGCCGCCACAGATGTGCGCCCTTTGTGGGGGCGGAAGTAGGCGGGGCGAAATTTTGAAACACTTTTCTAGGAGTGAGATATCACATGAGACTGGATAAAAAGTTTGGTTGCTCTAGCTCTTATAGCCTTCGAGCAATGGGCGACAAACAAGACGGACGGACGGACAGACGGACAGACGGACGGACAGACAGGGCTATATCGACTCGGCTATTGATGCTGATCAAAAATATATATACTTTATGGGGTCGGAAACGCCTCCTTCTGTGTGTTACACACATCCACTTTTAGCACAAATACAATATACCCTTTTACTCTTCGAGTACGGGTATAAAAACACATCGAGCAATAAATTATAATCTTAAAATTTATCAACGGAGAATATTATTTTTAAATGTGGAGACAGAGGTGCCGAAAAAGAGTCGGCAGCTGCCAACAATTATTTTTGTGCGAATTTTACTGCCTTGCAGGTATTTGCATATCAGTAATTACAAGGGAATCAAACAGATTTAGGAAGCAGTAGCTGCAGGCCTTTGAAACCGCTTTAAGATTCTATTGGACTTATTGATTATTATTTGTTAAATATTATAAATAATTCTAAGCGTTGATGCATAAATAAATAAATTTAATCTCTAATTAAAGTTCGCATAAATACCCTTAAAAGTAATTAGAGTATGGTTTCAAAATGTTTCGACTGCCGCAACAAGAAGTTGAATTGAATATCGATTTGTGGCGGCAACTTGCAATATTTTCAGCACTTTCTAATAAATACAAATGTGTAATTAAATTTGTGCAACTTTCGACAGAGAGAAAGAGAAAATAAATTCAACATAAATGTCAGTTTCCAGTGGATTTTGGCAAAAGCTGTATGGAAAAAGTACCTGGTGACAGACCTGAAAAGCCTTTGAGCCACCCACTGCCTGTGGGAGGGTGGGTGTATGTCGACTTTAATTAATAAAGCTTGATTAACGGAAATTTTATGATTGTCCAAATGGCAGCGGGTGGCAATCAATCATTGCCTTCGTCCGTTCGCCCAACGCTCCTGTTAATTATTTTGCATTAAGTATTTATGAAATTCCCCCCCAAAAGAAACCATTGCCAAGGGACAGCTGCGGCGAGAAAAAGTGTAAAATTAATTAGGGCCTGTCCGGACGGACAGAATGACAGTCGGACAGTTTGGCAGTCGGGCAGTTGGGCAGCCAAATGGTTGCAAATGACAAAAGAAAGAGTTGGAGGGGGGAGAGGCAGCCAGTTAATAAATTGTTTTGCTGCACATTTGTGGTTCAATGAACATGGAAATGTAAATCGAAATGGACACATTAATTATGCGTAACTGTTGATTTTCTGGCTGATTAACCTCTGGTAGCTTAGTTGGGAAACAAATGTTATAAATAAAATCCATAGATAAATGCCATTTGGACTATTGGATATACACTGCCATAATGCAATGGCTATAGGCTTTATATGTCCCTTAGTTTCTGATCATCCAGCGCAGAGACTTTCCATAGGGCATTGACAATTAAATCGAACTCATATATAATTTATTACTATTTATCGGTATCCGTATCACTGCATTTCGTATAGCATATGCGCAATAATTTCCCTTAAATTATTGACCCAAGCCAAGTCCAATCGAATTCGATTCAAGGGCCAGAGAATCTTTCCGCTTTCATCACCATTCCCGCCCACACTCTACCCCACACTCAGCTCTGACAGCTTTGCTAACTGAGTGATGGACCGACTGATTGACTGGCTGACATGTCCAAAAGCACAGCAAGACAGAAACACAAAAAAGGAAATCAAATCTACGCCCAGATGGATTCAATTAACGCTAATTTAAAATGCCAACATACATAAGAGGGTATAGGCGCAAGCCAGAAAAAGGGAAAATTCCCAGCCAATTTTCCACATGACCCCCATCAAAACTTCCCTGTCAGCGGTTCAAGTCCTGACAATTGAAAGGACGAGAACAACAACAGTTGTGACTGTCGTCCAAACAGGCACTTTGATTGGGGGACAATAAGTGAATCACATCGAATGCGAAAAGTGTTGACGCACAACAAAGGTCGAAGGTTTATCATGTAAGAAAAAACACTAGAAATAAATATGTATTTATTCTAATTATAGTTTAAATTGAACCACCTCTCGTGGTGCATGGTAGGAAAGATAGCGCTCCATCTGCTCGGGTTTCAGGCAGAGAAATGGAAACCCATTTGCAGACACCTTTAACCATCGCTAGAGTGCCTGTGCTTGGGCCTGTGCCTGTGCTAATGCCGCACACAATTAAATTAAATAACACCATAATTAATTACCGGCCACAGAAACACTCGGACCGAACACGAGACTTGATTTGCTGGCCACCAGGAAGGTGCTTAATGTCCAGGCCCCATATATATATTGTGGATGCGATGAGGGGGTGTGGGTTGGGGGCTGGAGTTGTGCGTGAGCGAAATAAAGAATGATTTATGGCGCTAAGCTAACTAAAGTTTCGCTCAATTTTGTTTCTCGCTCTACGCATGTTCTTGTTCTCACAATTAGACATTGACCCCTTCCCCCCTTATGAGAGAGGAGTGCAGGAGTGTGAGTTCCAGTTCCAGTTACAGTTCGAGTTCCAGTTCCCCAACGATAGGGAGGCACATAAATCGAGGCATGGCATCGTAAATAAAGGGTAACCATCACAATGGAGCCATCAACTTTTGATGCAACTTATAACCATATTTGGCGCTAATGGGCCGGCATTGATTGGATATATCGAATACACTTAAGAGTCGACGAGCCATCAACTGCCCCAGGAATGATGTCCCTGCTTGCCCATCAAAGCAAAGTGTTATCACGGGAGTGAAGTAGTATCTGCGCAGTTAGTATCTGTGGCAGCGACATGGCAGCGGATGCGGCAGTGGCAATGTCTCGTAATGCACAAAAGGCGTTTAATGTTAACGAGCAAATGGTCCTCAAGTAACTGCACTCCTTTCCGTTGCCCTTTTATAAATTGTGTTATCCATAAAGTTGATAAGTGAGTATATATAGTATATACTCGAAGTTATATCTTGAAATACACTCGCAAAAAAAAGAGAATTTAATACACTATTTCATAATTTGCAAGGGAATGAAGGTCTTATTCCTACAACTATTTAAATGCAGTAAATATTTATGGAATTAATTATAGTTTTATATATTTCAGAGATATATTTAGACTTTTTCGCTGAGTGTACAGTTTGAGGTTTATCTTCGCGGCTGCTTTATCTCTCGCAGCTGTTGAAATATGCCCACGTCCGCCGCTGCTGCCACCCCCTGCTAGGCTGCTCCGTGCTGGCTGACCCCGCTATCGCCGCATCTTTCCGGCCACAGTGCTGCTGCTGCTACTACTGGTGCTTCTGTTGAAGGTTGCATGTTCATTTGGCTGTACCCGCTGCTGTTGCACAGCATAAAATCCAGTCAGCCATGCCACATAAAACCCGCAAAAAATGCGATGAAATTATGGTGCCTGCTCATTGTGTTGTTGGCGGTGTAGGAGGTGTGCAGGAGCATGGCGGCATGGCGAACAAGGAACCACGAACATTGGCCCAAAGCTGCACAGATGCCCCTTGCATACCCACAGAGGATGCGATGGCCAGAAGGAATTATGCGAAACATGTCTGCATGTCTATTAAGCCCTAATTTCAATCCTGATGTACCGCCACGGCTGCTTTCAAATCAACATTAATGATGTGGAAGATAATATGCTCCAAAGTTGCTACATATAGAGATCTGCACTCATCACAGCCTGGAGACGATATTATGCTGCATGTTGCAGCAGCCAAGACTTGCCACATGATAGGCATGTTTTCGGTGCTCTTCCACGAGCCCGACAATGTCAGATGTCTGATTAACGAGCTGCAAATGATGCTAAGCGCAACGCCACGCTGCCACAGCGTAAATCACAAACAATGGGGCGTGCCACAGGAGGGTGCAAGGCGCTCCATAACGATGCTAATGATTATGTTGATGGGGCATTGTTCGCGTGCGCAGACAGATCGGCGCATCCATTTCACTTGTTGCCCCATTGCAGCTGTTGCACAAATGCTTGACACTTAAGTGTTCGCAAAATGAAAAGAGAACGAAAAAAACGGATAATGGGAAGGGGAAGAGATATTCCACAATACCACAAGGAAGCCAAAAACTTCCCAGGCAATTGGCAGATGTCAGCTTTAAGCCATTTTAAAAAGCAAAATGTCTGACAAAGCTGCAAGTAAAACTTTTTATGCGCCACTTTGTCCGGGCCATTCACAACTTGTACGTGGCAAATAAAACTGCAGCCGGGGACTACTGCTGTCGCCCCCCACTACCACACAGCAGTATGTACGATATTCCCCGCTCTGGTTTGCTCTTAAGTATGCAGTTGTAAGCCATAAAATCAGGTTAATACTTCCGCCCCAGACACAGATTGTGAATTTGTGGTCAAAACAGGCTTGGATGCTTGGAATGTCTTACTGGAAGCATCCGATTAGATAAACTATATGATACTTATGCCTTCTATTCCTCCGCCTTAGTCGGTGGCTTGATCAGCGATTGAATCAGATATCCTGACAGATTCAAACTGATAAACTGATGGACAGGCAGCTGAACGGACTTGATGCATGAACGGGCAGACAATCGCTGACACTTGAATGGTGGAAACTCGAGAATGGAGAAACAGAACCGACCACGGATGGACATCAATGTAAGCGTGTGCCTAATTTACAAACTGACTGAGAAACAGTGGATGAGACAGATATGATGATGGACAGATGGATTGCAATGATGGGTGCTCATACACTGACCAAGACGCTGAATTGACAGGCTGAAGAACAGTACAAAAAGCATTCGAATCCTTGTATGTTTCCTTGCACTAACAACTAACAACCAACTGAAACCATAAGAAATGCTAACAAGGAGAAATGTTTTTGGCACTGTTGCAGACTGGGTTACATAAGACTCGTGGCTTGTGGCATGTCACCTTGTGACATGGTTCGATTTGCAGGTCGAGAATATTTTTGTGTGTTTTGTTTCCAGCCAAAACTGTGAGAGGCAAATCTCGAAGACCCCACAGCCACACGATTGCTTTCGCCTTCAACGAGCTGCTCATTTGCCAGGTTTCCATATTCATATCTGGCAAAGTGAAAGTGCTTGATTAGGGCACAAAAAACATACGAAATTCGCTACCCATAATGGGAATATATATGTATGTGTATGTGTATGGGGGAGCGACTGGGATGAGTGATTACCAGCCTCGTCGGTGATTAGTGGATATGCAAATGGATTCTTAAGACTGGCCCCGGCCATATAAATCAAAGTGGAGGACAGCCGAGTCACTGAAGCTGAAGATAAACAGCAGCCACACGTTGATGAAGCTGCTCTTGCTGGCCCTGCTGCTGCTGCTTGGCGATACATCAGGTTTGGGATAGCACAAGGTCCTGAGTTCAGCAAGCCCATCAACTAATTGGTTTCCCATTTTCTCTGATAGCGCGGCATCTGACACTGCGACCCCTGAGTCGCGCAGAGATCCATGCCTTAGAGAGCTCTCAGCCTCTGGGACGATCCGTATCCAGTGGGTTTGCTGCCGTAACTGGCTTTGCCATAGGCCTGGGAAAGGCCCTGACCGGCGTCTTTATCTACGACGTGATCACCGCCAATGTGACCGACATCGAAGAGAGCGAAAGTTCAGCAAGTGAGGCCACAGTCCGTGAGTTCTGCTTCGACACGGGCAGATCAGAGAACGATCTAACATCTGACTACGATACGATAGAGGAGGAAACATCTTTCAAGAGTTCTAATCCGATGACTACCTGTATTGTTTACTATAAAAACCAATGACTGTGTAATCTGTTCAAACTGGTTGTGGCTGGCAGGCTACGCACTGTCAGAGGTCAGAGTGTTTTGTTGTTGTTGTTCATTTGAGATTTGCATATGCAAAACCATCGGTTGAACTTTCTTTGTCTTTTCTGTCGTTGGCCATAAAAGTCGGGCAGAACTTGCCGAATGTTTCAGTTGAGTTTCTACGCGACCGAGCGAAAGATCGTCGAGAAAATGAAATCGTTTGGGCATTTCGGGGCATTGTGCCTATCCATCATCCTCGTCGCGGGCCTCAGTGCAGGAGTTGAAGGTGAGAGACATCGACAGAGACAAAGTGGAACCGATTAATGAACCCGCTTGGTCTGTAGCTCGTCGGCTGGCCCTGCGTCCGTTGTCGGTGCGGGAGCTGCGCGCTGCCCTGAGGGAGAGCGGCCTGGATGAAGATTCCGAGGTTGGCAGATCGCTTGCCTCGGCCCTGTCCGGTATCACTGGATTCGCCCTGGGCATCACCAAGGGCGTGGGTGGCTCCATACTCTTTGATGTGATCACCTCGAATGCCACCATCGCGTATATCAGCAATCTGCTGAACTCCACCTCCTCCTCCTCCTCGACGACGGCCAGCAGTGGCACCGCCCAGGAGATCTGCTTCAATAGCCGCAGTGTCGATGGAGAGGCCATCAGTGGTCGGAGCAGCAGACACAGAGATTCTACTGACGATTTAATCTACAACGATGAAATTAGCTCAGAGCCGGATGACGAGGAGCGAGCGTTGGGCTCTGGCACGGGCACGGGCACGGGGTCATCGGGTGGCGTCACCTGCATTGTCCTCAACTCGGGTGTCAGGCGGCGACGTCAGCTGGAGGTGCGACCTGCTGCGGCCACAAAACCCGCAACCGATCCCGTCGCCTGACAAAACGGCGAGTCGACCAGAGGGTTCACTGAACCCAGGACTTAGGACTTAGCCGGACCCCTAACCTACTTTAAGCTATCACTTATTTATTGATTTCGATTAGTTTATTAAATTTTAATTGTTCCGCACGGGGGCGCTCTGTTATAAATGGTCGAATGACACGGGTAAATCCTGCATTGACATATTTTATGATTTGCTGACATGAAGTCTGACGGCATTACACACTGCCCGAAAAAGAGTGTACCTCAGGAAAGTACGAAGAAAGTAAGAAATTCGATAGATGCAATCTGACTTTAGAAAACAAGTTTGGGTTGAAAGTATTTAGATCTTTCTCTGTGCCGTAGGTTCGTCGTAGGTTCCAGATAAATATATCTTTTAAGATTGCATAACTAAAGAGTTAATCCCACAGTGCATGGAATGTGACTGGGCCTGGGCGTGGGCTTTCTTAGATGCCTATGCCAATGCATATGTGGCTACACACACACACACACACACACACACACACACACACACACACACACACACACACATATGCACTGACATTTGCAACGTCACGCACATCGAAGTGCCAAAATCGTTATTAATACAAAAAGACACGCACGTAGCATGCCACACACACACACACACACACACACACACACACAGCTTGGCCCCTTGCCCCTTGCTACATTTACACTGCCTTTTGCCTATGGTTTGCTTTTGGGGCCTTATGTAAACATTGAAATGTCATTGCCGTCGAGGGCAGTGGCCCAGGCACATAAATCCTCCTTGGCCACAATTTATTAACTTTAACACAAGCCAATGTCAACGGCTTCCGCTGGCTTCCCCCCACTACTCTCCAGTGTTTTTGGGGGGTTCTCTTATTGATTTGGATGCGAAATTTATGTGGTTAAAGGACCTCCACCCTGGTCTTTGTCTAGCAAACTATTAACGTTGTCCCAGCTGAGGCTTCTTCGTCGTCGTCAGCTCTCAAGTTGGCCAAATGCAATGTTTATGTTATTGTCTGCCCTTCGCCTGAACCGAACCGAACCGCAGACTCCTAGAGGCCATTCCACCGCCTTGGCCTAAACAGGAATTGCATTAGAGATCATTTATTATTTATGTTAATGCCTTGAAAGTTCTGTCAGAGTCGGAAAGAGTGGTTGATGTGATTAAACTGTGTAGACTATTAGGAAGGGATACAGTGGAGAGGGGGCAGAGGGAGGGAAAACGAGAAAACCATCACAGAAAAGAAAACCAAACTCAAATTACCATATCTCTGATTCACCCCAAACTACCGTTGAGACTAGTATATCTGATTGTTCACATACTCGTATGTAGCATACACACTGAGCGAAAAATAAACTTTTTGTATCGAAATATAAAATATATGCAACATTTATTGATGTAGTTTTGACAACTGCGAAAACTCAGTGTATCAACATATGTAGTACACATGATATGTACGTGTATGTACATTTGATACATACATATGTACATATATTCATAAGAGAATCACGAAGGAAAACTCCAATTATTTCTATACTTTACCAACACAGTGGCAGGCTTAATGACCAAGGCTATGACCATGACCGACCCCCACCCCCAGCGGAGCAGTTCGGGCCCCCATTCTTAGTTATAATCCTAGTCCCTCGCTTCAAACGGCAGGCGCTTTTTCCCTCTTGGCGCAAAAATTACGTACTAAATGCGCTAAATTACTAACTAAATGCCGCAAGTGCCGCCCCTGGGCATGGCTAGAATTTCACAAATGAACGCCCTTTTGCGAGTCGAAGAGGGGCGTTGGGAGGGAGTGGCGGGGTTGGGTGTGGCAGCCGAAGGCAAAGCTCTAGAGCTAAAGTCAAAGCAAAAGCGAAAGCCAAAAACTGCCGACAGTCGATGACATTTGAGCGATAAGAAAAACTGTTGTTGTGTGGCTGGCTGGGCTTGCCGCCCTCTCTGCCACCCACAGTAGTACTGCTACTGGTAGTGAGGAAGCGAGTGGGCAATACACAGGGTCGAGGGCAAGTGCTCTCCTGCAGCTGTTGACTCCCCTTGCGGTTGTTCGTTCTACATATACCCTTACAGAGACTCCTATGAGTACTTGCAGACGTTTGGCCTGGAAAGGAACTAATGATATTCGATTCTATAATACAGAAGTATATTGTAGTATATGTAAATAAAACAATGTACCCAGTCATTATAGTAATTATTTTGTCTCTAAATATATTGATTTACCAACGGTAGTTAAATTAAATTGAATTAATTTACAAAAACATCTGTGTTTCCTTACTTTTATGACGTTTTTATGTACAAATGTATGTAGCTACCAACTCGACAATGTACATATATGAAAGTGTATTCAAGGCTTCGGCTTGCAAATCATGTCCTTTGATGCTTGTTATTGTAGTTGCTGGGTTGGGTGTTAAGTATGCAGGCGAGGCGTGTGAATTGTGAAGGAAGTGAAATACAAATACAAATACGCATAGTAAATGCTGTTTTTGTTGCTCTTGCCTCTGGCTTTCTTTCCCTCTACTCCCCCACCCACCACTCCTCTGGCCAATGCAAGCATTTTTACAGTTATTTTTACTACATTGAAAATTGTTTTAAATGTTAATGTTGCTGTTGTCGCTGGGCTGATAATAAAATAAGGCGCTCTCGAAGAATGAGGAGGGGTGTGGGGGTATGTAGGTCCCTGAGCACACAAATAATTGAGATGCTTTTGCACCCATCCTTTGTCTCTCTCCTTTGGTCTTAAGTGTCATCACACACGCAGCCCCCATTCCCCCTATTCGCAATATCACCATCCCCTTCCCCAACATAACGGCACTGAGTCGAGTCAGCTGCGAGGAGAGCGCGCACTCGTGTTAAATTATGCGGGTTTGATTTTTATTGCAGTGCCGCTCATTTCTTTTCCCTTTTGCGTTTGTTTACTCTGCTTTGGTTTGTATTTATACCCGTACTCGAAGAGTAAAAGGGTATATTGTATTTGTGCTAAAAGTGGATGTGTGTAACATAGAGAAGGAGTAATTTCCGACCATATAAAGTATATATATTCTTGATCAGCATCAATAGCCGAGTCGATATAGCCCTGTCTGTCCGTCCGTCTGTCCGTCTGTCCGTCTTGTTCGTCGCCCATTGCTCGAAGGCTAAAAGAGATAGAGCAACCAAATTTTTTTCCAGACTGATGTGTTCTCTCACTCCTAGAAAAAAGTTTAAAAATTCCGCCCCGCCCACTTCCGCCCCCACAAAGGGCGCACATCTGTGGCGTCCACAATTTTGAAAATAACAAAAACTAAAAATGCAGAATCATAGAGACAGCCCATATCTATCAGGGGCCCAAATCTGAATCGGATCGGATCATTAATATAGCCACAATAGAGGCAAATATACGAAAAAACTTCGCTCCATCCCTTTCGCACTCACACAAAATCGACTAATTTTGGTTTTTTTTGTATTTTGTGTAGCCTGGATCTCAGAGACTATAAGAGCTAGAGCAACCAAACTTTTGGCCAAGACTCCTGTGATACCAAACCTGAACAAGTGTATTTCAAAATTTCGCCCCGCCCCTTCCGCCCCCACAAAAGACGAAAATCCACAATTTTGAAGATAGAAAAAAAACTAAAAATGCAGTATCATAGGAAATGATCGTATCTACCAGATTCCCGAATTTGGTTCAGATCGGATCATTATTGTAGCCACAATGATCAAATGAATTTTCAGCAGCGGGGGGTTGCCCCCCGCAACAAAATATACATTTTTATTAGGGTTGATGGCAGCAGCGCTGCAGCGGCTGTTACTGATTCTCTCACACACACACTCACGCTCAAACATGCTGCCTCGTGCAGTGTACGTGTGTTGTTGTGAGAACTGATGTAGATGATGTAGATGTAGATGTCGATGACAGATGTAGCAAAAAAAATGTAAAATGTAAAAATTATAAAACATTTTAAAATTCCACATAAATCACATGTGTACTGACTGAGTACGGGTATAAAAGTAGAGTCGCGTTCGAAGCGACTCCGTACGTTCTTTCTCGTTTTTTTCTTTGTTGATTTTTTATACCCGTACTCGAAGAGTAAAAGGGTATATTGTATTTGTGCTAAAAGTGGATGTGTGTAACACACAGAAGGAGGCGTTTCCGACCCCATAAAGTAATAATATTCTTGATCAGCATCAATAGCCGAGTCGATATAGCCCTGTCTGTCCGTCCGTCTGTCCGTCTGTCCGTCCGTCCGTCTTGTTTGTCGCCCATTGCTCGAAGGCTATAAGAGCTAGAGCAACCAAACTTTTTATCCATTTTGATGTGGTATCTCACTCCTAGAAAAGTGTTTCAAAATTTCGCCCCGCCCACTTCCGCCCCCACAAAGGGCGCACATCTGTGGCGGCCACAATTTTGATAATAACAAAAACTAAAAATGCAGAATCATAGAGACAGCCCATATCTATCAGGGGCCCAAATCTGAATCGGATCGGATCATTAATATAGCCACAATAGACAAAAACATACGCAATAACTTCGCTCCATCCCTTTCGCACTCACACAAAATCGAGTCGATTTGGTTTTTCGTAAATATGAACGCCTGGATCTCAGAGACTATAAGAGCTAGAGCAACCAAACTTTTTGCCCAGACTCCTGTAATACCGAACCTGAACAAGTGTATTTCAAAATTTCGCCCCGCCCCTTCCGCCCCCACAAAAAGACGAAAATCCACAATTTTGAAGATAGAAAAAACCAAAAATGCAGTATCATAGGAAATGATCATATCTACCAGATTCCCGAATTTGGTTCAGATCGGATCATTATTGTAGCCACAATGATCAAATGAATTTTCAGTAGCGGGAATACCCCGCCGTTGTGTTTCCCCTCGCCAGTTTGCTGCGTAAGTCATTTATTGGGGTTGATTGTCGCAGCATATTCTCACACACACACACTCACGCTCAAACATGCTGCCTCGTGCAGTGTACGTGTGTTGTTGTGAGAACTGATGTAGATGATGTAGATGTAGATGTCGATGACAGATGTAGCAAAAAAATGTAAAATGTAAAAACTGAAAAACATTTTAAAAATTCCACATAAATCACTGAGTACGGGTATAAAAGTAGAGTCGCGTTCGAAGCGACTCCGTACGTTCTTTCTCGTTTTTTTTGCATTGGTTGGGTTTGGTTTGGTCCCCTTTGTTTTATGAGATCTCTTGAGAACAGCGGGGTGAACATAGACAGAGAGAGAGAGAGAGAGCAGGTGGAACCCTCACACTTTCACGAACTCTCAAAATCAAAACAAGTTGATGGGAGCGAAGATAAGCCGAATGAAGAGTACCCTTTGCCATCGCATCTTATAAAAGGAAGTGAAAAAATAGCTATATTGTGGCTATAAAAAGAGCCATAGCTCTTAGTTTACGAGATTCTTTTGTTCTTCAGACAGACGGGCAAAAAGTACTACGAAAACCAGCATCTGTGACATTCTTTACTGATCGTTAAAATGTTTCTTAAATGACTGAGTTGGTGTAGAGAGTATCTTCCGTAGAATATACACTGTCAAGGGGTATTATCATTTGAAAAGTCCTCTCGTCCAAGGTATAAACAAGTTTGGGTGGGGGCGGAAGTATCCCGTTGAAAGGGAAATGGACGTGAGAGCGTGTGTGCGGCTGTAATTTGGCCATGGCTCGTTGCCTTGACAAGCTGTTGCCTGGCATTTCAATTAATGGCACTTTCCACCCTCGCGCCCAGGCCCTCCAAAGGGTCATCACTTTCACCGCTGCACTCCTAATGAAGCCATCGCTCTCCACCAGCATCTCCCCAAACTCCGCGTGGAACGGTATCCGGAAGTGTACGGCACTTTCGGGTGGATGTCAAGAGGCAGCGCGAGATACGACGAGTATCATTGCAGCTCCGTGGTGACACGTGACCGCAAGGAAATCGGCTTAGACGGGGTCCCAGTCCCCCCCCGGGAGCCTTAATAGATTTTTGATTTGTTTGTTCACCCCTAACCGGCACGCCGCACCAGCATTCAGTACCCAGATCCATATCCGAAGCCGAATCCGAATCCAATTGTGAGTCGCGCGTGCGTCTCTGATTGGAATAATGATGTGCCAGAGGAAATCCGGACAGAAAACGGAACAGATTCGCCGCATTTATGGGTAGCGAGCGACTGTAGTGTGTTTGTCAATATAGAAAATCAATACAGAGGAATATTATTTTTACCACAATCCCTGCCTCCCTCCCATGTTAAAGCAGCCGAATAATTCAATGAAAAAATCACCCAAAGGCCGAGACGGTCCAAGGGTTCTAGAGTCTGTCCTGGTTCTGGTCCTGGTCCTTGTCCTGTTAGGTAAATGGATCGCTCAAGGCTCTCAATAACGAACATTAAAAGCAAAACCTGAAAGTTTGTCTGCTCTTTTTTTGCTTTCATGTGGGGGTGTACTTTTTTGGCCCAAAAAAATTGTACAAATTGTTTCAATTAAAAAGTTTACAAATTTTGCTTTTTCGCCTTTTACTTTATCTATAATCGGCTTGCGATTGACACGTGCCTCCCGCCATCTCTGCTCCAGCTTCAGCTCCATTCCTTTTCCATTTAATGTTCATATTGAATATGAAGTAATCGCATGGGAGGGTGTTGTGTATGGTGTGGGTGTCGCTAATTACGACGACCTTCGAGGATTTATAAGTTGAAAACTTGATTGCATAAGACAGTTTCAACGCCAGTGTGACGACAGTGGGGGGCAAGCCAAAAGCCGTGGGCCAATTAATTAAATATATAATCAGCTGGAAAAGTTTTGGCCAATCTGCAAATACATTCCACATTCTCTCTAATTAATTTAATTGATTTTATTACTTCGACTTGACCTATGTATATGTGTGTCCGTCCGTCGGTGCATTTGATCTGTTTGTTTGCACAAACACAAATGAAATTGACTTGTAATTAAAAGTTTCGCAAATTGATTGAAAAATTCTCCCTTCTAGTACATACATATCTACCATACTATATGTACATATTGATGTCTGAGTCTGTGTATTTTTCCCACAGTGCACTGTGACTGTGCCTCTGACCATTTGTCTGCGGCTGTGTGTGTGTGTGTGTGTGTGTGTGTGTGTGTGTGTGTGGTGTGACCAGGTCCCAACAATAAAACCACGAAAGCGATACTAAAAGGAAAAAAAAGGCTAATTACGGGCATTAATTAAAAATGCATTTTTTTTTGTTGACCAATTGAACGGCGGAGAACTTCGAGGAGACCAGCAAAACCAACAGTTTGTTTTGAGCCAAACCAACGCTCAGTGCGTGGGAAATTCTCTCTTAACGGTAACGGGCCGTATAAGAGTTTGGGGGTGCATCTCTTATACGAGTGCGAAAAGTACGTGCTGCTTAACTGACCTACGGCAGGACATAAGTTTGAGTTTTTGTGGTTTCTGGCATATTGACCGTAGTAGAACTTGTTGGCCTACTGAGGCGATTGTGTTCTACCATTCTTTTGTTGTTAACAGTTTGAACTTCATTTTTTTTTTTAAACTTAAATCAGAAAAACAGTTCTGGCTAACTCGAATGGATGGTTTTAGTATGAATGATATTCAATTAAATATATGTAAATATTTATTTAATTCCCCATATAAATAAATTTATTTAGTTTAAATTA
The DNA here is from genome assembly GCA_009664405.1 of Drosophila bifasciata. NCBI lineage: Eukaryota > Metazoa > Arthropoda > Insecta > Diptera > Drosophilidae > Drosophila > Drosophila bifasciata. Next base: position 9,399,662 of record CM019043.1, on the reverse strand, counting down.
AAATGTGTTTAATAAACAGCAGCAGAATGGTAGTTCTTAGTCGTATATATATCTGAAATCTTACCCAACAAATGAAAACAAATACCAAATACTCTTATTCTATAGAAAGTATTTCAATTATATGCCAGAATGTAAAAAGATATATTACAAATTATTTACAGGCACGTCCTCGGTACGACAATCGAGTGCATAGGCAGTAATGCACTTACAGAAAAAAAACAAACCAAAACAAACAAACAAAAAATAAAATGTTAATAGCTTCACTTCAAAGTTGCCTCGCAATTTCGTGCTCCAATAATCTGAGTTCTAAGAGGTCTATGGCTCTCTTCGGGGCTCTCTCTTTTTTTTTGGGGGGCGAAAGCCGAGTGGGGCACGACGACGAGCTGTGGCACGAGGCATGCAGCATGTTCGTACTGCCGCATGGGGCACACGACCACGACCGCCATTCGCCTTTCAGTTCCATCCTGCGTCTCGGAAGCGAAGCACGCGTCTCTTGATTTATGGTGCGCCGCGGTCAGTTCTGGCCAGATTCAGTCTCAGTTACAGTTTCAGTTTGAGAGTGTACCGTAGGCCTAATGAGCCCCTTTGCGTGTTAATGGCGAATTAATGACCGGCGATTAAAATGCAATAAACGCCTGCATAGTACCCTATGAATGAACCTCTGTGGTTCGCTTACTTTCAAGTGAAACAGTGTGCGCTGTCCCATAGAGTTCTGAGATCTTTAGAGTACCCCTCGATATGGCATAGACATTGTGCCCCCAAAATATTGTGCAAAACTTCAAACGCCGAAGATTAACAAAAGAAAAACAGTGCGACAAAACGGAAAAAGGGAAACAAACCCGCCGAAACAAAAAAAAAAAAACACTTTCATTGCTCCCCAGGCAGAGCTTAGCAGAGAGTGCTACCCGGGTCTAATTTGACGGAATCGTTAGTTGACCAGACCTCTCCTGACATCTCCTGCCAACCTCCCCCCCCGCAGTCGCCGTCACGTTTTGCAGGGGGATCGCGTGCCGAGAGTACAACGATAATAACAATAAACTTGCGGATAACAACTACAGAAACAGCAATATAATGTCCGCCCGCCCGACAACGTTGTCCCCGTTGGCCACGGCATCCGCCACGGCATCCGCATCCACATTATGCCTGCTCCCGGCCAGAGCCAATTTCGGATTACTCAACTGGCTCATCAGTTGGCTGCTGCTGTCGATGGCGCTGCTTAGAGGTGAGACCATACCCTTCTCTCCCCTCGCCACGGCCTTTTTAATTAAATAATCCAATTTATTTTCATTTAATTTCAAATTAAATTTAATTTGTTTTGCGCCAAGCGTTGGTTGCTCTAATTGTTGCCTCCTCAAGCTACACCCTCCAGCAACACCTCCTCCTCCCCCCCCATTAAAAGGTTTTCCTTTGTCGCCTTGGATTTCCCTACCAATTTCCGGGGGAGGCAAAAACGGGAGTTTGCCAATTGAAATTCTTGAATTTTTGTGCTGAGAATTTTAATTCAACTGTTGGGGGGAGACAGAGAAAAAGTTTCCCTTTTTTTCCGTTTGGTGGCAAGTCAAAAGGTGAAAGCATTTAATGTGTGACCCTTTGGCTGGGAGGAGATGGTTGATGGGTCCATGGCCTAGTCCTGGTCCAAATTTGAATTCTAGTTGTGGTCCCTGTCCGTGTCCTACAGCCGTCAAGGTTAGTGCAGCAATCATTTGAAGAGTTTGCCGCTACTGTCTGAGAATGAATGGCAGGCAGACCAGCACTTGTGGCAGATACAGAAAGAGACAGATAGAGATAGTAGTGTGGGCCCTACCACATGCAATGGCATGATGCGTGGCACACATTTTTATATAATACTCTCTGCCACACTGGTGCAGAAAAATCTCACTTTCAATGCATCACCAGCACCAGCACCAGAACTAGATAGAAATGTGGAAAATGGGAGGAAAAAAAAAAAAAAAAAACTAACGAGCGGCAGACACTTGGAAAATGCTGTTGATGCTTGGTCAGGGTCGTTGCAGCTCCCTTCTCTGCTCCTCTACACTCTTCTGCTGCCCTTGTGCTGCTGCTTGCTGCCTCTGATGCTGTGTTGCATGTGGCAGTTGACACAAGAAACTGTTGCCATTGGGTCTTTGCCTCTGGCTTTTGGTTTCAGTGTTTGCTTTATTCTGCTTTCAGTATTCCCTTTCCCACTCTCACTCCCTCTATCTCTCTTTAGTTTTGTTTGTCCAGTCAGAGTGGGAGGAACAAAAACAACAACTACAACAACCATAAACATGAATTTCAACATAATTTTTCATCATTTTCCATGGCAATTGTTCTCGTCCATATGGTCCATCGTCTTGAGTAGACTCTCGACTCTCGGCTCTCGTTTCTCGTTTTTGTAATTTTCGAATGCAATTCACTTTTGCGCAAATTGTTTCATTTCCTTTCCATTCCTTTGCTTTGACTTGCTCTCTCCGTCTGGCATTTCATTTGGCTAAAAGCTACTTGAAGCTAGGCTAAGCGCAGACAAACAGAATTCGTCTCACTCTGGCATTTGCAGACGTCTACAGGAGGGCCGGAACGGACCTGCAAAAAGGCAGAAAGCAATCAAAGCGAATTCCATACGAATCCTCCTTGAGATTGAGGTTTTGTCTTGTGTGCTCTCTGCTTATGCAATTAAAAATGTATTTGCTTAATGGACGAGGCGGTGAGAGCGACACTCCGGATACTTAGCTGTCTCACATGATAGAATCGACTCGCAGCGTGACAATTAATCAAATATATTGGGCCGAAAATAAACAGAGAAAAGCAAAAAAAATCTGTTGAAAAAGTCAGAATGGTATTCCCGACCAGGATTGAGCGCCACTTCAGACTCCACTCCTCCATTCTGCAAATAAGAACAAATTGAAAGGGGAAATGGAATGCAGCATGGAGCATGGACTATCGACTATAAATTGCTGTTCTCTGATCGATAACTGTTTGTCAGATACTTTTTCACCTCTTAATTGATGGGTAAAAACCTGATAAATAAATGCGCATATTTCCCCTTAATGAATTCATAAAAGCCACCGCTTGTGTCGCTTCCCACCCCCCTCCTGTGGTCCATTGTTGTTTGGTTTTCTGGTTTATTAATAAATAAATTTCGTACTTGCGGTATGCAGTATGCAAAATTGCAGTTATTTGCCATTGCAGCAGCTGTTTGCCATTGAAAGGCAAACAAACGGCTTTGCTTTCCCTTTTTTTTCCACCTTTTTAGCACGTATCGAATGTGTTTTTTTACTCCTACGTCACGGCAAAATATTTTTGCAAATATTTTCCACGAAACCATGGACAAGAACTGGTAAATTATTATTTTCAAAAGCAATAATGGGAGACGTGATTTTCAGCTGAGTCCAGTTAATGCAAACGCATTGCGGCGGAATTATTATTATTAAAAATCAAACAGGAAAAATCCAAAGACTGCCTGCCGACACACTTGATACTCTTGCAGATCGATAGTTTGATAGTGAGTTTGTATACTGAGTTTTTGAAACATTTTACACTGACACTAAATCGTTTGGCTATGATGATGATAGCATCATCTGCAATGCTTAGGAATACACACATATATCATATGGTAAAGGGGATAATTAATGGTAAGATAGAGAGGAGGAATGTGGCGAGGCAGCAAGGAAGAGATACATAGAGTGTGCTCTGCTTGAGGGTGCGCTTCGCCTGCGGCCCTTGGCAATCAGTGGCCCACATCATTCAGCGGTGTCAGACTGATGAATGAAGCCACGCATTGGCCCAGACAAGTGCCAGGCAACACGCACACACACACACTCATCCGCTCACACTCCCACTTTCGCTTATAAATACAGTCAAATCGATGAGTTCTCTCAAAGTATGCAAAGCACATACTCAACTGTGGAAAGGAGAAAGGAGGAGAGGAAAGTAGAGCGAGAGAAGAGATGAGATCTATTGGCCGTGGGGCCCAGGTTATTCACACAAACTTGGAGGCCCGACGGGCTCAGACCCGTCAAGGCCACCCAACGCACATTATCAATAAGGCGTGGGCAGCAGACCTGATTTTTCCGCCGTATATTTACACACACACACACACACGCACAGATACAAGCAGATACTGTGAGTACACAAATTCTTTATTCCAACAAGATGCTTAAAGAAACAAACTTTGTGATGTTGTTGATTTTTAATGGCATATGGTTTCAGTGGAATTTACGTTGAATGATGAATGCCGGGGCCAGAAGCTTAACCGGAACAGTGATGGAGCCCTCCACTGAGATAGCCATTCATCATATCATTGGGTCGAGGAATTCTGTGCTGTGTATAGTATATATTTCCTCACAGTATGAACATCTCCAGATTGCACTATGTCGTGACAATGCCATAGCCAAAGTCACTCAGAAGTCATTCAAAATGGGGCAACATATATGAATCTTTAACTTCGGTTTGGTAGCTACTAAATATCTAAGACCAGGTGTTGTGGGTGGAATAAACAAGAGAACTTCAACACTGACTAGATTTGGCAAACCAAAATGTTCTTCGTTTTAAGTTTTCCATCTTTACTTGGGTCAAACCGCAAGCCATTTCTTTACTGCCTGCCGTTGCCGTTGCTTTCGTAACACTTATGGATCTGACATTTATATGACAGCTAAGGCTTGTGTGCTGGGGATATGCACTGGATGGATGCTTCCGTTTCCTCTCGGTTTTCCCCTGAGTGTGGGTGGGGCGGTCTTGTTTTTGTTTTTGTTTTGTTTCGTTCGTCAAAAGAAAACTGAAAATTGTTTTTATTTTTGTATTTTTGTATTTTCGTTTCGAATGATAGAAAGAGGGGGAAGAGGCAGAGTGGGGAAGGGGCCAGGCAGCAGCACGTGCGTCTCTGTATGTGGATATTATTTTTTTTTTTTTTTTTTTGTGTTATGTTTGACTCACTTGGCACACAATTTGCACAGACACAAAACGGAACCATTTCCAGTCACGTACCAGAGAGACGGAAAAACAGAAATTTATGCATTTGATTTCAACTAATTTTCAGAGTCCGAGCATGGCTAGAGAGAATTGTTTTGTTTATTGTCCGAGGCCCAAATTAGATACTGGCTATCATAAATTAGCCCCAAAACTAGAGCAGTTCAGTGGAGCCGCCTTCTGTGCCCAATCCATTGTGTGGTCTTGGGTGGTGTGGTAACCACCACGGCTTTACGACCTTTCCAACAGCCTTGAGCCTGGGCGTGGCTATTAAAAAGCACTCCAACAGGAGGAACTCTTTCGAGCAGCTGGCCTGCCTCCCAGCCAGCCTCGATTTTAAAGCCTTTAGCCAAAAGTGTTAACCCAAATTGAACTAAAACACAGATACAGAGACAGATACAGACACACACACAGATACGGGCAGACAAACAGATACAGATACTCGAACAGGCACTCGACACGCAGATAGAGACAGACAAGTGCCGTAAAATGGATATTGTCGCTCTTAGTTTCTTGTATACTGTATGTATGTATGTACAACCGAAAGAGGTAAGTTCCAAGACAGGTGGGGGAAAGGGGAAGGGGTGTCCTGTCGTGTCGATAAATCCACAAGAGCAACATAAACCAGTTGCGCGACTCTAAAAAGTCGTATAGGCGCCCCCAATGATTCCCCAAGTAAAATTTGGTTTTATTAACACGGGGACTACGGCACACGTGCCTGGGACCAAGTTCTCGTTGCTGTTTCTGTTGCTGTTGCATGCCACGGGGCGTGACGGTAACCTACATGAGATGTTGCTTTGAGCCGACTTTCCTCGAGCTTGTCTGAGCCGTTTTTATTAAAAATTCCACAGAAAAACAAGGAGAGAAGGCGTGGGGGGGGGCAAGCCAAGGGCTATGCTAGGGAGAACTGATGGAGCTGGAACTAAGGGAAAGCTGTGTCACTGTGGCAGGAGATGGAGCTGCAGATGGAGCTGGAGATTGAAGAGATGCCGAAATAAGCATGTTTAAGGCCCCCCAACTAGCAGGAAACAACCAACAATTGTCTATGCTGTTGCTCTGTGTGTGTGTGTCTGCTCCTCTTTCCCCTGCCTCGATGTAGCAGTTTTATTGCTCTGTCATTCCGAAATATTTCACACAGACACATCAGCGGCAGCGACAGTAGCAACAAAGGGAGGGAGGGTGGCCTCCCTCCCAACCTCCCTCCCTCTCTCTCATAACTGAGCCGCATTGGTTCCTTATCCTTTCGTCGCTGTCTTTTTTGGGTGTTACCTCTTAGGGATTGTGTGTTTTGGGCATCTGCGGCATACCCAGCCTCTTTATTTGCAAATTGTCCGAATTGGAATATTTTTTTGGCCATAAATCTAGATTCTAGTTCGGCTTTGCAGTCATTTAATTAAACATTTACAGAAATCCTTTCAACATAATTGGGAAATATTGGGATTTATTTTACTTTTGTAGCAAATTGTTGCATATTTGCGCCAGCAATTTTCCCAGAATATATTTTATTATTTTACTTTTGGGGATTTATGGAGTGAATTAAAAAATTTAGTTTTGCCAGGGAAATAGCCAAGAAATGTGCAGTTACTTCATAATCAAAATTTGTGTCAATATTGGCACAGAAGAGTGATTTGTTTGAAAGGGAAAGCTGGCTAGGGGTATTTATTTGTATTCAGTTTTATTTATGATTGTGTTCATTTAATTCTTGAGGCATACCGCTGCAGTAGTAATATTTGTGGTTGAAGTTCGCTACAAACCAGATAGAGTAGAATTTCTGTTAGATTTAAGTTCGAATAGTTGGTATCTTTTTGGTCGCAAGACTAGACCATAGCATTCTCACTTGTTTCGTATTTATTTGTTGTACATGTCTGCCTCACAGCTCTGTTATTGTTGCCGCAGTTTCTGCTGCTGATGCAGTTGCTGCCTCTGATGCTGCCTCTGCCACTGCCTCTGCCTCTGCCACCGCTGCTGGTGTATTGTCAGCAGTGTTTGGCGCCTGGGGGGCTGACGCATTTCTCATGCGCTCGCGCGTGTCATATTTATTTATTTCGCCTTGGTTCGTCCTCTTGGCCCACGCCCACCCCATTCAAGGGTTTATTTTTTTACTCGTATGAGTTAGAGTACGGGGTATACTTGTGGACGTGTGTATTTGTGTATTTGTGGCGCACATACAAACCGTTTGCAATTGTGTTGATGTGTCATTTCCGCTTTGGAGCTCTTATGTAGTCAAAGCGTTTTTCATTTCCCGTTTCCTTAGCCCTTGTTGGTCGAAAGTTTGCGCCCCCATTCGAGCAGAGGAGTCCTTTGATATGCAGAGCGTGCGGAGAAGGAGACCACATCCTTTTGCCACTTTGCATTGATTGGAAGATTTGCAGTGCAGAGACTGAGGAGACAGGGCAGTGGGGGCGGTAGTTAATTATGTCGAGCCCCTCTCTCTCTCTTTTTCTGTCGTTTATCAAGTTGCGAACACGAATTGACAGCCAACTAACATTTATGGGAGCGGAGCTTGTCGTGTTCTACATTTTTATGGTTCACGCTCGACAATTATGCGCATTTGTTTTCTCTGCAAAAAAAAGGGAGCAAACACATACACCCATTCATACATCCTTCCATATATTGTACACTCGCAAAAAAAGGCAGTAAAATAATGAAAATACAAGCAGGCAGGCAAGCAGCCACCAACTGTTCCACATTTGGTTCACTGAACTCAAGCATTTGCCTTAATTTTGTGGTGTCCTTTCGTGAAAAAAAAAGTGCAACACCACAAGGCTGGCTGCCGCGATACATTGCTCACAATGCCGCAAGTCGAAGTTTTAAATACCCTTGGAAAGTCCGCAAGTATATCAAAATAATCCTTAAGTAGAGAAAATTTTTAGATCTTTCTGCTGGTGTTTTACTTAATGATAAAAATCCCTTCATCAGCAGAGGTCAGCAGTTGATTTGCTTTTGTTTTTGTCTGACCTCTGCCAGAACTGTAGCACCCTTTTAGGTAGGGTAATAGTTCGCGGCGCCTCGGTATATGCAACAGCGGCCGTAATGCAACTGTTTGTGTGCATTGGCAAGTGGCCAACAGTGGCAGCAACAACAAGAACAACGTACACAATTGGTTTGGGTCGTTAAAACAGCAGAAAGCAATTAAACTTGGTCACGAAAAAAAATACTGGGACCGGAAGACGCTGCGTATACGTAATGTGTACGAGGCCCCAGAACTAGGCAAAGGTCCTCGATTCGCTCGCTCTCTCTCTCTCTCTCTGTGCTTTCTCTCTCCTGCTCTCAGTGAGATGAATAACGGTAATGCGAAGTGAGCAGAGCAAGCATATTCATGTCCAGTTAGGGTAATTACAACTTCTGTTCTGTTCGCACTGAAAGATTGAGCAAAAAACTTTCGCTGACCCTGAAAATGCTACCAACTCGCTGCCATCCCAAAGTGAGCAGCAGCCCGCCGCAGGCCCATTAACATTTCAATTCCATTTCATATTTATCCCGATCCCCCACCTCCCATAACATTTCCTTCCACCTCCTCATTGACATTCATGGGCGAGAGACTGAGAGACTGGGGCGTTGCCGTCTATTGAACTTTTTACGGCCAGTCGCAAATTTCACTTTTATGTTTGTGGCCAGCAGCTCCTCCTGCAGTTGGCCATTTGGTTGGATGTTTGGCCACACAGGGCTCTGCTTGTTCGCAGTAATTAAGCCGCCTCAATGGCTGATCAAAATGGCATCGCTCCCAGGCATTTTCAGCTGGGCGAGACAATTTGTTTGTGTGTGTGTTTGTGCGTCGGCTGTGTGCGTTGGCCAAATGTTGTTTTTTGGACCGCATCGCCTTTTGTGTTGTGGCCAACACCCCCACCAGCCTCCACAAAGAACATTAGGCTAGAATACGTGGTTGCTTTGTTATCTGAACGCGTTGTGTTTTGACAGTTCTTTGGAAAAAAATAGGAGCAGAAAAACGCCATTAAAAAGGAAATGGAAACCCTTGACTCATTTTTTCACGATTTGATGCCGGAGTGTAATTAAAACTGTGCTAAGGAGATACAGAACAGTTAAAGCAGTTACTAGCAGCCCTAGAGCCTCAATCGATAAATGAAGAGCCAAAAAATGCAAAGTTTGTTGTATAATAATAGTATATTTTAAACCATCTCACAGATGATTTATACCAGCAGAAAAATGTTTAACAAAATTTAGATTTAAAAATTAAAAGCGTTCACATGTGGCACCAACCACAGACGCTGTCCAGATTCTGACCAGATTGGTATTGGTAATTAAATATATGCAAATCTGTGGCCACAGACACAGTCGGGGTTGGGGGATGGAATTTGCAAATAATTTCAGCAAATATTGGAATCACAGTGGGGCAGCGTTGATTGGCTTGGGGCCTGGTTTGAGCAAATTTTAAATGACTTTTCACAATAATTGCTAAGGCAAGGCAAAGACTTATTGGCTTAGAATCTGGTGCAGAATTCAAGAATTCAGTTTCAATTTGTATGAACTGTGTAGGCTGGCTGACTGGCTGCCTGTTTTCGGGAGCTGCCATTATAAATTACGACATTAAATAAAGTTTGTCAAAAGGAATACAACGAAGCAAATGTTGCCCTCAGCTCCTCCTTTAGCTGTGCTCAATCTGATTATCCCTGGGGCCAGATGTGTCCGGAGGCGGGGGTGGCCTGAAAAATTGCACAATTCTCGAATACACAGGACACACTTACAAATTGGGGCACATATGTTAAATTTCACAGGGATCAGATCGAGAGAGAGGGCGACAGAGAGAATGTGGGCGAGGGAATGGACAACCCTGGATACGTGCGGACATTAGATGGCTCTCTGTGTGGCCCAGTGGCACAGTAGGCCCTGGGCCCTAGGCCCTGCGCCTGGACAATCCCCAAAGCGTCTCTGCTGTGCGTAGGATGGATTTGATAATTTGCTGGCCGGGCCATAAGCAAAGCTTAGCTAAAAGCCGACTGAATGTCCCCAGCCTATGATGTACAACATGTCCTGTTTCCGGTTCATTTTCCCCCTCGCTCCCGTGCTCTCTCTCTTTGAGCGGCAATCTAAAATAATTTGAGAAATGTCATACTGGCCCTTTTGCTGCTTAATGGTTGTTCCTGTTCCATGTAGCACTTAAGCTACATTCCATTATCAGGACAGCAGAGAGAGAGAGAGAGAGAGAGAGACGTGTGTCCCCAATGGAGAGAAGAGCTTAATTAGAATTTCGTTTGATTTCGGAGCGCCTGATTAAAAGTTCTGCAATGTCATAAGTCGCAAGTCGATACGGGCTGCTGTGAAATGCTTAGATCGGATGTAATTACGATATGCTTCTGGATTTGCCACCAGCTCTGACCACATGACATTGCTGCTGCTGCTGGATGAGGAAGGGTGAAAACTGATGCTGATGCGAAATGAATATCTCCATGGAAATGGATTCCCAACATGCTGTGTGGGCTAGCCTTTGACCCTTACGTAGATGTAGTTATTAATTTTACTGCTGCGATTACGACTATGACTGTCGACTGGCAGTCGGAGCCAGCTTGGAGACGGATTTTCTGCAAAGAAATTGCAACTTCATATCCCTGGCACAGCCACAGCCACTGGCACTGCCAGTCCTAACTTGGCTTCAGCATTTTCCCCATGCTGCTGCTGTGGTCGTAATTATTTTTAATTATTTCTGTTGCAACCACAAGTTTGCTGCAGGTGCAGTTACTTGTTTTGCCTTCCTGCCGGCAGCATTCTGTTTGTTTTTTCCTCGTTGGCTGTGTGGATGGTGCTGCAGATGCAGCTGCTGCTACTGCGACTGCTGCTCCTGTTTGGATATATGCTGGGTAAGGAAAGTTGTCAGGCAGTTAATAAGCCGACTCTTTTGTGGGCTCTTGGAGCTGTTGTTGCGGCTGCCACAGAGGCAATTTGCAGTTGGCTTAACATGCCTCGTTGGCTGTTAGTTTGGCTGTTAGTCTTGCTGCCTTAAAGTTGATTCGAGTGCGGGCAAAAGTTCCAAAGCAAATGTTGACAGCCTAAGCACAGAGCCGCCTCATACACTCGCAAAATAAACTCTCTCTCCCCCCCTGTCACACTCTTTCTCTCTCTGTGCCTGTATGTCTGTATTTCTATGTGGTTGTGTCTCTGCTGGGTAGATCATTTAATAACCATCCGAATCCGAAATAAAAGTCCAATATGAGACCGTACTCTAATCCCTCTTTGGCTTTTAGCTGCCACAAAACTCGCTTAATGTGCGGGCTGGGAGTCGAGTTTGTTGACAGCTTTTGGCAGCCAGCAAAAAAAAGCCAGCAACGAAAAGTTTTGCATACTTTTTTGGCGCATTATATATTAATGATACATTTGCCATCTGTCTGGATGGTGCCACCAACGGGTGGCAGCGGTGGCTACTCTTCTGCTGACTTGTGTCTTTGCCGCGAGGCTCTCAGGCTCGTAGTCCTGCATCAGTCAGTCAGTGGCACATTTTATAATCCACAATGATTGATATGGGAGTGGAGTGTGTGTGTGTGTGTCTTTGCATGGTCACATTATGTGCACTCACTTGACGGCAGGCAGCGGCAGTGGTAGAGGCAGCGGTGGCAGCGAGACAAACGAGAAAACAAAGAGGCAGTGCGCCTAAAAGCCAGCCAGCTACACGGAAAATATCGCCACAGTTAAAAATGTCACAGTAAATTCATATTCATTCATTATGTTGAAATCCCCCGCGGGACAGACACAGCGCACAAAGGGTCCATGGGAAAGTGCACAAAAACAGAGAGCCGAGCCCGCGAGTTGGAGGATGGGCATGGGCATGGGCAGGAGCTCCACACATGGCACTCTGGCACAAAAGAGTTTGTGTGGGTATGTGTGGGGGGTAGAGTCGGAAGCGGGAATCTGCCAGTGGTAGCATTCATTTTCATTAACCCCTTTTTAGGCTCCTTTTCTCTAGCCCCACTCCCAGTCCCAGTCCCAGTCCCACTCTCATTCCCCATTTCCTTTCAGCTGATGTATCACTTTCCTAAATCTCCGACGCTTCTGGCTTTTGTTATACTAAATACATCACAGGGGCGTATGAGTATGTAGGCTCTCTATGAATGCCAGGATGGAGAGACTTGGAGCAGTTAAACTTCCCAGAAAGACATACACAATGAGAACATTTATGTTGATATATTAAGTATACAGAAATGATCATGATTGAAATGTTAGCAATAGACAAAAGGCTCTTACATATGTATGTATTGCTGAGCGCTGAGTATCTTCTTTTCGATACTCTAAGGTGTCTAGTCTATTCCCGTGGTGTGACAAAAGCCGGGCACTTACATATGAATGTATAATAAGCTAGAGTGGTGCACTGACCTAATACATTATGTATTTGGTCAGTGGCTAAAGGCTGCTGGCGTCCGTCAAGCCGAGTGAGCGCGAGCGAGCGTGGTCGTAGGCGCGAGAACGAGCGTGAGAGAGAGAATGAGCGTAACAGTCTGCGTAGCTGGAACATTAACAGTGCAGTGTGGCTGAAATGCTAACAGAACTGTTACCCCGCCAGTGATGGATCACATATGAGAGTTTGCTAAAGAGTTCGCTACTCTCTGCAATATTTTACTTGAAAGGAAGTATATCTAGGAAGCATTAAAGAGATTATTGTTCCAATTTCAGACTGAATTTGATATTCAAAGTGAGTCTGAAACGATGTGCCATTGATTAGAGTTTCGCCCGACCAATTCAAGTAGTCTTTAATTCCTTCTCTCGGGTCTCGAGTTTGAGCTCCTGCCCGAATAATTGAAATGCAGTGAAGCAGTCAAAGCGTCTATTTGTGTGAATGTTTGCCAAGCTTAATCATCTGTCATCTGTGCTGGTGTGTGGGTGTATCTGTGTGTACTTATGGCTTAGGCACACACGTAATTGCCAAGCAGCTACCCGGGCAAACAGAGAAAGAGACAGATGGAGTCGCAGTCGCAGAAGCTATTAACCAATCGAGCGCAAATTTGCCAAACAACACCAGCATCGGGAATCTCTATCGAGCTGTGTGCAGACATCAGGTGGTGGCGGAATTAATTAAATCACTCGAACAGAAAATTAAAGCAACAGATGGATTGTGTGCTGTGTGTCCTTAAAGCGAATCAAAACTTGGGCAGACATTGCAGCTAATTAACATTTTATGTTGCATACAAGAAACAAATGAATCTCCAACGTCTCCTGTTTATCTGCGACTCAAATTGAAGTACGTGATGTGGCCACAATCGCACCCTATTCGCTCCCCTCCGACTGCCAGCTTAAATATTTAATATCCTAATAAACATCCATATGGCATTTCATTAAATACATTATCATAAAAAAAGAAAGTCCGCCTACAGCACACAGTAGCATCCACACGCACACACCCACAACTCACACCCACACTCACACACGCACTCGAACACTCATAATTTCATTAGCACTGCTGGTGCTTTTCGCTTGGGGAAATTCTGCTTAAAACTGGGAAAGCAGAAACCAAAAGAATAAAGAAGAAAGCGAGAGCAGAGCAGACCGAGTCAAGGATGGAAAAGAAGTGTGTGGTGCCACATAAGAGGCATGTCGGAATTTCATTTGCCTTAATTCTGTTGAATGAAATGACAACGAGCAAAAGAGATGCTGCAACAGTGAAGGAGAAGGGAACAAAACTCATTTTTATTTTTATTTATTTATTTTTTCTGTTGTTTTTGCATATACTAAGAATTAGCATAGATTGTTCATGCCAACTGCGATTGATTATGGCAGCAGGGTGTGAGTGGGAAAGAACATGTCGCAACACAGCCAACACGGACTGGGACACACTCAAAGGACACACAAAGAGTGTAAGCAACCACAGAGTTCCGCTGGCACTTGGACACACACACATTTCCATCTCTATTGCGCTCTGCGCCCTGCTCTCTGCTGCGGCAGAAATATGCAAATAATAAGCACGAGCTGCGGCAAAAAGTCGTGGGACAGGGGGGGAAAAGAAAAGCCTCTCAGCGGCGGCTTTAAACAGCATTTACAAATAATTTCCAAGGATGAGAAGCGGAGCGGAGATCGGATCCCTTTACACATCCTACACTTGTAATCATTTTTTTTTGTTCATATCTCGCTCCGGCTACAGCTTCTGGTGCTCCTGCTCCGGCTCTTTCATGGCCAAAAAGGATTTATTCTCGTGCTTAACTTGGCTTAGCCGACGGTTTTGAATGTAATTAGTATGCATGTTTGCATTTCGTTAGCACTGAAACCGGCGACGCGACTGACAACTTTTCATTATAAATCACGGAGCACGGAGCACGGAGCAGCACCAGGAAGCGCAGGCGTTTCCTTGAGAGCATAATGATTGCCGAAAAAAAAAAAAAAATATATATATGTATTTATATAAATTTTAATTAAAGCCTGTACGCAATATAAAATAAATAAATAAATGAGAATGAAACTGAGACTCTTACTGAAAATTGCCATAGCTGCAGAGGCGAGGCAATGGCAGTGGCAGTGGCAGTAGCTGTGGCAGTGGCAAGTAGCTGTGGCAGTGCCAGTGGTTTCTCTGTTGTTCTTCTTACTTTGACTGATGAAGATTTATGCTGCGAAGTCGAGGTTATTGCTGCGGTTGCCAAGGTGCACGAACCAGACGGAGTCGCTCTCCACGCCACGCCCGCCCCCCCGCCGCTGAGACATCCTGAATGTGGATGTGGCAATTTGTTTCGAGTGCCGCTCCGTGTGTCTCATTGGCAACCAACCACGGGGACGGACAGTCAGCCGGGGTAGACAGAGAGATGTCAGCCACTTACTGCCAACAAACCGCGACAGTGACAAATTCAAAATAATTTCATTTTCTCTTTATTTGCCGTCGATTATTCATGGGGGCCGCCCCGGCCGAAAGTGGCGTTTAATTAAATTTGACAACATCTACAAATTTCCATTTATGCCAGTTATGACTTTACAGTAACAGCTGTTTCAATTGCACACCCAGAATATTTTTAAACCTTAACAGAGTGCTGTTATATAGTATGAATATATTTTCATAATTTAACAGAGTGTTGTTATATAGTATGTACAGAGAGTACATACTGTGCAATTTAGTGCTCCATACTCATACCGATAGCATTGAATAAGTCTCTAAAATCACTTGAAATATATTACCGAGAAATTATCTGAACTATTGAGGGACTAGCTATCCATCATGGATAAAAGAATCATACTTTATGGGTGCTGTCAATGAATTTACACGACTCAAGGGGGAAGAGGAGGCAATTTGTCAGTTTGTTTGTTGCCAACAGAACACCTTCTAGACTACATTTGAGGCTTGCCAAATGATTTTTATTAGTTATTATTGATAATAAAGAACTGTTAATAGCTATCAATGTTTAAAAAATTAAAAAGATTTTGTTTTCTGTAAAGAAAACTCATATAGAATCGAATGTGTGTGAAACGAACGAATTTTGCTGGAAATATATAGTAGCCTCATTAGAGAGTATTCCCAAGTATGAACATCATTCTACACCATGCCCAATTCTGACTTGCTGGTCTACGGCTATTAGCGAAAAGCGCACTTTGGAGTGGAAAAGTGTTGGCCAAGCAATTTGGCATTTAGGTTCGGCTATTTCAAGCCCTTTTTCTGCCCCTTTTTTCTGCCGATTTCAGCTCGGCCACTGCAATTTGCAATTTGTTTGCCTTTCCCTTGTTTCGGTTTTTTTTTGTATCTTTCAGCTCTGTCTCTCTCTCGCACTCTCTCTCTCTCTGTCTCTCTGGGGCAGGGAAAGGCCTTAATGAATCTAGATTATTAATGTGCGCTCGTATTTCTTCACTTGATTATACATGTAATTTGCGCCCAGTTTTCGCTTTGTCCGCACCCAGTCCTTTATGCCTTTTGCTTCGGTTCCTGCACCGTTTGCTTCTTTTCCTTTTCCTTTGCTGTTGTTTGCTGATGTTTTCCTTTGGTTTACATTTCATCATTTCCCATTGTCGGTATCCATATCCGCAGCCTCTCCCTGGGCCTGTCCGGTGCTGTCCTGTCCGGTCCTGTCCTGTCCTGTCGTGTCTTTTCCCGTCTTGGCCGTGTGCTACAATGTAAACAAAAACTGGGTATCAGGACAACAAAGTGGACAGAGGCAGAAGCTTATAAATTAGTGACTGACTCAATTAATGAATGGCCCAAATTAATGGAACCTCTGCGATGCTGAGACAGCACCCAAAATACCCAAATACGAAATGCGAAAAGGGAGATCCTTTGGGGCGAGAAATATACATATAAAAACAGGTGGAAACACTGCCCCAGTGCGTACCAATTTCACATTAAAGCAGTTCCGAGAATTGTTTAATTGACTTCAGAAAAATGGGCAGAGTTTTCCACGAGTGCCGCGGGTAATGCGAAATGAAATTTCATGGAAATATTTGTGTAAATCACTTCTGGTGCCCTCAACTCGGGGCGAAGTTAGCTGCACTCTGCAAGCACACAACAACAACAACAGCAGCAAAATAGTTAATCATTTCAATTGCATCAAGAGGCAGCCATCCAAATGTATTTAGCCACAGAAAATATGCCACAGCGCATTCAGCGTCCGTTGCCCATAAAAAGAGCACAGTGAAATTCTAATGGCCAGAGGCAATGGCCACAAGGCACAGCACAGCGCAGAGATAGGAGATAGCGATGAAGATAGAAAGCACAGAAAGTACCAGAGATAAGTAAATCATCCGACAAGAGGAAGAAGGTCTGCAACAGAACAGAAAACAAGTGCTGAAAAGCAGGCAAAAATATATATGTATAGTATGCAAATAAGCTTCGTATTAATCATGGAAATACTACGGCCCCAGCCGTAGCTCCGGCAACATAGAACCGCCTCTTAATGGCCACCAAAGAATGCAACATTTAAATGCGAAAAAGGGAAGATAGAAAGGTGTTTTTTAACTGCATTTTGCTGTACAGCATTTTATGCTCGAAAAGCAAAAGTAATTAGTTGCGAGGGGTACTCATATTTCCTGGAATTCCAAGCGATTTCTTGGGGCTTCTGAGAACAAGGACCCCTTTTTTTATGCCCCGTTTCTGGCCGGGCCTAATGAATAGGAATGTGTGTCTGTTGTGCCTGCGAAGGCGATAAACGTTTGTTGTGATTATTTGATTGGAAAGCCATAAAAAGCAAAGACAGGGCAACAACATTTCCGCCTGCAGGATGTGTCCGCATGTGAACACATCCATTATGCACACGCACACAAGGACAAAATACGCTCGTGGTCCCTGGTCTGGCATTTAATGGTCACTTTTATGGATGCGCAGTGCAATGCCTGTCATTGATCGCCCTTTTCGTCAGTCATTAAAATGTTTATGCTTCGGTTTCTCATTCTGCCAGTCGGTCAGTCTGCCAGTCTTTCTCTCTCTCTCTGTTCTTGGCCTAATTGAAGAACTCTTGAGGCAGCCAACATATATGTACGTACGTACAGCTCGGTTCGGTACGATTTTGGTACGGTTCGCTGGCCTTAATTAGGTTGTAAAACTTTAATTACATCTCCGGGCAATCAGCGCAAATCATTTGGAATTTATACCTATGCACAATCCCAGTCCCTGACCCCCTGAATAGACCGCAATTTCACGCATCTTGTATGGGTGGGTGGGGAAATCTAATTTGAATGGTCACCGACTGAGTGACAATCATCTGTCCCTGTCTGCGCATTAATGGAATATTCAATTCCAACCGCCAAGGCTTCGTTGGTCCAGCCTCAGCCTTAAGGTCAGGAAAAACTGTCCATGCTTTATGTAGTTCTTGCTTGAGCGATGACCTGTGCTTAAAGCTGTCCATTAAAGCTGATTGCGGGACTGAGGGGAGAGGGAACGGCAGGACAGGAGCAGGTCAGCTCAGACAGGCGGAGACGACGAGGCTTCTTCATCTGTGCGTAAAATCGATTTTCTGATATATTAGTAGACACAGGCATTAACATAAACACGCATAGCTATGGACACACACACACCACAGATGTGTATCCATACGTCTGATAGTGGGAGGCAGACAGAAAAAGCCGTGGGCATAAATTGGATGTGCGCCAGCCATCCTTTACTGGCATACATAGCTCATCAAAATGCAAAACAAAATGGGCAAAAGTAATTCCCCCACATATCAAGTTATTTATTTTCTAATATTGCCACAAGATGCTCCACCATCTACATTCCCATTCCCCATTCCCGAGCAACATTTACTTTAATTGTGTGAGTGTCTGTGAGATGAGAGAGAGAGGCAGACTAAGCAAACTTATTTCATCAAAGTTGTCTGCATTTATGAGAATTTTCGCTACATTTCAATGTGGAAAGTGCGTGTCATAGACAATTCCATAGGATTTTCGAATTTTCCACCTCACTTTCATGTGGCTTTCCGTCAATTTGGTGCCCGACAGCCAACACTGACTGCACAGAGCTGTAGTGACAGTAGCGGAGTGGAAACCGCAAAACGTTTCTGCCCCACATATAATTAAGCAAACTATTCAAATATGACGCATACGCCATGTGTGGTGGAGCATCAATTAGCGAGCACTGGGCGCACACATAAATCTGATGTTGCGCATACGCCACGTTGTCATGACTGATTCTCGTTGCCTGTCGGTCGGTCGAGGCGGTTTATCCAACAAACAATAAAATAGTTGACAAATTTAATTGAATTGCCTTCACTCCAAAGGATTTATATGTCAGCTACAGAATGCAATCAAATGGCAGAAGAATGGCGGATCCTCCAGTGTTGATGTGCATAATAATGAAATATTATTTACATAATAGTGGGTAAATAGTGGGTATCTTTTAGTCGTTAGACACGCTCAGAGCGTTTCTTGTTTTTTAGTTGTTTTGCCTCAAGGCCGCCTGTCGGTTTCAATTGACTGAATAATGGGTTCTGCCCGGCAGTAATCCCTTGCCTGCACTCAATTACTTTGGCCAAGTTAACATGGACTTAAAAACAGCGCTCAAGTGTGGTTCCAATTCGATGCCGTTTCAATGGTGACGTTTTTGTGGCTTCAAATTCGATTTGCAGTTGCCTGGACTGTTTGGACATTTGTTATGCACACGCCAAGGGACGAGCGAACAATGGTTACAATCAGTTATTAAATATGCATTTGATGTCCGCGTGTCACTCGCCCGAGAGCATTAATAATTCTCAAATGCGAATCGATTAACTCTTAATTAGTGCACTTAGCGTGTGTTTAATTAGCATTTAGGCACACAACGTTTCCCATGCGTTTGACAATTTATAAATTATTTAACTAATTGTCCAACTAACTCGTTGGAGAGAACTAAATGCCACCGATCCTTTTGTCCTGCCGCATAAACAAAGGCCCGAAAGAAGGTCGGCCAGCTTTTGTATGCTGATCCATTGTTTCATTACGGAATTGATTTCTACTATCTCTCTACATCTCATTTGGGATAGCACTATCCATGAAATGTGCCGAAAGAGAGTTAACCAAAAACCAATGATCGGCATCTGATGGAAAGTTTCGGTTCAAATGGCCTGGCCCCAACAAAGGTATCGGCAATGCCATGGCAACTGCTGTAAGTACATAACCAGACTTAGACCATACGTCGAACCATGCCCATGCTTGCGCCCATGCCCCACAAACCCCCAGAGGGTTAAATGAGGCATGCCTTCTTGGCTGTGTTTGTGGCAAGCGAGATGGAGTTCAATTAGTGGCCTGAACAAAGCCAAGTGGCAAATGAGCTGCACTTGTGCTACTAGATGTTGTTCTTGTTCTAGTTTCTGTAGTGTTGCGTCTCTCGCTGTCGCCGTCGCCGTCGCTGTTGCTGTTGGCGTCGCTGTCGCTGCTTGTTGCGTAAGTTTTTGGGTGGGTGGGGGGTAAACTTGAGAGATGGAAGGAGGGTGTTGGGCTTGGGCTTCCTGCTAATTTCCAACTCCCGTGGCATATTAGTTGACATTGCCTGGGAAATGATGTGGAAAATTATGCGGAGCATGCCCCATGCAAATTATGATTGTGTTGATTATGAGGCATTAAAGCTAAACGAAGCAAAGACTTTACTTTGTTTTCCAGCAGCCAGCTGAAGGCAGGAATTAGCATACAGATTCCCATTGGTGACTGCAGTGACTGTATACTGTAGACTGTAGACTTGCGACACGTAGCCACATTTGAAGACTTAAAGTTTTCCGTTTCCTTGTGTGGCTGCTGGGGCTGCTTTCGGTGTTGCTTTCGTTGGGCATAAAATTACAAAGGCCACCCCTGGAATGGCATACTCTTAGGCACTTTTATGAGTGCTAACAAGCTCATAGAGCTCCTCGTAGAGAGGAGGGAACCCTCAGACCAGGTCAGACCACACAACATCAGCCAGCGCCATTCCATTCCATTCCAGAGTGAAGACATTAGCAGTGAGCCGGGGCAAAGTAACCCAAAAATGAAGTAGAAGTAGCCCCGGCACAAAGGAATCTAAGGGCAACAAAAATGAAAATGGCAAGAACCCAGCAACAGCAACAGCCACAGCACAGCACCAGCCACATTCCACTACCCTCCACCCAGAGACTGGTCTCGGGTGGGTGGTTGAAGGTTGGAAAAATGCCGTCATTTGCATGCATTGTCAGGCCCGGGACTAGGTCGGGGGCTGCCACTACGACTACCAGTACGACACACAAAAAAAGGTCAACTTGGTCCCCAAATTGGCACAATAGTTGCGTAGGTGTCGAATTTGTGACCGGACTATGAATAAGCTGCTGCCGTTCGTTCCTTCGTTCAGGCTGATGGAGGCTGACAGTTTTCTTGGCTTCTTTTTCTCGACTGTTTTTTCCCCTCAGCAAACATATTTATTTGCACACTTCCATTCGGTTCAGAGTCGTTAAGCGTTCATTGTGTCCTGTCCTGTACCGTACCTATATATTGGGGTGACGGTGACCCTGCTTCAGCAGCAGCAACAACAACATGACCCACAACAATGATACTCAATGCAAATTGAATAGGAGACGGGGAGCGGGGGCAGGCAGCTGGGGTACCCAGAAATCTTACGAGGTGGCAGGATGAACTGTGGCGCAACTTGTTGACTTCGTAGCACCAATAGACTCTGGCAGACGGCCATTAACTTGAGAGTTTTGTAAGCAGATATATTTACGTGTATGTATTTGTGGCAGGGAGGCAGTCTTTAAAGTGCCAGCTCACTGGGGTGTGGAATATTAAAGAGAATGACTTGGCACCACCGAGCGCATCAATTCCAGTGAACACGAAATTCGCCTTTACCCTGCCTTCCGCCGACCATCAAAACATATGGAATACGGCATATGTAAAGCAGCCCAAGTGGAAGATGAAGAGCCAATCAATTTGCATTTACATTCGACTGATTTCCATGGAAGGTTTTAACCTCCAAAAGATTCCACCTCTTCCACATTGGCGGAAAATCATGCGTTGAGATTCACATGTTACCCAGGTACTCCAACCCCCCTGTCTCTGCCTCATGTGAAAATATTCATAGAACTGTTGCAAAAATGTAATGAAAACCTATTGACAAGATGACATAGCCAAAAATTGAAGCAAGAAAAAAACACACAAAAGTAATTTGTCAATCCCTTTTGACTTTTTACCAAAGATTCATGTGCAGATTCATACATGGAACGCCCATAGATGGGGATATATAGATAGATAGATATTGCATATAGGTACAATATTCTTGAAAACAGAAACTTGGTACTTGTATCTAATTGCTGTTGCATAAAGGTCGATACCTGAGCAAGGTGCGAGACGCCTCCTGTCTGCCTCTTGGCCAGCATACTTTGGCTTGCAATATAATTTTCATTTTGCGATACTTGCTGCTGTATAAAGCCATTAAATTGGAAATTATTTCTGTCATTTACAGACACACTTTCACTTTCATCCAGCCACAATTTGTACTTAATCTCGTTGTTCGCTGGTAAATTCATTTCGCTTTCATTCAGGGCAAATGTCGCAAAACTGTTTCAATAAATGTTCGAGCCATTCATTACAATATGCAACGCCAGAATTTTGGTTTTATTTTTTGCACGCGAAATTACAGAGAACCACCCATAACAGTAGGTGCAGGAGAAGAAAGTCACGCAAGGGGGTTTTTGTTTTTTTCTGGCAGGGGGGGCAGGGACTTATCCTGTCAGCTGTCAGACATTCAGCATGTGCAAATTCATGCCCCACAATAAACGAATCAGTTACGTGGCCACAAGGATACTACCAGCGCAGCTCCTTCGAATATCTGAGCCTCGAGTCATGAGACTCGAGGCGAGTTATTTCGCAGAGAGAATGCCAGAGACAGCAATGGCAATGGCAATGGCAAACTGCAGATGCAGTAAATCCACTTTTAAGGCTTGTGTAAGGCTCAGCCAACGCAAGAAACGCAAGAAAGACAAAAGTCAGCGAAAGATTTGCGGCACAGGGGGGGTTGGAAATGGGAGTGGAATTTGGGAATTGGGTATGGGGAATGGGGAATTGGGAATGGGGAATGGGGACTGTGCTGCTGCTGCTGCCACTTGCAGTTGAATATTTTACGCACTGATTAAAGCAAACGAAACTTTGCCATTTGCATTCCCCATGATTCGAAAAGGGGCGGGGGAAGAGAGTTTTCCTTGCGCGTGCATATTAAATGAGATTCTTATCTGGTTTTTCCTCGCTGCTGATGCTGCATTTTCTTGTAAGTTGTTTACTTTGTCGACGAAAACTTTTGCAGTGTTAATATGCTCCATCCAGTGTGGCGGGGAGGGGAGTGGCATGCTGGGGAGTGCGAAGTGCGTAGTGCGGGAAAAAGGCTTCATAAATATCGGAGGCTAATGAGCAGCAGCCGTCGCTGCAGGATGTCTAGACAAGGCTTAGGCCAAGCGGGACAATAAGCTGCAATCTCTCGACTCAAATAAAAATCCCATAAAAATCACTCATACGCATGCCGCGTACCCCCGCTAACCTAACCTAATTTGATGCGAGCGTCGCTCAGGCGTCGACATACCAACACACACACACACACACACACACACACACACACACACACACACACACACACACAAAAACGACCTACGCTAGATGTCCTCGCAGTGGGCAAGGACTCCAGTGCTTTCTCTCCTCCGCTATCGAGCAACGGCAAAAACGGCCAATAAAATGTGCTAAATTATGAGAGAAAAAGAGATACCGCATTCGCATAGAAATTGACCAAATGGCAATGGCCTAGAGGGCAAAGTTCTTAGCTGCCGGCATTTTGTTAAATTAAATCAGAGCTGCTGGCAGAAAAAACCCTCAAACCCAACCCTCTCTACGAGTGAGTATTCCCTCTCTCTCAAATGAGGGACATAATCATGGAAAAGTCGGCCATAACAACAGCAACAACATACACAGATGGCCATAAAAGCGACGCCCAGAAGTCTGCAGTAGTTTTTCTGTGTGTGTGTTTGTGTGTGTTGCTTGAGGCACACTCAAGGGTATATTGGGTTTGTAGCTCCGTAATAGCCAAAACTCCAAGCGATCAAATAATAATTACTGCAGCGAAAATAAATCAAAGTTCATTCTCTCCTCTTGCCGTTTCTTAGGTACGAGATACGAGTATGTGCCACAACTAGTGGGTATCCTTTAGTCGCAATCCAAATGCGTGCTGCTTGCAGCTCTTACTTGTTTGTTTTCAGCATGGCCCACTGCCTTAACTTTTGCCCTCACACAACAGCCGCATTCTCTTTCTCCTTCCCATTCTCAGTCACAGTTACAGTCACACTCACATCTATATCTTTATCTATATATAGCTACATGGGTTACATACGTACAAGGACGAGGACGAGCACGAAGTACGGGGATGAGTATGAGGAGTGGTAGTATTGTTTCCTCGTTTCTAGTTTCACTTGGGGGAAAGTTCAATGCCTGCCACACAATACAATTTTGGTATTGGCTCTGGACAAGCCACCGCCCCAGCAGTTTTTGCCCATTTCCGCGCCCCTCACTCCCCTTCCCGCCACCGCACTACTGAATGTCATTTTTGCATTTCTGCTTTGAAGTCAGGCGGAAAATGTTCAAGGCAGAGCGCAGCGTCGGTCGCACTTTGGCAAAACTTAAAGGAAAATTCAAACAAAAGCAAAGGCAAGTGGACAAATAGAAAGTTTTGCCAAGATAAAAATCAATGCCAGGACTTGTTTATTGTTCAGTTAGCTTTGCTCACTCAAGTTGATTTTCCCCTTCCCCTGTCTTTAGTAAAACACACACACAAAACTATCTATGTCAGTGGTTGGCATATATATATATTTAAAGTGGTTCATCGGTGCGCATCTGATTGCAATGCTGATTGCTTTGAGCTAAATCTGGGGCGGGGGATTCAATGAGCACGCAATTAGCCTGCTGCCATGTAACAGAAGCACCCCTAACCAGTCACGACTGACCAGCCCAGCCCAGCCCTAACTGTGTGGGTGGGTGTGTGTATCGGCATATCAGCGGGTAATTAATCAACACTACGCACAGCATTGACAGCGGGCACAGAGGGCCACTCGATAAGTTGTGGGTATACCGGCAATCCGGTGGATACTTGTATCGTTTTACGCTCCGTCTCCGTTGCTGTCTCTCGTATCTGTGGCAACTCTCGTACTCGTTACTCATACGCCATGTTCTCCATTTGGCATTCCCGCATTCTCATTGGCATTCGCGGGCATAATTTATGGCTGGTTGGCAGGACGTCTAGGCCATAAATTAATTGTCGCGCCTAAGTGCGCACAATGTCTGAGAGGGTCGGCTCGCATCGACAGAACGGAGGCAAACTTAATAGAAAATTGCCAGCGCAGGACTCCTGTACAAAGAGAAAGAACGAGGGAGAGACGTAGAAAGAGAGGGAGAGGGGAATTATGGCCACAGGCCAAATGCTGGCGAATGTCCTGCAATATGCCAATGATAATTGCTCGAACATTACACATACGCGCCGTGTGGTGCGCCGGTACTTTACAGTTTCATCTGCGCCATTAAGTGTAATCAATTTTTCGAAAAAGAAAAACCCCACCAGTAGGCAGAGAGAGAGAGGGAATGGGAGAGAGAGACTTTTATTTGCCGGTTAACCAATATAGGATTGCATTTACAAACAATAAAGCAACTGAAATTGTTTTCACAATTGCAACAGCAGCGGCAGCAGAGGCAGCATAAAGATTGGTCGGACGAGAGCCATGGTCCGCGGTCCAATCGATTTTGATGATGAAGTACGTACGTACGCCCAGCGTGAATGTGCCAGAGAGAGCCAACAGCAAGAAAATAAGATTCTGTGCTCCGATTAATGTCTGTATTTAAGTGAAGCACACTTTGTGTGGCCCGCACCGAGGACCCTCTGCTGCTGCTGCTGGTGGAGGCATCTGCTGAGCTCAGCTGGAATGCCGCCCCAAATGTGGGGAACTTGCCAACGCCAGCAGTTGTGCCACTAGACAATGATTGTCCATGTGTGTGTGTGTGTGCTGCTGCTGGTGGCAGTGTCAACATACTCAAGCCTTCAGGATGTGGTTCACAGAAGGAGCTATAGATATACGTGGAGCAACGCATCCCCTTGATGACATCACCTCTGGCTGGGGTGGGGCGGTGCCATTTCTCTCTCTCTCTCTTCTCATTTGCTCACCTCTGATTGTGCAAGAGCGTGAACATGGGCTTAAACCGATTTCAGATAATTTCTGAGTTTTATTTTCCATCTGTGAAACGATCTCGACGAAGCGTTTACGAGACACATCCGTCACTTGTGCATTCAGCAGCATTCAGCAGTCGTTTATCTGATTTCCTTTTCGATTTTTGTTCACGTTTTCTGGCCTGATTTTTTGGGATTTTCCTTACCCACCCGCCGCCACCAACGCCTGACATGTGAGGCGCATGCAAATGTGAGCGCGGGGGGCGGTTTTTAAATGAGGCAGTGGCGCGCAGTTCATCTTTGCAAAATTTTCATGGGTTTTTGCGACATCGCTGGGCGATGTCTAGCGACAGTTTTCGTGTGGGGGGATGTCAAGAATCGCAGCTTGAATCATTTGATTGCCCCCAAGTTGTCGCCTCACTGTGAGTCATGGCTGCCTAGTTTTAATAGTTGCGCCCCCGATTTGTATGCGTATTTGTATTTAAGCATTCATGGAGCGGCACATTACAGCCTCGACTCGAGTCGACTCGACACACACAAAAAATAATCATAAATTGCAAATGTGCCACTAATAATGCCAACTGAGTGATGGAATGGATGTGGAGCAGGGCAGGGCAGGGCAGACATCGTTGGCCATAAAAATGGCGACGCTCAAAAAAGAATGTTTCCCTCGTCCAGACCTTAGAGAGGGAAAGTTTGCTTTGTGGCTTAACCAACTGGCATAAAGAATATCCCCCCAAAAAACAAAGACATATCAGCTTTTTTGTGTTCCTTCTTTAGCTCAGTTTCAGATTACTTTGAGCATATTCAAATGGAAGTTTGCTGATTGAAAATATCCAAAGATACTCGCTAAATGTATGATAGTTCGATATTTTCGTATCTTAAGGGATAGTTCCTTGGAGTCTTACAGTCACTTACTATATATTTGTTAATTTGCCACTTGATCAATGACTTCATTTCAAATTTAGATTTTGATTGAATTTTATCCACGACAAAGAGCACGCAACGTTGCAGGAGCAATCCGCTAAGCAAATATTTATAGCTGGGATGCCACTGAGGGGAAATACCCACTCAATGCCAAAACGGAAACACTTTCGAGCATAATCGATAGTTCAGCATATATTTAAGGAAGCCCAAGCTGGCTCTGGCTCTGGCTCTCTCTCTCTTTCTGTTTAGACATCCCCTGCACTGCCGTCTAGACAGTTTTGTGCCAAGTCAAGCAGGATGAAGGCAGGCGAAGCCCCTGCTGGTTGCATCGTCTATTGCCATACTACCACACTGCCACTCAATGCCTCAGCGCGTTGTCAGCGCAACTTAACCTTAAGTGCACGGGATCATGCACAATCCAAAGGGGTCTTCACGTTCCACTTGGCTTCCGTAAATACGCTTTGAGTGGAGTCGCTTTGGAGATTACGCAGCGTACAAATATATTCACCTTCGACTGCATTTCACGCTCAATTAATATGCCCATCGACACTATATACACTAAACTGTCAGCCAGTCAGCCATTCAGACAGCTAGCCCCCATTTGTTGTTATGGGGAAATTTGAGTTGCGGCCATTCGACGTGGATTACCTCCATAAATATTCATATGCCCACCTCCCTTCAGAACCGCAACATTTTCCGCCACATTTGCTAATTTTCGGGTTGAAAAGTCGACAAATATTTTTGGTCCTTCGACCGCAGACGAGTCGCGGTGGCGATGAGGGGGAGCGGCGGCTTTTTGGCCATGCATCATGACGGCTTGCGTTTACGTTCGCGGCCTGTCGCGGGTTGAACACTTTTGATTAAGCGGCCGCCCCGAGCACAGGGCTAGAATCCGACAGCCTACAGCTGCTGTTGTGCCGTTCTGCTGTTCTGCCGTTGTGCCATTCTGCCGCTCTGCCTGTACTAGTGCTCTTCCGTTATCAAATGTCACAGTGTGCCCAGAGCAAACAAGCAAACAGCAAATTGAAGGCATCGACAGGCTGTTGTGGACGCCAGCCGGATCGTTAATTTTCACAGCATGAGCAAATTTTCCATGCATAAACTTAAAATTAGCACAAACCCCCCCGCCACCGCCACCACACACCCCACCAGACAGCACGCACAAAACCAGGGCACAAGGCAGGGCGGGAGTCGGCGATTTTTGGATCAAAATCTTTCCCATTTTTGGCATAAATAGCATGCTCGCTGATAAACAATAAATTAAGTTCTGCTTCATGGCAACCTGCTGCCGCTCAGTGAATTTGCCATTGCCACGCGTGGAACGCATACGTGCAACATGGCTAAGCTAATTTTCGGTGGCCTGTGATAGCCTCCTCTGTTGTAGGTATCTGTCTGGTGTGGAGAATAGAGTATCAATGAGTCTTGTGTGTAGCTAGACAGTAGGGAATAAGGGCTGTTATAATAATCATATGGTAATTTAAACTGTTACGTTAATTATTCAAATGTAATAAGGAATAAGTTCCTTTCTATTAGATATTTCATGAGCACGAAGAATTCTTCGCTCAGCCAGGGTAAGAGCATCACCCATTCTTCGGGGTCTGACAACTTTTTACCGATGCTTCGCTTACATTATTATCTATGCCGAAATGTTTTGCATATTGCCAGAAGATGAAGCGCCGCACGTACCAAAATGTTGCCGGTCGCGCATTAAATCTAAATCTTTTGTGTTGGAAATTTTTCAAAAAAAGAAAGTAAATCGCAAAATTTGTCATGTCTTCAGCATCACCCCCCATCCATGCGCACTCACCCCATTGTGCCTCAAACACCACAGCCTCACCGCACCGCACTCCCACCCCTGCCCCCCGTCAATTCATGTTTTCACGTTTCTACGCATGTGAAAAAAGTTTGCGTATGTTTTCCAGCTGCCTTTGTGTGCATGTGCCCGTGTACGTGTACGTGTACGTGTGCGTGTGGCCCGGGAAAAGTTTTCACTTCGTCTTTTTTTGGCGCGTGCGGAAACGGAAATGTGCAACAGCAGTTTTTGCTCCTTCGGCAGGCGATGGCCTGCGATGGCGGGGGTACCGTTTGATTCCTTACTGCCAGTCCAAGCAGAGCACGGAGTTCGATAAACTGACGCCAGCCAGGCAGGCAGGCAGGAGGAACTCGAAACTCGTCTCGTATCGCCTCATTCAATTATTCCTATTCCAGTTGGTTGCATGTGATCTACGACGATTTGTGCTTAGCTTTGATGTGAGCAAAGTTTTCGCCCCTTCCCCAACTTCTGCCCCTTCGTTTCGTATTGATGAACTTATTTCACCCAGGGCACTCTTCTGCTCCTTGGCCGTTATCTACAGTAACTTGGCTCTTACTGACTGCAGCAGCAGTCAACTTTTTGGCTCGGCGTGAAAAACTTTTTCTACCGCCCAGAAACATGCGCGAAGTGCGTTGATGTCCGGAAAACCTCTTTTGCTGTCATAATTGCCTTAGAATAAAATAAGTATAAGGATACTATATGTATACGAATGCCAACAGGTGAATGTTTGAGTATGTATAACTCTGACAACCCTCGAAGCTAGTCCCAAATATTTTTGAAAGAAAATTCCGCAACATTTCCTTTAGGATCTTCTGGGAAATTTGTCTACAAGAACTCATGCTTAAATAAGACAAAACCATCCATGTCTATGGTTAAGCAAAGGTCTTGATCAATTTTCAAGTCTTTTCCAGTGAAAACTCAGCACTTAGCTCGTACCGGTACCAGCCAGTCTCCGCCTCTCCAAACAAATGCCAAAAGAAATAAAAAGCGAAATATAATTGTTTGTTGAGGATTTGTTGTGCCATATACTCACACACACACACACACACGCATATGTGTGTATCTCCTCCCCACACTTCTCTACAGCTACATCCGTTTGTTGGTTTTCTGTTTATGTGTGTGTGTGTGTGTGTGTGTTTTTTTTTGGAGCCGAGTTTTTATGCGAATTTTATTACTTTTCAGTTTCAGTTAGGGCTTTGGCTGCCACCAAAAGTTGTGGCCAGACCTTTTGGGGTCGGGGGGCGAGGAGGCATTTGAATGCTCTGCTAAAACCAACAATACAATACGTTGCCCCGCACCTACACACACACACACACACATACACATATGTATGTGTGAATGAAAATGGAAATAAATTTCCATTTGGCACAAGCTTTTATGCCGCAATATACATATATGCTACATTCCTGCATCCCTCTCGATCTGCTCCTCATTCCAGGCTACAGCGCTGCGATTGCCCCCACGCCGCCCACGACCACGACCACCACCATCTCGCCCTCGAATCTGCTGCCCTACTTCGACTTTGATGTGCCGCGCAACTTGACCGTAACCGTCGGCCAGACCGGCTTCCTCCACTGCCGCGTAGAGCGGCTGGGCGATAAGGATGTAAGTACACTTAAAAAAAAAAATAATATAGAATGAAAAATATATAGTAAAAATACAGATTTAGAAAACAAGATCCTGTCATGGATGCTGTAGATAATAAATACACAGTATTTACATAAATTTAAAGCGCAGCAAAATATTTTTTAATTTTCCTTCAGTATTTGGTGTTTGATTCCTTAAAGAATTTCTCTACATATTCTTCGAGTGTATTGTTGCAGTTTTTTCTACAAGATAAATGGAATGTTGCAGCAGTTTTAGAGTAGCGAATACCCTGGAGTATTCATCGATATTCGGAATTTTACTATGTGCTAAAAAAATGGAAATTATTCACAATTTTCAGTGGTTGACTTACTCGATTGATGTCTCTTTCTTGGCCAGATAAAATAATGTTTCGATGGAAAGCGAATAGAATTAATACAAAAATATATTTTATACTATTTATTGCAGCAATTCAGAGTCAAATTTTAAAGAAAGTAGAAGAATTTTGTATGGCCGAATATCAATGGTAGAGAGACAAACGAGCAGACCCACCAAAAGGGTATGAGCCACCAATAAAGGAGATGCAAAATGGGGGAAAAAAAGAGGCATATGGAAACTGTGCCAGATACTCGTAGATGAAAGCTCCGCTTGGGATTTGCAGGCACTCAATCATTCGGGCCGTGATTGCCTAAGCATTCGGGGTCCACAGGCAAATGATTGAAGGTCGCTGTGGGTTGTTAACCCTTCAGAACGACGCACTGACGTTGCCAGGGCCTAATATGTCAACATGGCCAGCACGTTAGGTGGGCGTCCGGTCTCTCGGTGCCGTACTTAGCCAGGCTTAGCCTTAGCCCCTGGCCACACCATACCAGGCGGCAACACAGTGGTCCAAAGTGGTGACAGTGCGTCCAATCATTCAAAATTCGAACGGAGGTTCCCTTGACTCCATCCGGCTCTTGAACCAGTGTACATTAGCAACCCGGACTCGTGCTGTTATTAGATAATAGCAGAGTGATAGAGAGGGAGATATGATGGTGAAAAGAGACAGAGAGAGAGAGAGAGGAGCTTAGACTAAATTACTGGGTGATTTGGAGGCTGCACTCGAGGTGGGAGAAAAATTGCCAAACAAGACAGGCGACAACTGAGCAACGTCCTGTGGGTGTTACCCTGTCACAGGCAAAGGCGTTGCCCTGGCCTTAACGAGTTTCCCCCCCCATGCATACACAACACACACACACACATATCGACACACCGACACACCAACACACACCGGCTAAAGGAAAATGACTAATTTATGAGCCATCAATCACGTGACTGCCTCTGCCATCATCCACCAGCC
Organism: Drosophila bifasciata; assembly: GCA_009664405.1. Classification (NCBI taxonomy): domain Eukaryota; kingdom Metazoa; phylum Arthropoda; class Insecta; order Diptera; family Drosophilidae; genus Drosophila; species Drosophila bifasciata. The sequence goes on along the minus strand of CM019043.1, from coordinate 9,368,552 downwards.
TGCCTGCTGCCTTATGCCTCTTACCTCGTGCCTCGTGCAGCTATCAGCTTTAATTTCCTCGCTTTAGGTGGGTTGGGGGCTATGAAGAGGCGAGACAGGAAACGGAAGTTGTGCGGCTCGAAGGAAGCCATCAAAGGCAAAGTGCAGGCACCGACACGCACCACGCACCGCACGGGACACGGGGACACAGCCACGAACAGAAACCGGAAGAGGAACTAGAACAGCAGCATCATCATCAGGCCCCGGACTTAATTGAAGTTCACCCATTGGGAAAGTTCATTAAAAGCATTTTTTAACTACATTAAACAAATGACACGCAAACCCTGCCGCCCTGCCATGCCACTTGCTTCTTCCGTCTCCTTGCCTTCCGTCTCCAATGTCCGGCTGTCTGCCTGGCCCCCTGTCATTGCCCTTTTAGTTGCCGGTGCCCTCTGCTGATGGCTGCTCGATACGGTGACGCTCCTCGCGGGAGCCGTGCTCCTGCTCGGCCTTGCTCTCGCTCTCCCGGGCACTAGCGTCAGCAATCGATTCCACTGTGGCCGCAATGGCGGCGGCCAGCATAGCGCTCTCCATACGCTTGCCCCACTGACGGCCGGCCTTGCTGCCGAGATGCTCCTCCTCGCTGGAGGAGGTGGGCACAGAGGTCAAGGGCACGGGCGGGGGCAGCTCGTGCTGATCGTGATGGGTTATCATGGAGGCGGACAGCGAACCGGTGTCCGTGGCAAGGCGCTTGAGGCGACTCGGATTTGGAAAGGGTCGTCGGTTCTCCAGAATCAGTTTGATGTCTCTTGCCGACTGCCACCAGCTGAAGGAAAGGAAGGATGCAGGATGATGGATATATGGTAAATATCTATAGAGTTGATTACTTACCGATACCAAGGCGTCAGTTGGGACTTGACCAGCATGAATATATTGGCAAAGTACACTGTAACCTGTGGAAGGTATAGGAAAAGGCAAGGGGTGGCCGAGAGGCAGATTAGAGGCAAAGATTAGTGCTGGGAGGCATTCATCTCTCACCGTCATGAACAGAAAGAAGAGCATCCAGGACTTTGTCCAGAGTTTGCTCATGGCCCAGGACTGATTGTTCATGGCATAGTACTGGATGCCCACCAAGCAGGGTGCCAATGATACCAAAGGCCACCAGAGTGAGCAGCGAGAACATCTGGCAGTCCTCCTGCAGTGCCCGGCGGCTCATGGCACGCGAATACCAAATTCGCAGCGACTGCAGACAGGAGTACCTATATCATACGTTGCACAATCACAATCAGAAACAGAATCAGAGTTGGAGTTGGAGTTGGAATCAGAGTCTCGGTAAACCACTGACAAAGGCAGGACGTGCAATTAGCAGGCGGGGCAAAGAGGGAAAAGCGTACTCAGCGGCAGCTCAGCTGATTAAAAAGCTGCAGGAGCTGTGAGCCGAGAGCGTCTTTGATCTCCTGTTTGCCTGCTGACTGTTGCCTGCTTCCTGCTGCCTGCCACCTGCTACTTCTTTCACTTACCGCAGCGTCTGCTCCGTGTTGTACTGGAACTGGCAGAGTTCGCATATCGTGCAATGGGAGGTGCTAATCCAGCGCTCCAGGCAGTGCACATGGACAAATGTCAGCGAGCCCTTGCACAAACAGGGCGACACCAGTCTGCAAACAAATCGGAATGAAAACATCAGAAATGTTGGGTGGGGGTGGTGGGTGTTGTTCTAAGCGAAGCAAAAACAGAAAGTGGGCGTAATAGTGTGGATGGGTGTGGCAGGTTGTGGGTTGTGTAAACAGCGCCAACAATGAAAAATCAGGGGATTAAAAGACGGCGTACCAGCGAGATAAGCGGCTGCCAAGAGAGAAAGAGAGTGAGAGAGAAACATACATAGAGAGAGAGAGAGGCAGCACGGAGGTTCGTGCAGTGTTAATTTTAATAATTAAAATAAATTCCCATTTGCTCGTTGGTCGTTCGGTAAATGCATTAAATGTCATGCAATTAATTTTTTTTGCACAATTTGCGGCTGCTCAAACGTAATTAAATGAAAGTGAAGATACCCTGGAATAGCACTGCGAAATCTGGGTATACGCCACTTACAAAATCATTCGATAAATTCTACCGAGAACCCTTTTTAAATGCAAGCAGCCAACATATATCCCCCAAATGTCAGCCAGCCCTACACAGGGTATGCCCCATTATCTTTGTCCAGCGATACGTAATTGATAGATAAATAAATAGATAGGTCTGTCTATATGACCAAGGGCTCCAAGGGCTACTCACTGTTCGGGATTATCGGCGTTATGACAAATACGACAGACGAGCGATCCCAGCGAGGTCATCGACTCACTCGAGGCGGACACATCGTTGCCCAGATTGTTGCACTGCGTGGCCTCGTCCACCACGTGACGTAATGTAGCAAACGGTTCCGGCATCATGGACATGGGTGTGGCATAGGCCGAGCTATTTGCGGCTGCCAGGGCAGCTTCGGTGCTGGCCAGAAGGCGGCCAACGCTCTCATGTGGCACCCGCGGGAACTGTACATGTGGCTTGAAGCCCAAAGACATGGAGCACGCCGGTTGCTGTTCAACATTCTTCTGGTAGTCTTTCCCGAATACAGCCTCGATTTCCTTTTGTTTATCCTTCGCCGTGCCGCCTGGTTCCATAAGGTCCTGCCTGCCATTGATGCGGCTGCCCACAATGACCATGCCCGGCGGCGTATCATCGGCACTGCTCGAGGACAGGGCACCCTCTAGCTCCTGCTCCAGGGTCGTGTCCTGTTTATGGTCACCAGCAATGCCGGTGGCCTCTACTGTAGAGGGACCGAATGGATACATGGAATAGTGTATCTCACCTGGGGACCCCACACCACTCACCAATCTTCTCGCACTCCATAACTGTTTGTTTGTTGTTAATTCCCTTTTGAGACTTAAGCTTTGTGTAGTTCGTTCCAAAATAAATATACCGAAAATTTTAACACATTTTCTGTTTAAAATTGAGAATGCTTTAGCTATCGTTTCCTATGCCTTTGCTTTAAGATATTTTCTGCTGCTGAAGTGTAGCTCAAGGAATGGCTTATAGCCTAGCCTAGTTTCAAGATCCTTGTGCCACCAATCGATACGAGTATAGGTATGTGTAAATTTGTAGATGCATCCCTCTGTCGGTGGAGGCAGTTAAGCGTGCGCTGGCTGAAAAACAAACTTGTGCCCCGGGGGGGCTAAGTCGCAAACATTAATTGTAATTGACAGGCTGGAACCGCGCCCTGTCACTGCCCACGAAGACATGCCAGAGCAGCCCCCTTCCTCTGGCACACAGTCCTGTCTAGCACTGGGCACTGCATCCCCCATAAACTCAAAATTGAAAGTGTAACAGTTACGGCAAATAACTTTGCCAGCGCTTGGCTTCCATTATGCGGCACTTCGCTCCAAGGCGAAGTGTAATTTATGCCCATGCCGTTAGTTCGTTAGCCCAACAGACGCCCCCAGTCCCTTTTGGCTGTGTGTGTGTGGGAGGTAGTCCGACATTACAATATCAAACTGGGTGCCCAGCTCAGTGCTGGGCCTTCGCTGGTTTGCTCGTTTTTTATGCGAATTTTTTTTTGATTTTGTTTTTGGCTGCCCTTGCCGGAAGCTGGCGCGGAATCCGCTTGTTCAACTTGACTTCACAGGATTGTCCGTTCACTGTTGATTTATTACGCACCGAGTGCCGCCAACATTTTCATAAACGCCCCTCTATCCATGGCGCTACATCAGCGAACATGAGCACGAGCAATTTACTCTTGTAATACCAACAACAACAAAACAACAGCCAAAAAAAAAAAAAAAACGTAATATTAAACAAAGTTTTAGGCCTTCTGGAATGTCGGAGAACCCTTTTTAATGGCAGCACGGCAGACAACCAAACTTCAAGGGGAAAGCCCTGCGCTGAAAGGAAAAAAAAGAATGAAAATCTGTTTACAACTCTGTTTACAAAACAGGCTAAAAAGTTGCCATTGAAGTCTTCATCTGGCGGCAACTGTCGCCCCTGGGTTGGTGTGTGGGGGAGGAATTTAATTTGTATCGAGTTCATTAAGTGGATGCGAAGTAATTTGCCAATTGGAATCTTCTTCGGGCACCGCATGCGAAACAAGATCGAGTCGCTTTTCCGTACATTTTCACACCATTTTCTAAGCTCGAACAAAGCCAGTGGATGGCTGTGCTGTACTATAACAAACTAACAACTGAAACAAACTGCAACTGGAAGTGCAAGTGCAACTATTTTTTGGCTCCGTTGAGTAGTCCGGGGTCCGGGTCTAAAGTTGTGGGTCTCTTGGCTAGAGACGCAGAAAATGCGTCAGCAAAGTTTTTAATGTATTTTCGCCAAGTTTTCCACACGCTCGCCCAAACCAACACTCACTCACTCACAGGCACACAGACACACACACACATACATACAAACAGCGAAAACTTCTTTCATTTTACAGTTCTCGTAGATGACAGAAAAACAAAAGGAAAGTAAGAGTCAGAGTCTGCGTCTGAGTCAGTCAAAGTAAAAGGAGAAGGATAAGGAGAAGGAGAAGGAGCAGAAAGAGGTAGAAGGAAAGTAAAGCGAAAGTTTTTTGGCCGCACAGCGCTCAGCCACAACGAACACAAAGTGTTAAATAATATAAAACTATGCTTGTGGTATTTATTTAAACCTAAAGACATTACAAAAATTACACCCAAAGCAAAGTTTCCCTCCAACCCACTCCACTCCACCCATGGGAATTCAGCAGCTCAGAGAGCTGGGGACTCCCGGCTCCCGGACTTGACACGGGATCCGAGCTTTACCTGAGCAGGGCTTTAGTCGTCTCCCGTCTGGAGTTTGGAAAACTTTTCACTTTTGATTTCTGCAGTTTTCAGCGACAAAATGAAATATTTAAGTGCGGGGGGCAGGGCCAGGGGCAACGGGCCTGGAATATCAAATCAAGCCAGGACCTTCGCTTAGTCCTGGCTTTGTTTGGGCTGAAATGGTTTCTGCCACTATTGATATCACATTCGAATAGTTATTTAGTGTGTGTGTGCCACATCCCTTTTTAGCAGTTCATTTCGAGCTAACTTTATGGCATTGCTCATACGCAGTGTGTGCCGGCGACAATTGTCCGACGAAACGAAATGCAATGAAATGAAAATGGGTAAATCTATGTGGCCGGGCTTGGCACAACAATGATAGCCAGGATTTGAGCGATTTAATTTACATCTGGCCAGGCCATGGGAGGCCAGACAAGGGCAGGGCAGGGCAGGGCAGGCCGGGACATCGCCTATGTCTATGGGCATAAAAGCGACAGCGCATAAAAGTTTTACAAGCGAATGATTTTTATTTTTACGTATTACGTGACCCGCCTGCAATCCTGACTGGCTGCTGGCGAATCGAATAAATTTATTAGCTGGCCAATCCTTTGGGCCCAGCCCCCCGACTCAATCGAATTTGGCACATAGTGGAATGGTTTAGGTTTAAGATGACTTTTGGTTTTAGTAAATGCCCCAGGGGCTAAGCAATTAACTTTATTAATGAGGCCGCTCGGCATATTTTCAACTTTAATGTTGACAGCCAGCAAACATTTAAAGTTCACAGGGTCAGAGCAGGGGCGTGGCGGGGTCGGGGTGGGGCTGTGGAAGAAACTTTTGCAATGTAATTAAAATTGAGCATCACAATAGCCGGGGAACAACGGCAACAAGAACTAAGGTCATCAAATAAATTGGCAACAATGTGCCGAAAAAGGGCACACACAAAAGTGTGCCAGGGCTCAATGCCGATGCCGATGCCGATGGCCGAAACAAAATCTCGGCCCAGTCCCGGGGAGAGACACACAAAATCATGGTTAATGGGTTTCCCCAAAAGAATTTTCAGCTAAGGGCAAAGACGATGGCGATGGCGAAGGCCAAGGCGCTGGGCAATCAAATGAAAATGTAATTCAAGGAATAATAAAAATGCTTCCAAATAAAGGCTGAAAATGGCGTCAAAGCTGTCTCATTGCTTGCTTGCCTTTCTTTCTTTCGATTTGCCCCCCCTTTCCAGCATTTCCCCAGCCAACTGATTCCATTTTGCTCGAAAGGATTGAAGGCTATTTGAAACAATTGGAAATTGCGCTGAGGCAGGCAGCTACGGTGACATCCGACTGACTGACTCGCTCACAAAGTGACCTTTCAACTAGCCGTCTGTCTGGCTTAAAGAGTTGCCAATTGTTAGGGCCAATTTATATGACAGTCCCTGAGAGCGTCTTTCATTTCCGGCCAACGTGGCGCATACGCTATGGCGCTGCTCCTTTCACGCTCTAATGTACACGGATTATGCTCGGCCATTTTTCGTGGCGCCCACCCCCACCTTTGTTGACTGTGTTTTCTTTTGCTGTGCGTTGTTTGTTTGTTGATTAAATGCCAGAAACAAAAAGCAAAATGTTAAAGATTAACCAGCGGAGTAGGAGGAGGCAACCGGCAAGCGGCAAGCGGCAACCGGCAGCAAGAAAAAATGAACGGAAAAGAAAACTTTACGCTTTGTTTTTCATTTTGAACCCACCTCATCCACTTCCTGTTCCTCTGTGTATCTGCCGCCATGCCGCTCCAGTAAGTGGTGTGAATAGCAACAGCAGCAACAGACGCAAGCCGCAAAGAACAAAAAAAAAAAAACAAGAAAACATTGTTGGGGGTAAAAAGTTTTAAGTGCGGAATTTGTAATGCTCCCCGAGCGTGGAACTTTCGCCGAGGCGTAAGCAATGTAACTGAGGAAAGCACTTCATAGCAATTTTCTGGTGTTTCTGCTCCCGTTCTAGGTCTCCTGGATACGAAAACGTGATCTGCATATACTCACCGCCGGCGGGGCAACCTATACATCCGATCAGCGTTTTCAGGTGAGTTCTCTGCACGGAAAGAATTACTTACTTAATATTGAATTACAAATGTTTACTCTTCTCTGTGTACATATGTTTGTAGGTGCTGCGACCCGATGGCTCGGCCAATTGGACTCTGCAAATAAAGTATCCGCAGCCGCGTGATTCGGGCGTCTACGAGTGCCAAATCAACACAGAGCCCAAGATGTCCTTGTCGTACACTTTTAATGTTGTGGGTGAGTGTAATTCCGCATAGGTTGAAGGGGCTTTCCATGTGAAGTTCACTCCAAAGTGCATTAGAGCCTGTCTTACCCACCTAAGCTTCGGCTTGAAGCCCCCACAGGGGCAACACAATAAGTGCATGAGTGTCCTTAAGGAAGTAAATTTGTTGCATAATATTATTCCTGATATGTGTGCCAGCCTTTGATTATATAATCAGAACTTTGCCCATTAGCCAAAAACCCAATCGAAAGGGCTGGCAAAGGACTCTCTTAAAGCTGGTCACAAGACACCAAAGCGATTAGTTTTATGTGTTACGAGAGAGAGAAAGAGAGAGAATGTTTTATCCCAACAACTAGTCGTATTACATGTACTTTGAAAGTTCCAGCTTGCCAGGCACATTTTGGGAGCAGAGCTTAAGGAAGCCATACAATATGCATGTTATATGTGCCCTAAGTAGTTTAGTTTCCCCCTCTATCCTCTCGGCTACGCAATCTGCACGTGTGTGGCCCGCAGTTAACTGGTTGGGTTCTGGGGCGTCTTCTACAGCTCCAGCTTGTGATTATAAAATTTTCAATTCGATTATGTGCAAATTGGCTTGCCGTGCCGTGCCGTTGGGGGGATACCTTCTATACTATATATGTGATAATGTGGAAGCTCTTTATGGACATTACTTACCTCTGGGTATTGTAATTAGTTTGCACTCAGCTTGGGGAAGGAAGGAAGCGAACACGACCCTTCTCACACAGTTTGCCTTGCCCCTGCCTCGTCAGCAGTTCTGCATGGATGGATGGATGATTGTATGGCCTCTTGGAAGATCCTTGGCAGGAGCCAATGTAACAGCAACTGTGTGGGCCAACCTTTGTGGCATTTTTGTTTCATTTTTATCGCAATTCGTATTAGCAAAATGCATTTAGCTAAAAACTTCTGGTGCGGAAGAGTACCCTCAATGAACTTATTTGATATCTGATTTCCCACACCCACTCACACACGTGGTGTGTGTTTCTGTGTGTGTGGATGTTGTTTTAGCCACATGGACAAGCGACTTTGGGGCAGCATAAAATGCTTTGGTCAGCCCCGGACTCGGTTATGAATCTTTTAGTGGGGCGGGTGGCTGGAATACGAAAAGGGAACTTTCCATATAAGTTTACACGCATACTAAACCAACAGAAGATCCTTGACAGACTGACAAACATCCAAGCATCCAGCTAGACCCACTCATGGATAGCGATACATACATACTACTACTACTACATAGAAGTCATAAATATTACATTTGCGGAAATGCAAATGACTGCCAAACTGGGTGCATACGAGTACGAGCAGGAGTATATATGTATGTACACGACTGAGCCCATGGTAGGAGTGTGAGTATACTCCCAGAGCTTCCTTCCATCCATGTTCGCACTCATTTGAATGCCCAAAAAGAAGTGTGCATATAGTCGTCGTACGTACGTACTATATATATACGAGTAAAATATTCGACATGCCACTCATGCGGAAACAGCAAACAGCAGGTCAGTGGTGTGCACAGTGGGATGCAAACAACCAGATCAAGTGCATTCTGCGCCACAGGACACCAAGCAGGTTCAGGTTAAGCTCCATCGATTGCATTTATGGGTGGAGCCAACGAACGGACTTTTCAAACTGTGCTAAAGAGTTGGAAAATACTTTAAAGAAACTCTGCTGAACCCAAAAACAATAAGACTTTGCCCTCAATGGCTATTTCTAGGCCTGAACCAATTCGGATTCGTACTAAAGCCCGAAGGGTAGTGTTTCTCTCACTTCACTCATGGCCTACTAAATGAAACCACTAATGTGATATTATTTATCTAGCAAAAAGGGAACTGTCTGATGGTTCCACTGTGCGGTGTCTCTGCTTTGCCATTGTCGCGCTGCAAACAAGTTTGTTGTTATGGCAGATATTTTTTATGCGCTTATGCAAATAAAAAATTGCACTAAAAATTCCATAAATTTGTGTGTGTTTTTGCCAACGCCCGCCCCTCCCACCACACTTTTTTCTGCTTCTTTTCGACGCCACTGAAATTCTATTACACGCCCGTCAGCCAGGGAGGAGAGAGAGCGCAGAGATGGGGCAGCAGCAAGACTCCTCCAAGAATGATACACAAAATAGCGCCAGGCTGACCAGCGCATCATTAACATAAATCGCCTCCGAAACACCCGCACCCCCCCTCGTACCACACCATCAGAGGCAGTGCTGGGCCTCCTCTTCCGCCCAGGCAGCCATATTTTTGACATTTTAATGCAACAGCAGCCGCTCCAATTGCTTAAATTACCAACTTTATGTTCTCAACTCGACTCGTTTCGAGACTCTGAGACTCTCAGAGTGTGAAGAGGTGGGGGGACACCTCCTGTACCTAGGTGCTACAGTGGAGAAGGGCATGTTTATATGCAGCCAGATAACTGGAGACGACGGTGTCCTCGATTTAATTTTAAATTTAAGGCAAATTACCAAACGCTGCTGATAAAGTGAGCAAATTGTAAATTAAATTATGTGTCCCCGTTCCCGACCATGTCGCAGTCCCACTCAAACTGAGCGACAGCGGCTGGCAGAGTGACAGTGACAGCGACAGTACCAGAACAAGGACAAGGACAAACATAGTGAGAAACGAAGAAAAGAGTGTGAGAGAGAGAAGTAAACCGAAGCTTTTGATACACTAACATAAGACAGTTTACCCCTACATTTGAAATGACTTCTTATGAGTTTCAGCTAAAGATCGTAGATGCATGGAAGAATCATTATACTCTTCGATAGAGTATTCACGTATTAACAAAATGAAAGGTGTTGTTGAGTTTCTGGAAAAATTTGTTTACCAGCGTGAATGTAATCAAGCGTAAGCGCTACCTTCCTTAGGGTGATTTGGATGGGAGGGGGGAAGGATTTCTGTGAGACGGGAGCGGAAAAAGTGAAAAACAAATTGCACAGCCAGCGAGGAGTGGAAAAGCTGCAGTTGTCATCTAGAGAGAGCGAGTAGGAGGAGGTGTTGAAGGCAATTTGAATACGTGGCTGACAAGATGGAGATGCCAAGTAGATGGCTCATTTCGGGCTCCATAAAGCAACACTTTGCTGGTGCTGTTACTTCTGCTTCTCCTGCTGCTTGCTGCTTCTGAGATGTCCTAAGGCAATGCTGTTGACATTAGCAGCCGGCAAATTGCATGCAATCAAGCGCAAATAATAATCCAGACCAGAGGCAGGACAGTGCCAGTGCCAGTGCCAGTACCAGGAAGCAGGGCAGTGCCAGTGACAGTACCATTGGCCCAGCTTTGGCTAGAGGTAGAAGTAGTCATGGCTTCGTTTATCCTACTTCCTGCATGACAGCATATCAGCGAGTAGAATGGGGCCAATCACAGCTAAAGTTCATAAGACAAATCCTATTCGAACTGGCAACACCTTGTTTCCTGTAAGGGCTAAGACGGCTTCCCATGAATGGACTCTTAATTGCGGCTTACTGGAATCCATCAATTGACATTGCCACAAAACAAAAGATTCTTGGAACAAAATTTAAGAGTGTGCTCGAAATTCTGATGATGCATCGAGCTGCAGACACTTTTGGGTAGCCTGAAAGCAGTTTCCCATTTGTGGGTCCATGCAAGAGGAGCCAAGGCCCATCCACAAACTGGATAGCACCGAAATGAATTGACCAGCTTTATGGCAGCTTTTCCGTTTGTGGATACTTGAGCTGGCAATGGCACGAAGGGGGATAATGAGTTTTTATGAATACTTGTGTTGCATAATCCAAGAGGCAGAGGAAGCTGCTGAGGAAGCAGCAGGTCCGGACAATTTACCCGACAATCAAATGTTTTACTTCCCATTTCGTTCATTTGCTCCTCAAATTACATTCTCTGGCGAATGCCTAGACCAAAAAATGCCCCAATGATAAATTACTGAGATATTGCACAGCCGAATGGCAGAACCAGATACGAAAAGAGAGAGAGAGGGAGAGGAAATGATTAATGTCTCTGCAGCATCGTCGAATTATTAATAATAATAATAATCACAACAATGGGGGATACTGAATAGGCCCTGGAATGGGACTCTCGCCCATGATGATGATGTTTTGGGCATTTTCATTTTGCCATTCCTGGAATGGGGCGGCCACTGGGACTGAGAATGGGAATGGGAATGGAATTGAGCCAGATCTGGACAGGCAAAATAGGAAGTGAATGGAGTGGATACGTCAAAAGAGGAGGAGTGGGAGGGAAGACACACAAATACTTCATCAATTGTGCTGCTGGCAATGCGGCTGACTTTTACAAATTGAATTTGTTTATTTGATTTGACAATTAGTTCCAAGCAATTGGAGCGCCATACAAAAAAAATCGCTTCCGATTAATTGTGCCCCTCAATTTAAAGACTTTAATGCCCGAAGAAGTCCTGTGGCGCCCCAGTTCGGAATGGTTATTCGGGCAATAAATACTCTCAGATGTTGTTACATGTGTGCAAACATGCATCAACATAGCCGAAGGGTAATAAATTTTTACAGCCCCTACACAGCCGGTCGTCCCACAGGCGCACAGCAGCGAGAGTAAGGATAGCCCCCAACCCACCCGAGAGCTGCAAGGCTGCAATGGTAATGGTCCTCGGTCTGGCCCCAAAAAGTATGCCATGTCGGGGGCCGGGACAGAGGCTGTGGCTGTGGCTGTGACTGGGGCTTGTGCAAAGTTCATTGCTCTAAATGTTTATGGCCATATAGGCTTATGCGCATTTTATGCGCGAAATCAAGAAAAATGAAAATGCATTTTCCTCCTCCTCCTCCACTTTCTGCTCATCTTTCCAAGTTTCCATTTTCTGCTTTCTGCTGCGGCTGCACAAAAAAGTATTCCAGGCCCCAACCCTGCTGCTGCGCCTGGTTCTGGGACTCGTCCCGACTCGTGTGTAAACAAGACTCAGTAAGGATTTTGTTTGCCCTGAGATCCAGGAACAGGAACTGCAACAGAGGCAGACACATGCACAGGCACAGACAGAGAGAGCCTTTCTGACTTTGGCATGCGGCCAGCTGTAGACTTTGCAACTATTTTCGGCCTGGGTCAACGTCAACTGTGGCCAAGTCTAATGAAAACTTCAAACAGCTGTCGGTTTAGCTCGGGCCCAGCTCGGGCTGGCCATTGCTCATTCCTCTTGCATAATGCAGCTCGCCAATTGCCAGAAACACTTAATCTAATCATAGTTAAATAAGCAATTTCCTCGGGGAGATCCCCGCCACTGCGCGGAAAGCTCCTCGCATTTGTATTCCCTGTCAGCAGTTGGGGCATTAGGCAGCAGGAGCTAGAGCCAGAGTCAAGAGATGGAGCCATATCTGCCAGGGCCTCTGCCGCATGCGGGCTTCCCACATACGTACATTCACACCTGACCCAACCACACTCGGCGTGGCACAGCCACCGTGCCATCGTGCCACTCGTGGGAACCACAGGCGCGTTGTCAGCTGCATGTGTGCGGCAATAATTTTCCCAGCCATTCCAGTCCTGTCCGCCTTTTGTTGGGGTTGGCGTTGCCGTTGCCGTTGCCAGAAGTCATAGACGGTTAGCTTTCGCTGCCACAATTGTTTTGCCAGGTACAACAGCCATCAGGAGCAGCAGTTGCCACCGGGGTTGGGGCAGCAGCAACACCAACACCAACAACAACGACGTGCCACACTCAGCGCTTTTCTCTAGAGTCGAGCGAAGCGAGTCCTGTGCGGGTCTATAAAACAGCCAGATAATCGTCCAGCGTGTTCGAATTCCATTTGGGGTTTGTTCTCTCTCTCCCCCCCTCCCCATTCTGTTCACCCCCTCTATTCTGTTCTGCCTTTGTTCGCCCTTCTTTGTTTTGGGGATGTGTATTACTTTTTCCACTTGGCATTTCATTTAGATTAACATTTTTGGGATCTACCCAGTCTGATCTACCATTCCCACTCACTTTCCATCAAAGACACACACACAGAAACACCTGATTTAAGGCCAAAAGTTTGCTAAAAATTTAATGTGAAGTCATCGAGTGAGGGTGGATATAACGACTAAGGGATACCTGCTAATCGGATTTTATTTTATATAGGATAGGGCAACTTGTATACGTGATATACTGCATAGAGTTAGGTTTAGCTATATGGAATCCATATACCCCTTTGACAGACTCCGCCTGCGAGGCGGCGCCTTTTGAGTTCATGCAAAGTATGAAACACTTTGGCAACATGTTCCTCCCACGCCAAAAGGTTTTTTTCCAGCTTTCAAAATTCATTTTTTCACTCGCTTTTGCAACACGATTGAATGGCAGCCACGGCCCCAGCCCCCCCTACCTCACAGCAAAGCTTAGCCACATCAATGCGTGTGTTTATGCCGCATCTGTGGCAGCAGTATCCTGTGTACAGATGTTCCAGTTGCAATCCAAGTTCCACTTCCCACTCCACCCATCCACCCCCCCTCCCATGTTGCTGCAATTTATTTCCACCGGCTCTGCGGTTGTTTAGGACCTGCGAAAGTTTTTCCTTCTGCCAGTTTACGAGGCAGGCAAGAGTGAAAGTGGAACACGGCAATGGAAGGAAGAGTTGCTGTTTTTTTCACCCATTCCCCCTCCTCCTCGTTTGCTCTACGCTGTTATTTAGCACTTGTATTAGGGGAAGGGAACGTAATGGGTGGGCAAAGTCGATGGCAGAGACGTTTTCCATTAAGGCAACTGTCAGCAGTCATAAGCTTTAAGAAAAAAATCGCATTTCGAAGCCCTCCACAAGGATATTTCTCAATTGAAATCATTGACGCTGGGAACAACAAAAGGCACTTCAATGTTGACATTTTGATTTTGGCTCCAGATGGAATAGAAAGCAGCCAAACGAACTTTCAACGCACTTTCTCTTAGACGAATTCCACAGAGAGAGAGAGAGAACAGAAGCACAGAGGCAAAGCGAAGTGCAGGTAGTACCAGCACGAGGCACGGGGAACGGGGCATATGACTCTGTCTTTTATATGGCATAACAAAAGCTTATCGCCAGCATAATAGAGACACGCGTCTGTGTAATAAAGTAGGACCCATCCTCATGCTCCTCCACACACACATACATTTAGAGTCAGAAAAACGCGCACTTGGACGTTATCATTAACATTATTATTATTATCATTGTTACGAGTCGGAAGCTGCCTTTGTCTGTTGGCAACTTAAGTGACTTTTTGTTCTCCTTGGCTTTGGCATTTCTTTTTTTGTTTGTTGCAGAACTCAAGGCGGAAATCTTCGGGCCCAGCGATCTGATGGTGAAGACAGGCAGCGACATTAACCTAACCTGTAAAATTATGCAGGGACCCCATGAGCTGGGCAACATATTCTGGTACAAAGGTGCGTATACGTAATGAACAGCAGCAGCAGCAGCATAATGTGGCATCCGCACCTCATTCACACAATTCAATTTGCTCTGCAACTCTCTCTCATACTCACTATCTCTCTCTCTCTTACTCTCTTGGAATTCCAGGAACCGAAATGCTCGATGGCAAGGGCGAAAATGAAATCGACAGCTCCATGGCCCGCATTCGCGTCGAGGATGATTGGTCGGACGGCCTGACTTCGAGGTATGTAACGACTCTCCCATCATTACATTACGTGTACATACGACAAGCATTTCAGTTATTTTGCATTAAAATGCCGCCTCACTTAATTAAGGCCAGTGGCAGGGCCAGAGCCAGAGCCAGCACAAACCAGAAACCAGCCATCCAGTCAGTCGGAGCGGGATTTTAAGGCCAACCACCTGGCCTGCAGCAGGGGGCTGACACGGACTCCGACTTTGAATGACATTTTAAGGCCAAAGCGAAGGACAAGTCTGGGCTGTTGAGACTCTCCTCTCTCGCTCGCTCGCTCGCTCTCCCTGACTGTCTGCCTAGGGTTGTGTAAACAGGGGGGTTTTTTTTCGAGATGTAAACTGTGTTAGGAGTAGCACTACTCGTACTACTACTTACTCTCCAGCCAAAGCAGAAAGGATAAATCTCGAGTGAAGTGATGAAACTGAAGTCTTAAGTGATTAGGGGGGATTCGATTGGTTAACATATCTCCGCAGATGAAGGTGTTGTTGGGTCTGCACAGGTTGCTTGCAGCAACATCTGCCGAGTAATTGCAATTAAATACATGTCTTGAGAGTTACTTTTTAGTTACTTTTTAGTTACCCATTTAATGGAAAAATTTACTCTTCTAATGAATAAACGAGATGTAGTTTTTCTTGCTGCGAAACTATGCTACTAAGCCACACGGGGCAGGGTATTATACAAGGGCAGTACGGCTGTTTGGCTTCCATCCCCATCCACACCGGAGGATGCACGAGTTAGCCGTGTGTGACTTTTAATTTGCTTTGGCGAAAGTCAGAGCTGTAGCCAGAGAGGGAGTGAAAATCGGAGTCAGAGCAGGAAGCGGAGATTGACTCACAGATGGAGAGTCAGAGTAAAAGTCAGAGTGGAAGCAAGAGTTGGTGCCTCGTCTCTGCCCCCTGCTCATTGCCCATTTATGCTGTTAACTAACGACCCAGACGACCATAAAATGCAGGTGCAGATGACAGAGATGGAAGCACCTAAAAAAAAAAAAACAAGAGAGAAAAGAGTGGGGTAGAGGGTGATGAAAACCAGGCTTATGGTAGGGTTACTCGGAATTAGAGCTAGTCGTGGAGGAGGCGGCAGCTCGACACACATTATGCAATCGCATAAAGAAGGAAAAGTTTTTGTATTTTTTTTGTCTACTGCATCCTTTTAACGTTTATTCCGTTTATTCCACCGCCCCCGCATTCCCACGCTGACATTCATTTTCCCCATGTTTCTCTCTTCTCGTTTTCGTTTCACCGTTTCTCTCTGCGAAGCAGATTAAAAATCAAGCACGCCATGCCCGGCGATACTGGCAACTACACCTGTGTGCCCACGGTGGCGAAAACCTCGAGCGTCTATGTGCACGTAATTATTGGTAAGTGTAATAGTATAGGTAAAGGTATAGTGAGTGCATCCCCCTAAAGTGTGTGTGTGTGTGTGTGCCTGTGCTGTCAGAGAGTTTTGCATGTTTATGACGGAAAGTGGAAGTTGCCTGCCAGCCAGCAATGGCTGCACATTCGCCATTTGTTATGCCAATTGCTGGGCGGAAAATGGCGGGGCAGTGCAATGCAGTGTAGTAATTTCACTGCAGCAAAGTCAGCAGGAAATTTCCAGTTACTCCCACAGAGCGGGGAACCTGCGACGCCAGTCTGCACATATCTCCTCAAATGAGAGCTTGCTCGGCGTCCAAGTCACTCTTTTGTGCAGCCAAATCGTTTATTTATAACTTTGTTGATTCAATCGATCAACTCTACTAAGTTTTACATAGATCGAATGACTTTATCGATAGTATATGTTCAAAACAGCCAGAGACTCAAAGTGTAACAGACTCTTGGACATATGTACATGCGGACATAAATAGTATTTGTATCAAGACTACAGCAGTTGTGAAATACATATATGTATATATGCATTGACAAGTACAGGGATCGGTGCACTGATTCCATCTTGATGTACTATATATATATGTATTTTTTCGTTCCAATTCTTTTGCCTGTTTGTATTTGTGCAGCAGAATGAAAATTATGTGCAAGCTGAAGCCTGGCTGAAGCTCTAACTAAGGGTAAAGTTTGCAGCAAGTGCTCGGGCCAATAACATGTGGTGCTCTCAGCAGCAGCGGCAGCAGCATGGGGAGGGTGTGGGGTAGGGTGGTCTGTCAGATTTATTGGAGCAACTTGTGTGCTCAAGAGCTCATCGAAAACTGTAACAACTTGAGCAGCCACATTGCCTCATGTTGTTGTTCTTTGGGGCACACTGGAGCTGGAGCTGCATGCATGCAAACTGAAGTCCTTGGTATCTTTTGCAGGATAAAAATATATACATAGAGAAGGGGACATATATATATAGAGTGTGTGTGTGTGTGTGTCTATCACTGTCAGTGGCAATCAGCGTGCCGGAAGCGGAATTTGCTTTGTGCCTGGATTATCGCATTACCAATTAACCGATGAACTAAAAAACATTTCCCCTCTCAATTGTACCCCTGTGTGTGTGTCATTTTCTTTGTTTGTTTGTTTTTTTCGCGCAGGCGAACACCCAGCGGCCATGCAACACAACTCGAGCAGCAACAGCAGCAGCTTCTACAGCGGCATCTGCTGCATGCTGCTTAGCATTGTCTCCTGCTGCCTGCAGCAGTGGTACGATTCCGGGAGCGGATATGTCCAAACAACGGCGAACACAGGTACGGGTAGGGGTACGGGTACGCGGATCAAGTTGCCCCCGCAAACAAAAGCAGCACGAGGAGTAACGACGCAAACTGACACAAAAGCAGCGCTAGTTGCAGCAAATGGAGATATGTTGCGAGCACGCCCCGCGGCGCCCCAGTGCATGAGATGAAGGAATAATCGACACGCCGATGAGGCAAAACAGGAATCAGAATCAGCAGCAGCAGCAGAAGAACACTATTAAGGCGAACACACACATACCCAACAACAGGCGCCCACATTCAAGGTGATTTAAGTTTGGTTTGGGGGCGCGGTAAGGTCTGGTGTTGGCTTACGAACAAGTATTTATTAATGTCTAAGATGATGAGTGCACGTAGTGGAAAAGAAAACATATTATCCAATATGAGAGGTTATACAAAACATACGAAGGAAAAGGGCATGAGAAAAGGAAGCCATAGGCTGAGAGAACCTGAGCCGAAGCCTGAGCTGGAGCCTGAGCCTGAGCCCAGCATCTGGCGAGGGGAAAAACCTATGCATTTTGCAGCATGGATTATCATAATCTAGTTCAATGTTTAAAGAGATTAAGCAGCAGTCGATGTATTACTAATTAATCTGTGTGTGATTTTTGATGATTTTGTTGACAAGTGATCGATATCCGCAACGATCGATCATTCTTATATGTACGATTAAGGAATCGATACCGATAGACAGTAATAAATACCAATATAAAATTAAATCACATTAAATTAATTAGATAAAACTACATTTAAATTGTCAGAAAACTGTTTTTTGTTGTCCCATCAGCTATCGATAATTATCGATGACTGTTAATATTTTCCGCGTATCTCAATGTGATTTATTCTTGCATTGATTGTAGAGAATTAATATCCGACGGAAGATGTGAAGAAATCGATAGCTGTTCCGATTATCGACTACCGATCACTGCTAACAGATCATCGATTGGCACACATTCATAGCTAAGCTTTCCTACACACACACACACACACACACACACACTTTCATTACGAAATAAGACTTACTAGCTATAAATATGCTTCGAACTCGAAAACCAAACACAAAAACGATTACGTAACCCCTCCGCGGAGAGCTCTTCCGTTGAACCTCCACCCTACCCCACTATGGAATCTCTTACTGCCAATAAACCCACACTGGAACACACACTTTTCTATCGTAGACCACGGCACCAAGCTATCCGATTGAAATCTGCTGTAAATAATTGCCATTCAAGAGAGAGAGTTACTCAAGAGTACTTCAAAGCAACACTCATCCGATTATTTTGTTCTCATATACGATGGCTCTCAGTTGCTTTGCACATTTATCAGTTCTAGGTATTAGCTATGGATAAGTACTCGTAATCGTGCGAGCATTTATTATTGTATGTGTGTGTGTAGCCGGTAAGCGGATAAGCCACGAGGGGGGGCACCCATTTAATTCTGTTTGACCAGCACTCGAATATTATGGGCAAACGCCTTGTTTATGACGGACCCAATTGTCGGAGAGATGCGTTTAAATGTATATAATTAGTTTTGGATATAACAAAAACGGATTAAAGCAAACAAAAAATAAGAGAATAAATTTAAAAATAAATAAAATTGATAATTGTGCTCATCGATTGATAATTGAAACAAATACGATTACAATGCTAATGGGCATGGCTGGGAGAGTGTAAATAAATTGATTAGTAGCGAAAAAAAAAACTGTAATTTTAATTAACTATTAACCCAAAAAATAACGAGTACGATTCGAGTAGTCTGTAAGCGGCACATCAGTGAATCCAAATTGTCATAAACCACACACATACATATAAATTAACTTAATTATCCAGAGAACCCAGAGAATCCAGAGCAAGTTCATATAATACGAGAGAAAACAGAGTTAGCTAAATTGAATACATATTGTATATAGAATGAATGGATTTTGCATTATCAGAGCTGGGCATTGGAACTTATCCAAGAACACGGCACTCCACTCCCCAAGGGTTCCTGATGTTAGATGTTTAGGCTAAGGTCTGTCCCTGAGTGCAAACAATAACGAAAACCCTAGCAAAATACGACATGCATTGCAGCCATAAGTACATACATACATACGTATATCTACCATACATCCATACATATAAACCAGGTACTCTATATACCCGTAAATACCGTATATGTGTGTGTGTGTGCCACACAACCACAAAGATGAAATGAAATGAAATAAAATTATGATTTAGAAAATGTAATAAATTTTCAGCGCTTGTCTTTTTCTGGGTCTACTCTTCGCTAATGGGATTTTGACTTTAATATCTTCGACTTTAATCATTCAGTTCTGTGTTTGTGTTTCACAACCGGTTCTCATCTCATTTCATCTATTTACTCTTAGGTGGAGGGGGGAAATAACGCGTTCATTGACTCGAATTTGTATAAATGTGTCTCAAATTTGACTAAATTATTCAAATCAATGCGATGTCTGGCAGTTGCCAGTTGCCATGATTCTCAAGACGCTGTGATGTCTGTCCATCAAAAATTTATTTTAATTGCAATTTTTCGCCTATCCATGTTAGGGGAGATATTTATTTGTTTTACCGTTCTTGGCATATGTATAAATAAAACCAGAGACTAGTGAACACATTTTAGTCCGTTTTGGGTCCAGATCTTAGAACATGCTGCAGCTTTCAGTGGATCGAGGCTTGGCACTGCTGCTGCCGTTACTGTTGCTGTTGCTGGGTCTGTTCGCCAGTCTAGAGGCAGGTGTGTGCTCTCCGCTGCAAGATCTGCCACGTGGATAAACCCCCCTTTCATTTCCACAGCCCCATCCCCGTCGAAGAGCCGGCCGGAGGAGCTGGTTCGTGTCTACAGCATCAACCGGGCGCAGTACGAGAGGGTACTCCAGCTGACCCAGGGCAAGAATGTCATCTCCGAGGCGAGACTGATTAACGGTGGCTTCGCCACGGTCAGCGATAGCCTCAGCTCCGGCTGGCACTCGCTGCTGCGGATCGTGGGCCTCACCACGCTGAGCAAGGCCGATGAGGAGACCAAGGACACCATCGACTTCGATGGCCAGCCCCTGTGCGTGATCAAGACGAGAGAGGACGCGCCCAGGGGGGAGGGCTCTGCCCGGAGCGCAGCCACCGATGCCCAAGATGAGGAAGAGTCGGCCATCAACTGCATTGTGGTGCTTAAGAAGGAACCGGACGCTGAGCTGCCTGCTCAGGATCACAGCCAATATTGGTACCCACAATCACAGGCAGCAGTTTCTCCAGTGGAAGAAGCAGCCGTGAAGGAGCAAGCGGAGCAGGTGGAAGAGCAAGCAGAGCAGGCGGAGGAGCAAGTGGAGGTCGAGATAACCACCGAAACTCCCCTGAGATCTAGGTCCAAGTCGAAGAAACAGAATATTGAATCCACATCCAGTGAATCCACGGATGACAGCGCCGAGGAGGACTCCAATCTGCCGCGCCAATATGGAGCTGGCTATCCACCACCACCACCTACGCAATACGGTGCCTATTCACCTTATGGTGGATATCCATACAGTCCCTACAGCACCCTGCAGCCCTATGGTTCACAGTCCTATCCTCCCTATGGGCAGACTCCCTTTCCGCCCCAGCAACCCTTTCCCCACAGCAACCCTTTGGTCCGCAGTCACCCTTTGGGTCGCAGCCACCCTTCGGTCTACAACAACCATTCGGTGGGCAGTCGCCGATTGGAAGTCCCTACTACCCGCAGTCATACTATGGACTGCCCTCGCCCAATCCTTATTCTACCTTCCCCTACTTGGAACAGGCCCAAGCCTTGAATGCGGTGGAGAAAGCGGAGGCAGAGGAAGAACAGGACGAGGACGAGGACGCCTCCTATGAGGCGGAAGATGAAGACCTATATGGATATGATAAGAAATCGATGATCTATTATAAGAAAGTTGCAGCTAATTAGATATTTTTAAATAAATAAAATTGTTTACATTTAAACGAATTACGTTTTGGAGTCGCTTTAGTTTGGTAATTGATTTGGGAATGCTGGGACTGAAGGCGACTTAAGGAATCTTCCAGCAATCGATTGGTGGATGATTTGGAGCTGTTCTACTTTTAAATGAAGATCAGATGATGGACTATGACTCATTGATCTGGGGATTCATTCAAGCTATAAACACAAATATTATCATACAAACGAGTGAAACGATTAATGTTTTGCCATATATAAAACGAGTCTGGTTATAGCCATGTTCTGAGACAATTGGGTCAATGCATAAATTATGGAGATTAGCAGTCGATTAGGGCATTATTGCCTTAACTGTAACTGCTGATGGGCATCTGTTCTGATGAGCATATTTGATTTGAATGACAAAGGTCCAAGGAAAGCCGTCAATTTTCAAAATATATAAGCGTGGAGCCGCGCTATTCCAGCTTATTCGCGATCGCAATGAAGTACTTTGCGGTTCTGGCAGTGATCGTGCTCTGCCTCGCGGCAGCACAGGCTGGTAAGTGTCCCTAGAGCAGAGCCCTCAGTTTCGAATAAACATCTCCTTTGTCAGGCACGAGTCGTCCCCATCTGGTGCGTCTGCATCAGGTGACACGCTCCGAGTACAATGAGCTTCTGCGCCTCACCCAGGGCAAGGAGATGGTCCCCGAGGGACGGTTGCTCAGCAGCTCGATTGCTGGCATCAAGGGTCTGGCTGCTGGCGTCAAGGGCGGCTTTGCCGCTGGCAATTTCATTCCGGCGCTCTTCAACTCCGGCCCCAAGGAGGTGATCACCAAGAAGGGCCAGCCCCTGTGCGTGATCTCCAACAAAAACGACGACGATGATGAAAACAGTCGGTCGATCAGTGTAGCTTACGAGCCGAATAGTGCTTCCAGTGGCTCCTCTTCGGGCGGATCCAGTGGAGGAGGAAGTGGAAGCAGCAGTGGCAGTGGTCACGGCAGTGGACACGGAAGTGGTAGTGGAAGTGGTCATGGAAGTGGACATGGAAGTGGACATGGAAGTGGCAGTGGCAGTGGTAGTGGCAGTGGTAGTGGCAGTGGTAGCGGCAGTGACAACGAAGACGAGAATACACCCACCGTTAATTGCATTCTGATCATCAATGGCACCGACACAACAACTGGAAAGCCAGGTGGTTCTGGCGGTTCTGGAAAGCCACACGGACACACTTCACCTCCAAACTACGGTGGATACCCAAATTACCCTCCACCCTATGGATATCCTTACCCCGGATACTATCCACCTTACCCCTACCCTCCACCACCACCACCACCACCGCCAAAATCCCAGTTTCGTTCGATCGAAGCACCCGAGGATGTGAGCCGCCTGATCAATGCCTACAACAGCTACTATTATCAACCGAAGCAGTTCACGCCCAGATATCGCAAGCGGTCGCGGGCCAGCCAAGAGAGCGCCTCCTCCTCTGCGTACCAGACAGCCAGCTATCCGCAGCAGGAGTACGCCTCCAACTACCCCAAGGTTGTACGTAACTACGGCCTAACCCACCCGGCTCCCGTTTACGTGCGGACGCCACAATTTGATCAGGATCAGTAGCAACACGATGCCATAAGCCAAACATTTGAATAAAGAATTTTTTGAAGAATTGTACCCATAGAGAAGACTTTGCTTTACTCCACTTTATATTGCTCAACCATTTATGATAACTGCTTGACTCGTAAGGTATTTACTTTCTAAGGAACTCTACTTTCCAGTGCTCATCCACTTATGGCAACTGCATGGTCATGGGAGGGGGACTCGCATGGGATTTAAATACGAAAATAATACTTATAAATTATTCGTATCTTTAATGCAGAAATATACATACTATACATCCGCATGTACCTCATAGATACCCTGTACCATCCCATTCTATTCTCTATTTGAGAATGAACAATGTCTGTATGCTGGATAAACTCCAGCGCTCCAAGATCTGATTTAATTGGTGATTGATATCTTTTGCAATCTGTGGCGTACTTGGGTGCTGTCATATTTGCACACTTGCATACACTTCAGAGAGAGCGACCCTTCAATTCAGCTGCAGCATGGCTGGGGCGCAACAGCCATTATAATTGGTCTTGAAATTGAATGCCAGAATCGCTCATTTCTACGAATGTGTGTGAGCGTTTGTGTGTGTGTGTGTGTGTGTGTGTGTGTGTATGTGGGGGTGTGCCCGTAGGCGGTTGTGCGTGTGTATGGGATAGTTTGATCGAATGTGTTACAAGGTCCTGCCACTAACAATGCAACAGCGAGCAGAAAGAAACGTTGATCTAGGCAACAGAGAAAACGGCCCAAACACGGCTTGTAAACAAGCAGCATTACACTTCCACCACCCATCCACGCACACATGGAAACATGTGGAAAACACACACATACACAGCAGAGGCTGGAAAGTATTGAGAGACAACGACAATTGGAACTGTAACACATCGCTGGCTTTTGTAGAGCCTGCCTCTTCGGTGCTGCTGCTGCTCCACACTGTGGATACTGGATACAGAGACACACTAACACACTTGCAGTTGCAAGGACAACGAACGAGCAGGCATAAAAGAGAATAAATTAAAGAACAACTCGAAATAACCGCGGGGCAATTTGCAGTGGTACAGTGGCGTATGGGGGCATAGGCGTGGGGCGTGTGGCGTGTAGCGTGGGCGTTTGGTACGCCCCTTTGCTGTTAAGTGCAAGTGCATCGATGCCAAAACACACATGCGAATGGGACAGAAGTAGGTTCGCCTTTGGCCTCATTGCGTTTTTAGCCTAAGCCTCTCTGCCACAGTGCCACTGCACCGCTGCACCTCTGCCACTACACTCTACCACTCTGCCGCTCTCCTCCACTGGCTGTGTTGTGTCTATGCACTGCAAAATAATTACTTTCATATCCTGCGGCAATTAAATTCATTTAGTTTGGCACCAATTTCCCCCCCTTTTACCCCGTGCAACGGCCAACGACCAACGCACAACGCTCACTGATACAACGGATGGGTTTGAGGGAACAGGGGAAGAGAGCAGCACACTCTGATTAAGACATTCATTCCATGTCGCATTCAACGGCTTACGCTTGTGGCTGTTGAACCCAAGCCGAGAGCCAGAGAGGAGAACCCTGCAACTCCCACTCCCACTCACCGCTCGCCCCATCCTATCCGACCTACCCGTCCTACCCGTCTGACCAGGCAACTCTAAACTATGTCAACTGTTAACTTTTCCTTTTTATTTCAGTTATTTGTTGCTCTCGTTGTTGTTTCTGCAGCCGCTGGCATTCCGCTTCTATGGCCTGCATGTTTTTCAAGGACTCTACATAGTTTATCCAACAACATGAGTCACACATACATATATACATACAGGCTGACATACGCGACGGACACGCACACGCACACAAACACGAACACGAACACGAAGGAGAGAGAGCTTGTTGTAGTGGCAAGCAAGTGTAGGCCATTTTGGACATGGCTGAGTTGAATGTTAGCAAATTGCTGAGGGCATTACGAGCACAAGTCTGTCTCGCTCAGACAGAAGCACACACCCCACAAAAAAAGTGCACCACTTAAACGGGATTGTTGAACGAACGGATTATTGAAGGATCAACGAAAAATCACAATCCCAAAATTGTTATCCTCAAACATCAATGTAAAGAATTGATAAGTGAATGATGATGGAACTACTACTATTGGTTTGCAATTAATGGCTTATTACTTTTAACCAACCTCTCCAGGGAAATGCTCATCACGAATTGTGGTCTGCAGTAAAATGTTCAATACTCTTCAAAAATTATTAGGGGGATAATTAGTAAATATATTTTTGCAATATTTTGACCTCCAATCAAAATTACATTAAGCACTTTTTGCTTTTGTCTTTGATTTTCTCAAGTATTTTAATGCTCTGATGAAGATAAATTATAGTACATACATATGTTTGAAATATGGAATAATTTTCCAGGGGGGCGGGAGTCAGGCAAGCATTTAGAACACACACACACATGTCATCAGCATTCGGGGTCATCAGCATCATCTTCATCATCATGTAAATGTCAATTTAACCGAATATTAATATAACGCACACCAATGAAGAGACACGCACTCCCACACATACATATACCAATACATATTTATGCATGTATGTATGTATGTCTGTGATATTAACGGAAGTGCGTACACGACTACACGCTTGAGTGCCATTTTGTTAAGGCGCAAAAATTGATAAGTGCCTTGTGGTTCTTGCGGTCTTGAGCGTCCCATTAACAGAAGCACGCGACGGCGGCAGGGAAAGAGGGAGTGCAGAGAGTAAGCAGTGGAAAGAGTGAGAGTGGGGAATACTGCTGAGTGTCTCTGTGTGTGTGTATGTGTGTGTAAGCATAATAAAATTTACACAATGCACTATGGGAACTTTGACCACTTTTTGTGGCAATAATTAATAACTTCAAACGAAACGATATTTTTTTTGATTAAGTTTTTTGATATGAGTTGATAAGAGCAAAATGAAGGTATTTTGAAAAAATGGGCGTGGCAACTCCTTTTTTCATAAAAATAAAATTTTTATTTTATTTTTTAAAATTGTAAAAAGAAAATAATTTCGGGAACATGTTGGGAAATTAATATTTTATTCAAAAAGGCGTGGCACGCCCTAAAAATAGGTAAAAAAATATAAAAAGGGCTGATTGGTCAAGCCTTGGTCCAACATGAGAGCTAGTGCCCCGCTAGTAGGAACTTTTGTGGGTACTGCAACTGGCTTTTGCTCAAAGTCTTGCGAATTGATATTGCTTTTTCTGGACATAAGGCCTATAACTTTAAAACGTATCCAAGGTCAAGTTATCAGCGGTTTCGCGCAGCTGCGCTCGCTGCTTGAATGAATCAATCATATTAAATTTCGTGCCTTAGATACCGCTAAATCTGCACTTCTCTTCGTTGCATTCTATCACTTTTAGACATATGTACTATATATGGCAAATGCCAGCCACCCAACTGTTTCCAATTTATGTTAATTTTTCACCATAGTAAATGATTTAAGCCAATCTGCGTGCTTAATTTATTTTATAAAAAATGTTTTATTTTTGGTCGCTAACATAGCCCCTCATCGTCCTCAGAACAATATATTATCAACTAATTCGTGATGGCGTCCTCTCTGGCTTTTTAAACTGATTTTTAGTACTTCCTGCATGCCAAATTGCAAAAAATTCGGAGATTGCAACCCTTACCTTTTGTCTAGAAACCGAAATATCAGAATAAACGCAAGAAAAACGCAGATTATGACTATATGCATTTGAACAAGAATTAAATTTTCTAAAAAGATGCATATAGTCGGATGCTGGCAAAGACCCGGCACAAATTTTGTACGCCTCTTCAAAGTCAAATTTTTGTCACAAATTTATGCTTGTTAAAAATGAGCCTTTAGGCATAATTGCGAGGGCCATTTTACAGTTTAAACTCGCAAACACATATTACATACCTGTCTGATTCTAATCCATTGTAAAAATTCACTTGAATTGATGAATTTACTACTTTTTAGTAATTTAAAGTTGATGAAAAAATAATTTTTGCATCAACATTAGTCTATCGAGAGCAAACAGCTGACTTTAACAGCTGTTAACTTAACAGTAGTGCGCACTGTTAATTTTTTTGGTACGTAACATTAAAGATCAATGTTATTCGGATGTATTAGCGCTACAAATATGTTATTTTAAGTACTTTCGAAAAATGGGTTTTGGCCAGAAAAAGTGGTCAAAGTTCCCATAGTGCAATGAGAGAGCGAGAAGCAGGGAACAGCAGGAGCCTATGCACGTCAATCAAACATGGCGTCAAATAATCATTAACAAAACACACACTGCCCAAAAATACCTATGAATTGGGAGGAAAATACAGCCAGACTTTATTGGAAACAATCGATGATAAGCAATCAGCTATACCCAGATAGCTGGTGAACACTTTTAAGTTTTAAGAGCGCTTGCCCTTTAATATTGTTATGAGTTTTTCTTGCAGTGCAGTCAGACGAACGTGATTTTAAATGGAAGATATTTGACAATGTACAAACGTGGCTGTTGCTTGTGTCGCCTGTCATGTTTGTAGTTGCCTCTGTAGCTGCTTTTGGCTTGTTGTTGATTTGGTGGCTAAACTGATTTGCGGTTGCCGAAACATCATCGGCAGCAACCCACTTCGAATTGTTTAGGCTGGGGGATAACTCCCCTCTAAAAGTGATGAATGGTAAGTGCGATAAATGGGGGGAGTTAGTGGAAGTCTCCTTTAAAAAGTGTACACATTGCTCTTACTGTGCCATGCAGCTGGTTTTGGCGCAGGCATTTAATAATCTGCTAACTGAAAACCTGGCAATTTGGCATCAATGGAAGTTTTTCCGTACCTGAGACCTGTCCTCCTTCGAACCAGCCACCCACCCATCCATCCATCCATCCATCCAGCGATCCAGCGATCCATCCAGCCATCCATCTGTATCCTGAAAATGTATGTTCACAACACTAACGAGCTGTGATTTTTCTTGTCCTCAGCAGCGGCAGGAGGCATGTGGCAGAAGGCAGAGAGTGCAAGTCAATGCGATTGGCGTCAATTAAGTACCATAAGCGACACAACAAGCCGTCAGTTGTTGGTCTGTCTGTTCCTCTGCCCCACTGGTAGTCCGTTCGTTCCTCCATCCATCCAGCATAGAGTTTAACGCTCTCGGTGTAGTACTCTCTCTCCGACTCAGAGGGGGAATGCTTTTGACACACTTTTCCGTAGCAGCAACAGCAGCGGCAATGGCAGCGCCACTAGGATTGATTGGCGCCACTCAATTGGCAACCTTTTTGGCCTGGTCTCGGCATTGGTTTACCGTTGACTCCATGTGCAGCATCGTTACACGCATCGCTGTGCCTCCCAGCCACTCCCGGCCTCAGTCTCGTTTTTTTTTTTTTTTTTCTTCGACAAGCGATTAGAATAAATTGCAACATGCTGGCAAAACGACAGGCCTCAGCCTCTGTTCAGCCTCCGTTCAGTTCAGTTGAGTACCAGTCATGGGTTAGGGGTTTGGGGTTTAGGGGTTTCGGGTTTCGCAGATTGGTATTGAGCTCAACGTTATGCATTTGACACGAGTGCCGATTTCTGCTTCAATAATTTCCTCAATATCTCAATCGGCGTGTGTATCTCAAAAATTTTCGAGTATCGGTCGCTCACTGAGTGCGTGTGGCAGCAGACGGGCTGCGGAGTGTAATCAATTTTAGTGGCAACTCAAAAGTTTTTCAATGCGCTGCCATTCAATTAAAAATTTGTGCTCAACTTTATTTTGCTGTTAAGTGGCAATCTACATGCATCCATCCAACCATCTTCCATTCCCATTCCCCATCCTTTCATCCTTCAATATTTTTATATATGTATATTGTATAGTAGTATATTCGTTTTATTTCGTTGGTTGCACACATCTGTAAATACAACTATAAATGGCTTTGAAGAGTTTTTCTCCCCCTCCATTTCGGTTGCTTTTTATGGGTTTGTTTGGCTTGATTTATGTGCACATGCCAGTCAAATTGATGAATTGCCTTTCAAAGACTATCAAATAAAATCAAGAATAGAGGGAAATGTATTTTACTTTCTACCTCTACATCTGCCTACATACGACCGGTGCGAAATGGAATCTGGTTAAAACTTCTTCTGCAATTCGAAGGTGCAAGTTCACAAGTTGACTGGTTAATTGTTGAGGAATGTATATATGTACTATATATATCTATAAACTGCAGAAAAGATGTATGATGCTAGGCAGATATTTTATTTTTATTTTTTGAAATATTATCAAATGATTGGAAAAAGTAATGGAAGAAGTTTAATTTTTTGAACATACTCCAACGAAGTTTTTTTTTGTTGATTGGATTATATAGAAATAATGCGTAACGATTCTTCCTACTATATAGTACTATATGGAACATAATCCCTGCACTCTGCATTCTGTCTTACTTGGCCACTTCAGATATTCCAATATTGTTTTTGTTGTTTGTTTTTTTTTGAGGCACACATAACGGAGACTCTATGCAAAACTTAATCAAATATTGTTAAGCAATGCGCACGCACACACACACACACACACACACATGCACCACAACATAAGGCACTTGAAAAATGATATCCAGGCTGAAAAAAGAACAAAAAAGAGAGAGAGAGACAAAGAAATTGAAAAATAATAACAAAAAGTCACCTTGACAGCCATTGTTGTTGCCGGGTGTACTGCTGCTACTGCCTCTGCCTCTGCTTTTCTCTCTCTAATTTAATGCGATTATTTTTCCCCATGCTTCTTGGTATTTTTTTTTTTTTTTTTTAATTTATCTACCAGCCCGCAGCACTTGCCCTTCCACCTGTCCCGCCCGATCCAAATCCAGGACACTGCCGTTGCCATTATTCAATCTGTTGGTATCCTGGCTGTCATAGTTGCTGATGTTCATGATGTTGCCAAACTACCCTTCCACAGTGTAGTGTGACTTCAATCAGCTACTTGCTACACAGTCACAGCCCCCTGCTCAGGGGTTCAAGATCGAATATCGATATCATAAAGATGATATTGGACACTTGAATGATGTAAAATTCCTACCAAGAAAGTGTCTCTATTTCGTAAGATATTCTAACAAATCAAATGGAAAGGGTATCAGATTGGTAGCCTTCACAAAAGGCTTTTGCTGTGATTTTGCTGGGATTTTGTTTGTGTTTATGTTTTAATAAAACATTGTCGGATGCCGCCATGCCCACCCCTCCCCACCACTAGAGTTCAGAGATCCACTCTCTTGCCACTCGCTCCCTCCATCGGCTGGCAGTCGAGTCAAGAGCAAGTCATGAGTAAATCTTATTATTTTATCCTTTGTTATTGCATTCTGGTTGGCTTTTCTGCCCAGGCTTAGGCGCTGCCTGGTCCTGGCACTGGTCCTAGCCCCCTTGACTACCCCATGTTGTCGATGTTATCATAAATCTGCATGCTGCTGTGGCATGTTTCGACTGCTCCGGCACTGATTTGAGCCAGAGTCGGGTATGAATCCTTGGACTGGGGCTGGGACTGGAGCTGGGATTGGGACTGGGCCTGGGGCTCCGTTCCGTGCCGTTCCGCTCCGCCTGATGTCCCGCACAACGTCATATGTCAACTGCATCAATATTTGCATTTTGATTGAAACTTACAAGGAGGCAAAAGTCTGTCTGTCTGTCTGTCTGTCCAAAATTTGCATATCCTTCCTTGTGCCAGTGCCAGTCGCATCCTAATCCCTGGCCAACATACGGCTTAAATGACTTTAAGATATTGGTGACAGTTTTGGGCGATATCTTGTTGGCTATTTATGTCTAAATTGGCAAATGGAAAATGCCAAAATGGTAAGGGATAAATGCAGTTTTGCTGTTAATTTCACTTACAAGGCACATTAAATGCAGACACTGCCACAGCAACAACAGCAGCAGCAGGGGCAGTGGCAGTGGCAGCAGGATCAGTGAAATCAAAAGCCCATCTAGCAGAAGCCAACGAATTGCTGTTTGTCCATAATCAGTGCAAAGTGCAGATCCATTTGCAGTTGCAGTTGAAGTTGGATACGACTTGGCTATTTGCGGTGCTGTTGCTCCCTTTCTCCCTCTGAAAATTAGGTCAAAATGCGTTCAATTCCACACGAAATGTCAAAATAAACAAGTTTGCTAACGACCAACAGCACAGCTGCCATAGCCTGCTTCACTCAGAGATGAGCATTTGGCTGGAATTGAACGATGTTCATCTGTCTGAGAAGGTAGAGCTTTCAGCTCTTCGAGCTGCTACACTGAGAATCCATTATATACTATTACATTTTGTGGATATAATAGATAGTAATAGTAGCTCTAGTTTCTGTTGTTAAGGAAGTGCTCAATATCATTTCAGTTAGGTTAGTACTGATCGGTTGGCAATTAGCAATACCGGACGCATCTGTAGTCAAAGTGGGGCCCGGCCTTACTCCAGTGGATCCACTCATGTGGCAGGAGACATGCAATTTAATTGGCACTTGCAAATGGCAAGGATACTAGTGCCATACGCAGGCAGAGAGGAATGTAGGAATGCAGAACTGGAGCCAAACAATAGAACGATAATTTGCCTTAATTAAGCAAAGGTTGAGTACGGGCCCAGTGTATGGGTTTGTGAAGGCCAAGTTTGACAGTTGCAAAGGGAAAAAGTGGCTCCCACTCCTACCTAAACAGCAGCTGCATTTAATTATAATTATTAGAACATTTTTCAATTACTATTAACTTGATGTGTACTCATTACAAGACTCGGTGACTCCTCCCCCTTCCAAAGCTCGACAGTTGTTCCCTTTGGATGGTTTATCGTAATTAATTTTGCGGCTCTGGCTTGTCTACCCCTCTGTTACCCTGTCGCTCAGTCGCCCTGTCACTTTGTCGTTCTCTGGCTATCTGCCCCCTTAGGCAGACATTTCATTAGGAAAATTGTTTATTAAAAAATAAATAGAATTAAACAATAAGCAAGAAGCAAGATGGCCCCTCCGCTGTCGCTCTGTCGTCGCTCATACTCTCCTCTCGCAGGGACTTATCAAGTTTTTCATTCGGAATATACCCACAGAGGGACTCTCCCTGTAAGTTGCGCTTATCACGCAGCATAATCATAAAAAGTTATGCGCTCGCTAATTTGATTAATGGCATTTCCTTGGCCGCAATCCAAATTCATAATGACTCGCACAGGCTAGGAAATTATTATTACTTCTAATTACAACGAGACAACTTCATTAAGCCAGCAGCCAACAGCCAGCCATTCTGCGTCCTCCATACCGCTCTACAGCCATCTACTATTTGTTGGCCAACAAAAACGGAAACTCGGCTCGGCTCGGCAGTAAAACAATCGCATCTGGCAATCAAATGACGTAAATTATAAAATCTAATTATTGTCTGGCAAATGCCTTTTCAACAGCTGTAAAAATCAAATTCAACTTTTCCCTCAATTCGTTTGTTGGCGCGTACACCACGGCGTATGCGTAACACAATTAAAATCAAACAAAACCCCAGCCGCATAAAAAACGTACACACATTTCAAACTTTTCATTTGTTGCCATAAAACCATTAAAAGTGGAAGCTCTTAAAATGGACTATTAATAAATAGTTTAACGATTTTCTATCGAAATAATAATAAAGGAACTGGGGAAGGGTTTTAGGTGCTGCGTCATTAAACATTTAAATACTCTTCAAACACAGCGGAATTATTTTTTTTTTTATAATTTTTTCAATAACAGAAACATAATATCTTCCATTTATCTTTAAAAATATGATCCCAAGGGGCATTTCCTACATATCGCTTTGGTCTGACTATATGTGCGGATATGTTGCAAGTAAAATTTCCTTTCTGAGGTTGCACTATACAATAGTCAATATACGCTTTGTCAGGGCACAATTCGATAGTATTTGGGCGAACAAAAAAAATGGTGTGCCGATGCAGTTTTCTTTTTTTTTTCGCCTTTTCAACCACCCAAAACGGTGCTGGGCATTGTGACTTTACATATATCAAATAATTGATGCTCCAAATTGTTCGAATTAAATTTGATTTCGTGAAAATAGCACATCGATCTTGTAATGAATGGAATGTACTATAATTGAGAGGATTTGCATGGGAAAAACCTTTTAGGAGATGTTAATTATGATAGCTTCTTTCCTAATTGAGTCTACACTATTCCGCCCCATCCCCGCCTTCCGGTTACTCAATCGTAGCAAAGTGGTGTGGCAAACAGTTCCTAAGTTTTGTGTCATCTCCAGCGATTGGATCAGCAAATATTTGCATGCGAGCGAGGACAAACGCGTGACAAGCAACATGTCCACACAATGATAGTCCATGCCTCATGCCTCATGGCCCCTCATGTGTTACGAGGCAACCAACAAAGAGGGTGAGACAGAGACAGAGACAGATACAGATACAGAGGCAGGGGCCCTGGCCACTGTGCCTGTGCTGACAACAGCTGATTATTATGGCAATGACTAGCATATTGGTCACGTTAGCACGCCATGGCATGGCATGGCATGGCCAGTGTCCAAATGGTTCGTGGCATGCACTTTACTAGCAGCCCGATTCCGACTCCAATCCCTGCCGCAGTTTCACCTCCCTTACAGAGGCAGCCACTCAGCAAAGCTCCTGTCCCTGTCCCAGTTCCAGCTTCAGTCCCAGCTTCAGTCCCAGCTCCAGTCCCTACTCCAGGCCCTGCTCCAGTCCCATCTCCAGTCCCATCTCCAGTCCCAGCTCCATTCCATCTCCAGTCCCAGCTCCAGCTCGACTCCCATACGCGTTAATAACTGAAACGTGCCTCAAATTGGCCGTTCAGAATTAGCGCCCCGATATTGCTGGTTCTGCTATTTGCCTGCTGATTCCGACAGTCTGCGATTGTCAGTGTGGTGGTTCTGACTGCGACTCTGGTCTGCTGGAGGGGAGGCAGAGTGGTGGCAGGCGGAAGTGGCATGCAAACAGGCAACTCTATTTGGTGGAAGCATTCCTTTTGCTCCCTTGCTGGCGTGCAAATTTCTAGTCCCAAGTCTTGGGCTCCACTCACGTTTCCCCACTTATTACGCAGGCCCGGGGCTTTGCATGACTCGTCCTGATTCCGTCCCTAGCTTAGCCTTTAAATTGTCCAGCAAACACACCACCCCCACCCTCACCCCTCCACAGACTGACGCTAATTGCATGCATGACTATTGTATCAATACCATCGATGGCATCTCCTCAGTGGGATCGGATAGCTGATGCTGATGGATGCACCGGCGAAGACCTAGTGGAGCACATAAAAGTTCCAGGCACAAACCACCAAAGCCAGCTGGGCAGGGGGTGGGGGACTGGCGGAACCAGCGATGGCAAAATTGCATAATTAATCATGCGCGCATTAAAATGTCAACTGAAATGAAAGCGTGATTGGTGGGAGCGAGGGGAGGGATCTCCTGGGAAGCAAGAAATGCGGCAACATGTTGCTGCTGTCCTCCCATACTCTCGCCAATCCCCCCCCAGCAACAGCAGCAGGAGCAGCAGTTGCAACACACAGATAGACTAAAAAAAGAAACACACAGAGAGAGAGAGAGAGAGAGAGAAATGTTTGGCTCTGGCACATCCCTGCCACCTCTCCAGTCTGTGGAGCAGCAGCAGCAGCAGCAGTGCAACGTCGAACATTTACAAACAAATCAAATTTGCATCAGAATTTCATTTATCTTGTTTTGCTACTATTGTGTGGATTTTCTACACACACACACACAGACACAGACACAAAAAGAGAGAGATACAGATAGAGCAGGAAGGGCAGGGGGAAGCGGTGGGAGAACGAGAAAAAGATAGTGAAAGAGAGAGCGCAGAGCACTGAGGAGGGTCAGAGCAACAGCGTAATATTGAAATTGCATTTGGCCAGTTGCAAAATCAGAAATAACTACCAAAATAGTTTAGCTCTCTTCAGCCATGAACATTAAATGTTCTTTAAAATTATGGAGAATATCTGCTCTATCCATCTATCTATCTATCAATCTTTCTTTAGGGTAGATCGCTCTGCAAGATACTCCCAACTGCTAATCTGGTGTGGATTGCCATAGTCCGCTGCAGCTACCCCACTTTCAGCTCGGTTATTAATGGGAACTGCCAAATGTAATTTCTCCGGACAAATTAAAAACCTGGAACAGGGGAAGCTATGCAAAAGGGAGCACTGACATAATAAATTCACTGAGTTTCCAGAAATGACTTTAATGAAATAAAACATTGTGTACGCTGTGTAGCCGTAGTAGTCTGTAGTTTTTTTTGTGGCTTTAGGGGTGTGTGTGAGTGTGTGCAACAAAGTTAATAACCGTTTTATGAGTCTATTAAAAGGGGATAATCGCCTGGTTCAGGATGATGTCTAGGCTGCTCCTGTGCCTGGCACTTATGTAAATGTTTCCCCCACCTCCCAGAAAAAAAAACACAAAAAAAACACCCATCAACAGAAGCAAAGCTTTGCAAAGTAGGGCCAAAACTCTAATCGTTTGCCCCTTGCCTAGACAAACATACATACATACACATTTACATATGTATG
Source organism: Drosophila bifasciata (assembly GCA_009664405.1). NCBI lineage: Eukaryota > Metazoa > Arthropoda > Insecta > Diptera > Drosophilidae > Drosophila > Drosophila bifasciata. The sequence goes on along the minus strand of CM019043.1, from coordinate 9,333,353 downwards.
TATATGTGTGAGGCGGAGATCGTATATTATTCAGCCAAAACGGACCTTTCCGCTGCCCCCAGCCATAGCCACACCAACAGCCCTATTCTATACACCTCAAATAAATAAACAAGTTCAGGGGTCAAAACCCATAGAGAAAGGGCAACTTAAAAATTGTTTTTACTATATTTGCCCGGCCCTCTCATTTTAATGACTATACACAGTGCGTAAATCAAACCGCTTGTGAACAGGGGCCAAAAATTATGTAGATTAAGCATCCAGCAACGAAACCACATAAAAAAGGGTTCCACTATACATACTATATGCACATATAGTATGTACATATGTACTAAAACCATATCTTTGTATGGGAATGTGTCTGTGCGGGATAGATATTATTTATGGTGATATGAGCCCGACAAGCTGGCAGCATAATAAATTATGAAAATGCCACAAAATCTACAGAGTTTTCGTTCGCATTTTGTTTTTTATATATTTTATTTTTGCCCGTTACAGGTGGAACTTGTTGTGGTTTTGGCCAGGAGAAGCCTGTAGCCCTATCCCTATGCCCGGATCGCTTTTCCCGCTACTAAGTGGGCCAGAAATCAATAGCCCTTTCAGGCAAAGCCACAAAGCCACCAAGGGTGAGGTGCGGGGGATGAGGCATTGATGTAATTAATTGTGTTGCTAATAAATGGTTCTCTAAACGTTGCCAGGGGCTGCCACTGCGGCCAATATAGTGGGGCCGTTTAAGTGCATGTGCAACATGCGGTATGCGTGGCATGAACGGAGAACTTTGCCAGCGTAAAACTTCTTAAATCTAATGCATGCAAAAGTAACTTCCCATTTCCGTTGGGCATAAATAACAACAAAAGTGACTATTCTACCAGCTACACTTAAGGAAAAATCCAGGAATAAACACTATTCCAATTACATATCTGAGGACTAAAAATCCCACATGTTCAAATGGTAAAAACATTTCTCTGAGTGTAATTTCATCCTTCCTGAACCACAGGCAATTGGGCAACACTCATACGCAGCGTACGCCCAAAACTTCGCAGCAGCTGCCACTAAATATTAAACACATATATATTACAAGCCATATCTTTGTGGCCATGCATCTGCATATGCTACTGTACTATACAGTGTTAGGGCCAGATTCCTGCTCCTGTCTTGGCCAAGAGAGCGGAAAGAGCGGGACCAGCAAGAAAACGGGTTCCAGACACTTCCGGCATCAGCACCACCAACAGCAACAGCAACAGCAAACACTGGGCCAAGTTAGCAGCCACTTGGCTTGGGCTAACGAAGAGTGCCACAAAGGATGGCTCCATTCGCCCACAACTATGCGCATATGGTGGTGTTTATCTGCTCCTGCTGGACCGCAACATATGCTGATATGAAAAATATTACTTCCGGCATTTCATTTGGGCTTATTTTTGCCTTCCCATGCCCCATGCCCCATCCCCATGTCCCACGCCCCATCCAGAGCCACAGCCAGAGGCAGAACCACTTGATTCCAGGAAATAAGGACTTCGGGCAGCTTTCATTAAAAGCCAAAGCGAACGGCTCTTAAGCAGCTAGTAGTGAGTGCAGAGGACGTGCGGCTTGAACCCTTACAGCCTCAAGGCATCTACTTACCTGCTCCCAAGCCAAGAGCTCGAGCTGAGGCAGAGGTCTAAGCAGGAAAATGCGTAATTAACAAATGTTCGACACTGTCCTGTCCGATGTCCTATGTCCTATGTCCATTTCCCATTTACCATTTCCCTGCTTTCCCCAGCTTCTGCCTAGCTGCGCCAAAATGCGGCTAGACAGCATAAATCTGGGGCAGTTGCTGGGGCAACAGCTGCAGTTGCAGCAGCATCCTTCCCATCAACTCACTTGGCAAATTACCGTTTTGGGCTTGTTGATGTTTGCCCTGGCCAAAGCCAAAGCCAAAGCCAAAGCCCCAGGCCTAGGCCCATGCCAGCGCCAAATACTGCAGTGGAAATCGTAAAGTGGCTAGCAGTGGCTGGTAACTGGAGCTACGGGCATTCCTCGAAATGGGTGTAAATCCATAACGCCAGTAAATATAATCCCCGCTATGCCCAACTGCCTGCCTGCCTGTCCACCTGCCCACCTGCCACAAGCATTCAATCAACCAATTTGATGGCCATGTTCATGTCCAATGTTCAATGTTACAATTTCCTTTCGCATTTCGATATTCGTTAAATGTTTAGAATGAATGTCCGAGTGTAAATTGTTTTGTGCAACCGATTGAATTAAATGTTTTTGGATGATCAATTGCGATGTTGGCGTCTGTTTAATTTGGGGCCACTCTCTGCGGTTGTACCCTCCACATTGCGGCAACATCTAGTGCATGTGTGTACATGTACATGTATAGATAAATGCACAAAAATTCGCACTATGACAATGTTGCACGCACTCAATTGCTAATTGACATGTAAACGCATCGATTGCCCATCAGCAGTGACAGCTGAATGTATAAAATAGCAACAGCTTCAACCATAACGACAACATCGGACAAACAATAACCATAAAACATCCATAGATATACATACATACATACGTATCGATAATGGGAAAATTCAATTGTTGTGCAAATTGATTTCAAATGTCACATAAACGTCAAACTTTTGCCGCTGCATGGCTACTTTTTTTTGCCCCCCAGCCCCAACTATCTCTGCACCTCTGGGTGTACACCACACATACGAGTATCTATCTATCTATCTATTCATCCACCTATCTATCTATCGTTCTGCCCAACCACACAGCCTCGCTTACAGCTTCCTCCTTTTTTCATCCTGCGCTTTGGCCACACACTAACAAGCTCTTGACTTTTGGCTATACTCGCAGTTAGATAAATGATACGACTGGGTGCGAGGGGCGATGCCATGAATTTAGGTGAGCACCAATCAATAATCACATTCGCTTTGGGTATCCGCTTCCTCTTTCAACTACAGCTCTCTCTCTCTCTCTTTCTCTCTCTCGATCCTGGCTGGCTGGCTACTGACTCCTGGCAAACATGAAAAATGACGAATGTCAGGCAGGCAGCAACAGCAGCGCCAGAGCGGTGGAGGGGAGGGGAGCTGGTGCCAGGTGGTGCTGGAGAAGGCAGATGACTTTGATTTACTTGACGGCGAGCTGGCCAGTATCGACAGTTTGACACAAATCACAGCTGAGAGGCATTTTAAATGTCAGCCTATGGCAAGAGTGAAAGTTTGCCCCATTTTTCGGGGAGTTGGTGGTGCGTTAAGCCAAAACCGCAACACTGCGGTGAGCAAAGGGGAGTCCTGGACAGGGGGCGAACATATTTCCCATAGCATACTTTTTTGGGGCTGGAAAAACTTTCACTTGAAATGCCATTCCGGCTTATGCTTCGGCATTGGTCGTGGCGGCACTGCGCTGCCATCTGAGGTCAAGTCTAATGTGCTGGCCGTCTACCTGCTGGGAATACACAAAAGCCGGAGTCGAAGCCACAGCCACAGTCCCGTCTACATCCCCAGGCGCATTTAATCGTTATTAACGGGAACTTTTTGCGCACACGTGTGTGAAAAAAATCATAATAAATATGTGTACATTGGCAGAGAATTATGGGAGGCAGAGGGAGCTGGCGGCATAAAGCAAAGTCCAAACTGAAACAGAATCGAGGCGGCACTGCAGATGAGCGGAATCACGTGCCGTAGATTTTCCGTCGCGCAACTCCGCCTTAGTCTCAGTGACAGTTTGGTGGGGATTCGGGGGACCTGGGGACCTGGGAACCAATTTTGCTTTTGTTTGTGCTGATATCGTGGGAGACGGCTAAGCAGGAATTGGGTTTCATTAGGCCTTGACTAGATGCTGACAGGATTTGTCAGACATTTGTCAAATTCGGAGCACATCAAACTTTTCTCAGCTTTTCCATTGTTTTCCTCGTCTTTTGTTTGAATTTTCGGGCTTTTGTCAGAGCAAATCCAAATTCGCGATATATCAGAGGTGTATATATGTATGTGCACATGCACATAGAAGTACAGTTACATACATATATACAGGTGAATGGATGCATATGTGTGATGCGTGCGAGTGTGGCCGAAATGTGATTCCGAATGCAAGGCGGTTATGACAGTGAAACAGCTTCGAGGGAACAGTGGTACAGAAACATGCAAAAAGTATGTAATATGAATATAAATTTACCATTGTTTGAGAAGGGTAATAGCTTAGAGGGTATCTCTCTTTCTCTCTCGAGAGAGAAAAGACCTAGAAACCATCGGTTCGTAATTAATTGTTTAATTTTTGTTAATGTTACTTACCCCACTGTGCAGGGATTTGTGGTTGACTTTAGTTGGCTTTTCTGTCACTGCGAGTATCTGTAGCTGCGTGTGTGTGTGTTAGTGTGTGTGTGAGCCATGGCGACAACTTCATCACTCAATGGCCGCGGTCGCTGCTTGTGCTGACAGATACAAATTATGATTGATTGGGGACAAATTTACCCGCTCTCTGCGGCTCACCCCTCACCCCTTACCACTCTCTCTCTCTCTTCTTGTCTTTGCTGTGTGTAATCTGGACTTTCTTTTGAGGCAGCACTCAGTGCTCTTGCGCTGGTCAATAAATTCGCATTAGCATTAAGTTGCATAAATACATCATAGGGAAAATCTGATGGAATTTATTGCAAGTGTTTTAAATAAATTTAGAGCGTCACTTCATAAATAAAACCACTCCCAGCTCGAGCTTCGAGCACGAGACTATTAAAATTTAATGCCCAAAACAGGGCATTTACAGCCAAAAGAAACTGCTGGCTGCTACTCCTTCTCCTTCCACAGTCCCAGTCAAGCCAACCCAACCAATCATAAATCATCTGGTCAGCTTCAATACAGGACACGGACAGTAAAGGACACGACAAGACAAGAGGCAACAAGAAAAAAAAGAAAAAAAAGAAAAGAAAAAAAAAGAAAACTGGCCCTGGGCACATTACACGCTCACTTGCTTAGATAATTGCTGATGGGCAGAGCAGTGTCTGGGGAGAGCGATGGCCACCGCTCCCTCAGAGTTATAAATCATAATGAAATAGTTTCTGGGGGTAGCTTTCGAACAAATGCTTTCACTTTCAAAGCCAAATCCTCAATCGAAGGAGAACCCATCGCATCCCATCCCAGCGACAATGCTCGCGATAATTCTCAATAATTAAAAGCATTCAAGTTTAAGAAATCCTTTTAGCTGACTTAACATAGAACTGGGGTCTGGTCCTGGGGGCAAAAATTGAGTTTCGCTCGCTTCTTGTTAATAAATCATAAATTTCCCTGGCCGTGTCTCGTGTTCTGGCTTTGGATGGCTGGCTCTGCTCTGCCTGCCTGCCTGCTGATTGCAAAAGTTAAATGAACTTAAAGTTTTTGTGTGTTGTTTTTTGCGTGTTTTTCGTGTTCTTTGTGTTTTAAGCCGCTTAGCAGGACGCTTTGACTGTGCTACTTGTGCCCCTAAACTTGTTCGGCTTTGCATATTGATGCGGCATTAGGTGGCACCAAGTTGTGGATCTGTTGTAGCAACAAGTCGCAAGTCCCCCCTGTCGCAACAACTATGTTTGTATGAAGAGCTGTGGCTGGGCGATAAATTCTTCCTCGCACACGCACTCTGTGTGGCGCCTTGAGGCAGGCTGCACATTGACATTCAGATGGCATCCGCATCCGCCACAGATACAGATGGGTGGGGGGCCGTCCAAAGTGAGATATTGATAGAGGGGGATGCGGATTTAGATGTGTCTGTGGCAATGGAACTTTTATGCTAGCCATAAAATTGCCGCCTGCATATCGGTTTCGCTCTGTTTGGCCATTAGCTTTTGTTTTATTTTATTATGCCTGGCACTCGCCTGACTTCGCCTCACTTCGCCTCGCCCAGCGTCTGTGTCACTGCCATTTCGGCCATTTTTGCCACTGCTGTGTGTACTCGACATTGTTATTTTTGTTGTTGCACTAAATCAAAGTGTCGTTTGGCAGCGGCATGCAAAGGCGAGGCAAGCAAATCAAACATTCTGCCACGCTCCACTCCCAACCCCCACCACGCTGCCAAAAACCAAAGGATAGAGAAAGTTTATTGGCATTCCCGATTTTTATGGCCTCATTTTGGCCTCTTGCATAACAATTAGCCACACTGATTCGATCCGATGCAAACCAATTCGATTTCATTTCATTTAATTCGCTCGTGCTCGTGCTTTTTGCTCGCTTTCGACTACGGAAAACGTTTTCAAAAGAAAATAATCAGAGCAAAACGAGTGCCAAATAAACAGGATACACACATGAGAGAAAGAGAGATAGAAACTATCTCTCTACAAATAACGGAATGCGAGGACAGTTCTCTCATCGTTTCGCTTCAATGATCCTCAACGAGCGAGTCTCTCAGTAGGTACTCATAGCGGAGCAGCAAAGTAACTCACACAAGAGACAAACGGAATGAGTATGCACGCACATCCATGAGTATCATTCGCAGTTCAAATGTAAGTTTCAGCCTGATAATAATTTTAGCATCCAGCATAGTATATATTACTGCATAAATTGTATGCAAAAAACAACAGCATTCATCTGCTCATCTGCCATACTTTTTAAATACTCAAAGGAGCAGACACAGACCCCGACTAACTACCTCATCGTGGTTGTATGTCTGTCTCTATGTATGTATGTATATCAAACACAGGAATACTTGTGCAAATAAACGACAGCGCACTGAACCGCGAGAGCTGGAAATTTTTTGCAAATGTACACAAAGAAAATTGAAATAACAATTTGCTGCAGACGAACCCAAAAAAAAAAAAGCGGTTGCAAAAATGTGTGCTGCAAAATAAAAATAGAAATATTTAACGGAAAAACAGTCAAATTTGGCGGGGATTTTGTTGTATTTTTTTAGCGTGGTTTTTTTTTCTTGGCCCATTGCACGGGGCATTTGCATAGAAAGATTCAAATTAAGCGAAAATGTGCAAAACGCTGTGAATGGAGACCCTCACCCACCCCATCCGACCAACTATTTCTATCTCACTTGCTTTATCTGTCTGTCTGCTGGCCATTTTTGGGGCCATCTCTCGACTCTGTAGCCATATTTGGCTTTGGCTGCTGCAACAAATGAAATGGTCAAATAAAAGCAGGACGACAAAGAAATCGCCAGCTGAAAATGAGCAGCGCAGCCAAAGCAGTTGACAGAGATAACAAAGAGAAAGAGAGATGAACAGACACGGAGAGTGGGGTGAATGAGAGTGCAATCGAGTGCTTAAAGTGTTCGTCTAATGACAAAGCAAATTGTGTGTATTTGCACAAGAAGAGCAGCAGCAGCAGCAGCAGCAACAACAACAGAAACAACAGCAACGACGACTGGATGAACAACAGTCAAACAAACAAGCAAACCAGGAGCAATCATTGGAAAAGTTTTAAAGTTTTCTGCAATTTCCCTGAGCCATGAGCTGCCGTTGCAATTGAATTAATCATGGGATATTCCCCTGCCCCCCTTGGCCTCCCTGCTCACTGCTGGCAACCACAAGTGGAAGCATTTCAACCGGAACTTAACTTTTCAACAGTCTATCCTTCTGCCTCTCGGCTCACAGCTTTCTCGCTCTTATTCTCCTGGCAGTCTTTTTCTCTGCCTCTCTACAGGTCCATTCATTCGGGCGGGGGAATGAAACAATAGCAATCAACTATGGTTAATTGTTGTTGCTGTTTCTGTTGATTAATTAAGACGTTGTCGACAGTTGGCTCAACTGCGCTTTCTCCATCTCCTACCCATCTCTCTTTCTCTGTTTTATTTGCATTTCTGGCCTCTCTGCCATACCTTATTTTTATTTGCACCTTCAACTCCGCAATCAGCTTATGTACTTATCAGCTCTCAAACAATGGACTGGACACGTAACCTCAGTTTTAAAGCTTTTTTAATACTCCTGCGCTTTATAAGCCAACTAATCGCATTAAAGCGGCTGCTTAATCAATTAATGGATCGAATTCCTTATTTTTTAATCCACATTCATATTAAATTCGATTTCATTTAAGTTCGTTTTGTGGAAAAGAGCAGGCAAGTGCTGCCTTCAATACAGTATCGATGGATGCACTGGGCCATCGTTTCTCTTTTCTTCTGTTTTCTTCAGAATTGCCTTGCATGCCGCTGCCACTGCCCATGCCGCTGCCACTGCCACTGCCACATTTCCACTGCCTTTGTCCGCCTTCGAAGGCTGTCATCTGCATTTTTCCCATCTCACTGTTTGATGTCCTTTCTGCGAGACCTCTTTCGATCTCTTTTACATCATTTTCCGTTACTACAACCGCCGCCTGCATTGTCCGAATGGAAATTTCGATCTCTCGTGTTGCCTTGTGGCTTTTCCTTCGCTCCATGTTTACGGTTCGAAGAACTGAATGTCAACAGTTTTCATAAATCTGCCACTGGACGACATCGTCAGCCCTCACTGTGCCAAGGGCCTATCTCGGGGTCCCAGCTCCATCTCTTGCGCCTGGCTTTCCACGAAGTTATCTTAAGTGCTCCGAGTGCAAGCTGTCAGTCGTTTCTGTTCTCTCTTTCGGTCAGGATTGTTTGCTTGTTGCCTGTTTGCTGACTCTTGCCTCTTGCCTCTTGCCGCCGCTTGCTCAACTGTTTCTGACATGCTCTCAAAGATAAACAATTTCTCCAAATGGTTATTTGAATTAAATTGTCACTCCTCCTCTGTCGGAATGTATCATATCAATACCATACAGTGCATCCGTATAGAATATTTGGGAAAAGTCAACTGTTGCGATGAAATCTATAAAAGAAGATCAGATTAGAAGATGGCAGATTATATATAGAACGTGTCTTGAGGCAAGAACTATGTATTTGACTCATATCTATGCGTTGATTTTGTTTTGAATTCGTAGGAATTCGATGGCAATTACTTTCCATTAGCATTCCATTGTGATGCTAAGCACAACTTTCAACTTTCGCTGCTTTTGGCACAACCTAACAACATCACAACAGAAAGCAGCCAGATTGGTCAAGGCTCCGGCTCAGAGGTGGCAATACAATCATATTTTATGGCACGGCATTAACATGGCCAAAGACAGAGCCAAAAGTGCCGTTGCTCGGAATCGAATTGGGGGGGCAAACGAGTTCTCGGAGACAGTGGACTGTCCATAATAACCGACGAAGATCTACAATGCTGTTGGAGCAGGTTCACCCGGACCGGGTGGCACTGTGTTTTCACATTCCCAGAATACTGTCAATGCAAATTAGCTGTGGACTGACCCAAATTGAATGGCCATAAAATTGGTTGAGAGGTCCGAAATCGGTTTAGTCGTGAATAGAGCCAACGCCTAAAATATGCATTTGCAAGCATGAGGCTGCCACTGCTGCTATTGCTAATCCAGTTACTGGCCCTTAGGGTCAGAGGTAAGCCCTCCTTCACCTTCCATTCCAACTGAATCGCAAGTTTGTTCCACCTTTCCACCAGGAACTCCTGCCAAACACTGGCGCCGTGCCCCAGCCCATGGGGTGTTCAATGTGGATCTCTATGCGTACAACAAGCCCAGGATGAACCTGGCAGGCCATCAGTCCCGATCGGGCCCGTCCCCGCCCATGGGTCAGCTGCTGGAGCAACTGTCCCAGCACAGTCGCAGATCCGCTGCCCAGAGCGCCCACTATAGAAACCTCGATGATGGCGGACAGCTTTATCCCCAGTCTATGCCGATTGGAATGGAGGAGGTGGACGTGGAGAGGCAGCAGCAAAACAATCGACGGACAAAACAATAGAACCCCAGGCCGTAAACATGCAATTAACGCCGCTGCAAATGGATTCGAGTCTAAGCAGAGCGCACGCACATGAAAATTTATATTCGAGCGAGTTCCATGTGCAGAGTATAGGGGCAAAGAAAATTGTGCAATTGAATACCCTGACTGCCGGCGATGAACGTAAACCAGTCCGAGAACAAGTTATGGCCCACAAAGAGGAGGAGGAGCACCCATTGAAGGTAGAACTAGCACTGCCACAGCTGCCCGAGGAGAATGAGGAGAAAGAGGGGCAGCACCACAATGGCGGTGCTGTAGTAGAGACCGACAGAACCAAAGAAGAAGAACAACCTGCCTCCAGCTCGACGACAACGGAAGCCTCGAGAGATGTGACAGCTCCTGCAGGCCAATCCCTGGCAAGTGTGAAGAAGACACTGGCCCAGCCGGCAAGGGAGACAATTATCGATATGGTATCGACTGGAATGCAGGAGATTGTCAGCCAGCTGACAGCGCAGAATGCCGATGACGAGCACACAAAGGGTCATCTGGGCACCGAGCTGGTCCATCAGTCCGGCAGAAACGGTACCGTTGCCAAGCGCCCTCGACTGAAGGCGAAAACCAAGCGAAAGCCAGCACAAACAGGAACAGGAACAGAAACAAGAACAAGAACAAAAGCACCTAATGAAATTGATACAAAGATGACAGCAAGCCCATCTGTCACTCCAGCTACAGCTTCAGCTTTTGGCTTCTCCTCCTGCACCAGCTCCGATTGCACCACCGCCAGATCCAAGTACAAGCCCATCGATTGACAAGCAGCAGCAGCAGCCAGTGAAGGAATTGGAAACACAATCACCGGAAATCAGTACGCAACGTCCTGTGGGAACGAAGGGCAAAGGAAAAGGCAAAGGCAAAGGCAAAGGCAAGGGTAAGGGTAAGCGTCGACCGGGCTCTCAGCGGCGTCCCTCGACCACTGGCATGCAGGAGGAAATTGAAACTACGACAAATTGGTGGCAGATACTCCCATATGCGGAAATTAGAACATTTTTGAATACGATTTATGATACCATCACCGACAACGATGACGATGAACGAGCCACGGGCGCTGCTTTATACCCACGCGATGGTTCTCAGAGCGGTTAGTGTTTATAGTGGAAAGGGGCCTGCAGAAGGTCGAATTGAATTTCCGCCGGGGCGTCCGCAGACACTTTAGTTCAACTTTGTGCCACTGATCAACTTGCGAGTAAGTCTGAAATGGGATTTGATTACAGTTTAATGGCGACAACAATTTGCAATAAAACCGAATATGAAGATTGATGAAACTTTTATTGAATCCCTGTGTGTGTTTTCTATAGGCGTACAGTAAGACCTCGCTCAGAGAGTATCATAGGAATACACAATGGCTATGGATCAAACTACAAATGAAAATCAAACATATAATAATAGACACATATGTACATACATATACGTATGTACACAAATACTATGTACATATTATAATTCGTAGCGTCATTAATCATCTTAATCATCATTGGCGTTCGTTCATTGGCGATGAGTTGTGACAACAGAGATGACGACTTAATTAAATTCCCGCTGTTTAAAGAGCCATCTATTAATATTTAAATAAGCAAATAGATAATGCGATAACCGTGACGGCTTACTTTGCGCCGAATAAAATTCTTACAGACAGCTTAATGGGCATTAGACGTTATCTCCCGACCATACCCATACCCATACCCACACACAGACACGCGCAGGTTAAAGTTGAAAGTGGTCGAACAGCTTCCAGATTGGACTAAACAGGTCACGCCGTGCTGGCCATCAGCTGAAGCTGAAGCCTGAATTGAACTGACATTAATGAGCTGCGAATTTTGTGGAATGGATTTGATAGGGCCACAGCTCTCAGTAATTCTCTGGTCACTGATTTATTGGCCTTAATGAGAGATGATTATGTGAAATGATTTAAATATACGAGCATCTACTTGTTGTTGGGGTATTTATGCCAAATTTATTCTGAACTTATGAACTCTTTTATTGAAAGAAAAGCCAAACAAATTGCTTTTTACTTAAGGAGCCGAAAGTTGGTCGTCGCCGTAGCTTTCTTTTCCTGCGCTTTTCCCGCCGCGGTTTGGGTTCAACTTGGGCCACCAGTAGCAGAGATGGCAGCGAAAAGACCTCTTCTGTGGGCATGGAAGCAGCAACAACATCTTTGGGGATTGGGTGCTGGTGCTGGTGGTGGTGCTGCTGCTGCTGACCGTAGACTTCCCGTAGGATAGGTTAACACTAAAAGGGTGGCCCGAGTACAGATGTAGTTGCCAGTCGCACAGCTCAGGAATGAGGCTGCACCTGAGGGTGGCGTTGCCGGCTATGAGCTGCACTTGCGTCAGATTCAGCTTTGGTATCTGCTGCAGGGCCCGTTCCGGGGGTGCAGCCGTGGTAGAGCTGGCGCTGGACCGTGCCACAAGCCAAAGGAATTGCAGCAGTGGCCACAGGAAAGCGGTTTGGACGGAGCACATTTAAATTTCAGCTACCAGCAGCTCATGGAGCTCGACTGCGACTGGCTGGATCGGGTGCTAGAGCCACTGCCATTGAGATGGAGTGGGGCAACTGAAACCAGTTTGGATGAATAGATCACAATTTGTGCTGGCATCTGCGACACGCCAAGAGAATTACGTTTGACATTCCGATGGCCCGCAATTTGTGGGGTATATTGGACCCAAAACAACAGCATAAAATATACTTTCGAAGCCCTGGCTCACATTATTTATTCGTCAAATTCGGTTTTAAATACGGTTTCGTCTTTGTGTTCTCAGCAGATTCTTTGATGACCTCTTCCAGGAAGGTCTTCGTGTGGGACTCGACCTAATTCCGATAGCTTTACGCAAATCAAGCGGAGACTCTGTCTCCGTAGCCGGGAATATCAGCAGCATGGGCTTGCCATGTCCATCGGTGAGACGCACGAACTGCGCCTCCTCCGGCTTCCTGCACAGGTGGGCATAGTGAAAGCAAATCGATGAAAAAGAATGCGCCTCTGATTTAACCGTTAGCTGCTGCAGCTGCGGCTCAGACCCGAATTGGCTCTCACTCAGAACTGTTGGAATGCCATTATCAGAGTCTTCCAGATTCACTGACTGAATTTCCTGGCATATCGAAAGCTGCGGATACACTTCGCACAGGGAAGGCTCTACAGGACCCAATCTGGTTGGTTCAGTTGGATTTGTTGTTGGAGCTTTTGTAGTTGTTGTAGTTGTTGTTGTTGTGGTTGTTGTTGTCCGCGGACGCTTGTACACTTGTATTTTATCGTTTCCATTCGCATATTGGAAAAATCGCGTAAAAACTTGTCCCACATTCCATACGGGTATTCGAACTTGAACCGTTTGTCCATTTGCATCCACTAGGTACCCCTCGGATCCGGCAAACATAAGACAAAGAAGCGCGCTTCCCAGCAGCAGCATGGTGCCCCGTTTAAGACCAAACTGATGCAGAACTGCGATAGGCACCTTTATATACCATCCACAGGTAGAGCCTTAAAGAGAAGCCAAATTTGCAAATTGGATCGCCAAAAAGAAAACAAAGAGAAATACCAAAACTCTAAAAATATCAGATCAAGCGGTTAATTATCGAACTCGTTCTTAGTTTGTTCCAGCTATGCAAAAAAAAAAAAATAACACCTGTTCCACATTTAGATATGCATAAAATATGTCATTTATGACACGACCTTTGCCAAATTTATGACTGATAATGTAAATTATGAATTTATGTGAATCCGTTCCATTGATGGCTGCTCCTTTGAAGACTTCTCTTCCTTTGGCAGGTGCACTTTCTTTGATTCTAGACGCCTCCGAAGATGTGAATAAATTGTGCACAGAGAAGGGTTTGGGTGGTGGGTGGAAAAAAAGATACATAAATGGGGATTACAGTGGAGGAGGATCTTAATGTCTTAATTCCCATTTGGTGCGCTTTCTTTTCTCTATTGATTTCTATTCTATCTCTAACTACCCTGCCAAAAACAACTGCGACAAAAAAATACAAAGTCAGCCCAAACAATCGCAAAGCAACATTCTCCTTGATTTCATCTGAACTGATGCCTACTAGTCATTAACACATATTTCCATTTCATGGATTGCCATTAAGCTATATATACTCTCTGATCGAAACCATAACAAAAGAGCTCTGGTCATCAATATACTATCGAGCCTCTGTTTTAAGTGCATCATTGTTGGATATGTAAATCAATCTAGAATACCCCATTCAACACAGCCATTCATTTTATGACTCCCAGAATCCATGATTATTTATAAATTATTTAATTGCTAGAATGAATGCATCAATCATTAGACAGATCAATCGAAAGATTGCACAAAAAGATAGTGGCTTCCTTCATGACAGTTTTAATTGATATAATTATAATCGCTGGCTTTTAGTCTTTTTTACTAGTCGGTAAACATATTTTCTGTCAGGCAGCCTTTGCCACTGTGGTCGCCGCGTGGGCCTTAAACTATGGGGTTGTATTCCGTTGGCCCATCTTGCAGCTGCCGTGGGTGCCGGTGGCACTTTTTCCCCACCTGGGAATATAAGAAGCATCGGCATCCCATGGCCATCGGTTAGACGGACATACTGCGCCTCCTCGGGCCTATCACAGAGGCGAGGATAGTTGTGACACAGTGAAGTCATCGATTGTGGTGGAGACTGCACTGTTAACTGCTGTTCAGGTCGGATATCGACATCCGGAGCGGCCTGTCCATCCAAACTGAGCACTGTCGGGGCTCGGAGTGCAGAGCTCTGGGTGGACGAAGATGCTCTGCAGGTTGCCAGATGGGGAAAAAAGTGCAGATTGGATGAGGAGTCGATGATTCCGGCGAAATACTTGGCTTTCTATGTCGGACGGAAACTACAGTTCCTGTTGTCGAGCTTCCTGTTGCTGTGGTTCCAGTTGTTGTGGATCCCGTTATGGCTGGGATCGATGATGTGGAGCTTGTTACAGGAGCAATTGTTGTACTGGTGGATGCCTCGGTCGTTGTTGAAATGGCACTTGTTGATGAACTTAAGGGGGCTACAGTCGTTGAAGTTGTTGTTGAAGTTGATGTTGAAGTTGATGTTGAAGTTGATGTTGATGTAGATGTTGATGTTGTAGTAGTTGTAGATTTTCTTGTTGTTTTTCTTGGCCTTCTTGTTGTTGTGGTTCTTCTCGTAGGCCTTCGAGTTGGCTTGGGTCTTGGTCGAACTGGTCGTAGGGGTCTCAGTGGCCTCAGTGGTCGCAAAGGTCGCGGAGGCAGTGGCCGAGGAAGAGGAGGTACTGGATCTACTGGTACCAGCTCACTTGCTGAATATAATCCTAACTCTTGTCTCTTGCTGTTGTATTTTACGAGTAGCGCATTGTAATAATCATCCCAGGCATTAGGCGACCCTGGGGTTTCCTGTGGCGTCTTCGTGGTGCTTGGTGGATTGAAAGCGCTTGAAAGTCGAGAGTACATGTCAGACACATCCCAGAGAGGAATATGCATTCTAAGAGTTCCGTCGTAGGGTCCGCTCCATACTGGAGAACTGAGAGCCAAAAGCAGTAGAAAAGCACGCATTTCGATGCCGAAATCCCAACTGAAACCAGAGTCAAGTGGAAGAAATGCTTTTATAGCGGCCTTTGAAAACTAACAATAATGCCGATGATGATGCCCTTGGGCCATATACAAGACAAGAGATCTTAAGTTAACACAATTGTCCAACTAGCTAGAAGTTTGTATGGATGCAAACAATGACATTCCATTAATAGAATTTCATTCAAGTTGCATTCTACTATTTAAGAGACGATATATCTAAATTGTTTTGTATGTATATTTAAAGACTCCAATATTAAGAGTGTTAGTTTTTCATGGACGAGAAGCTGCTTGTCTGATATGTCTTCTTATTGCACGCCACAATGTTGGATGATCCTGGGAGGATGTTTTTCCTTCGATGATGGGTGATATTAACAGAAGCGGCTTTCCAGACCCATCCGACAAGCGCACGAACTGCGCCTGCTCGGGCTTCAGACACAGACGGGGATAGTAAAAACAAAGCGAAGTCACAGAGTGAGGTTCCGATACGATGGACAACTGATGATCTGGCTTTAACTCAGCGATACCCGATCCAATATTACCACTTTGCAAGTCAACAGTTTTTGCCCCTTGGCAGACCGGAAGATGAGGAAATGTTGTGCAAAGGGAAGATTCTGTTGTTGATTCTATATCTACTGCGGTGCTACTAGGCAACGCTGTGGAAGTTGTTGAAGAGTCAGTTGTAGTCAAATCTGTCGGTGGAATCGCTGTAGATGTTGTCTGTTTTTGAACTGCTGTCGGTTGTGGTAAAATCTGTCGGTGGAATCGCTGTGGATGATGACGTTCTGTCGGGAATCTGTTTGTTGGAAGTGCTGGGGATGTTGTTGAACTTCCAGTATTAGTGGATTCTGTCGGGAACTGCGCTGGAATTGATGTGGATGTTGGGAGATGGGGAAAAACTGCAATCTGTCTGTGGAATTGCTGTGGATGTTGTTAAACTCCCAGACGTGGTGGAATCTGTCAGTGGAATCGCTGTGGATGTTGTGGAATCTGTTGGTGGAACTGCTGGAATCCGGCGGTGGATGTTGTTGTGGAATCTGTTGGTGGAACTGATGTGGTGGAATCTGATGGTGGAATCGCTGTAGAAATCTGTCGGTGGAACTGCGCTGGAGGTTGTAAGAACTTCTGTTGTGGTCGATATTTGGCACACTGGGAGATGGGGAAAAATTGCACAAAGCGACTCCGTTGTGGTTGATTGCGGTGTTGTGGTTGAATCTGCCAGCGTTGTGGAATCTGTCTGTGGAATTGCTGTGGATGTTGTTAAGCTTCCAGATGTAGTGGAATCTGTCGGTGGAATCGCGGTAGATGTTGTGGAATCTGATGGTGGAACTGCTGTGGATGTTGTTACACTTCCAGACGTGGTGGAATCTGTTGGCGGAATCGCTGTAGATGTTGTGGGACCTGTGGTTGGAACTGCTGTGGATGTTGTTACGGTTCCAGATGTAGTGGAATCTGTCGGTGGAATCGCTGTAGATGTTGTGGAATCTGATGGTGGAACTGCTGTGGTTGTTACGCTTCCAGACGTGGTGGAATCTGTTGGCGGAATCGCTGTAGATGTTGTGGGACCTGTGGTTGGAACTGCTGTGGATGTTGTTAAGCTTCCAGATGTAGTGGAATCCGGCGGTGGAATCGCTGTGGATGTTGTGGAATCTGTTGGTGGAACTGCTGTGGATATTGTTACGCTTCCAGACGTGGTAGAATCTGATGGTGGAATCGCTGTAGATGTGGTGGAATCTGTCGGTGGAACCGCGCTGGAGGTTGAAAGAACTCCTGTTGTGGTCGATATTTGGCACACTGGGAGATGGGGAAAAATTGCACAAAAGCGACTCTGTTGTGGTTGATTGCGGTGGTGGTTGAATCTGCCAGCGTTGTGATGTCTGTGGAATTGCTGTGGATGTTGTTAAGCTTCCAGATATTGTGGAATCTGTCGGTGGAATCGCGGTTGTTGGGTGATATTGCTGTGGATGTTGTTACGCTTCCAGACGTGGTGGAATCGGTCGGTGGAATCGCTGTAGATGTTGTGGGACTTGTGGTTGGAAGTGCTGGGGATGTTGTTGAACTTTAGATGTGGTAGATTCGGTTGGAAGAACTGCTGTGGACGTTGTTAAAACTTCAGTTGTGGTCGATATTTGGCACACTGGGAGATGAGGGAAAAATTGCACAAAGCGACTCCGTTGTGGTTGCTTGAGGTGTTGTGGTGGGAATTGCAGTCGAGGGAGTTGGAGTAGGCGTCGTACTGGTTCCTTGGCACTCCGGAAGCAGAGGAAAAACTGTGCAAATATCCGTGAGGGGAATTGTGGTTGTTTCAGGTCTTGCGGTGGTTGGAATCGTAGCAGGGGCTTCGGTACTGGTTGGGAAATCAGGAAAAAATGGTCCAAAATTTCCGTATGGGCCATACTCCGCTTGATTCTGGTAAAATCTCTCCCAATAGTTGCTGTAGTAGTCGCTGTAATAGTCGCTCAGATATTGGTTATATTCGTTCTCCTGGTTGTCCTCATTGCTTGGCCCCTGAGCCCCTGCGGCAGGGGCAGATCCCGTACCCGTCAGACGAGAGTACAGATCCGACACACTCCATACAGGAATCCGTATGGTCAGCGACTGACCCCACGCCTGGGCAGCGAGTAAGAACAGCAAACCGACGGTATTCAATATCATTCCAAGACACAGATTATTCAGCGCTCCGGCTAATCTAGAACTGAAGAACAAACGGCAAGATACCTAGAGCTTTATACAGCTTACTGAAGTCGTTAAACTAACAAATCGCTCCATCAGAACAAAAGAGTTGAACACGCCCATTCTTATTCAATACTCATAAACCCCGAATGTTTATGGTCGGTGGACTATTCAAATTCTTGACAGGAAAGCAAGCACACGTGCAAGGGCGATGCCCTTTTTTGAGCCTTAGAAAGGTAATAACATTTTTTTGTCGAATACTTCTATCGTTTTTATTCAATGTTGAAAGCACAATAAACACAAGTCACCTCTTCATTTCTTACCCTCCAACTGAAAGTAAGGACTTGGCCGCGATCGGCGATTGAGAATGGCGTCGTATGGAATGTAGACTGCCGATTCGTCCGCTGTCGCTGCTGCTGAGGCTGCACTGTGCACATTGTTTTGGTTGGGGTTAATGCGGTACAGATCGTAGGGACTGAGGAAAGTGCCTGGAACGTAGTGGAAGGGTAGAGGAGTGGTGGGTAATCTCTTGCGTCCCAGTGCGTTCGATGTCATGTCCGTGTTCACAGTTGGGAGAGCCGTCGAAGTAGTGCCCGGGCCCGCAGTGGTAGCTACAGTGGGCGCAGCAGTGGGAGCTGGAGTGGGAGCTGGAGTGGGTGCAACTGCGGTAGAGGTTGTGATTGGTGTCGAAGTGGGTATCACTGCGGTGGAGGTTGTGATCGGTGTCGAAGTGGGTATAACTGCGGTGGAAGTTGTGATTGGAGCGGATGTTGGTGCTGTTGTTGGTGCTGATGTTGGTGGTGGTCTTGTTGGTCTTGTTGGTGGTGGTCCTGTGGTGGTGGTCCTGTTGGTCGTGGTCCATTTGGTCCATAGGGACCATAAGGACCATATGGTCCATAGGGACCGTAGAGTTGGTTGTATGCCTGATTCTGGTAGAAGTTCTGCCAGTAATTGCTGTAGTATTCACTCAGGTAGGCATCATATTCGGCCTGAGCATCGGCGCTGCTGCTGCTGCCGCCGCCACCGCCACCAGATGATCCTGAACTTGAGCCAGTGTTTGCGCTGCCTCCCGCCCCGGTGAGAGCGGAGAAGATGTTATTCAGGCCGTATATGGGGATTCCGAAACTGAACGACTGGCCATAGACTTGACCAGCCAACAGGAAGAGCAGACCCACAGTCTTGATGATCATTTCGATTCTACGGCGCTCCGGTTAGTTCAGAACTAATGTGCCAGTGGCCAGACACGAAGAGTTTTATACAGTTTGGCAGGGTGTCGTAAATTGTGCTTGTGCCGAACAAAAGATCAAGCCCGAGATTGAACCGAAAGGGGTTTGGTCTGGGAACGAGATCCATTTCACCGATTTGAATATTTATCGTTGTGATGGGCGAAATTCCAAAAGAGAAATAACACGACGAGCGCATATCTTAGTAGACTAATGACCCGTGATGAGCCCTTCTATTACTCTAGTTCGCCAATCATCTCTTATTTATGAATAAATTATCTTTATTGTTTGCATCTCAGCCCCCTCGGTAATAATACGAGGTATAGGGTCTATAGTAGAGGTAAGGCTGGAGCTGTGGCTGTGGCTGGGGATGGGGACGGGGACGGGGACGAACCATTGCTGAACGCCTTGTGGTCTGCTGTAGAATCTTATTCACCGGCTGCTGCTCCCCGTCCAGTTCGTATTTAATGCGGGAACCATTCTTAAAGTCTATGTAGTCATAGTTCTCATCGCTCTCCGCTGTGACATCGTTGGCATCTTTCTCAACCGCCGGCCTTCGTGTGGTGCTCGTACTGCTAATGCTGGCCTGGGAGAGAAAGTCTGCTAGCAGAGCGGGGGAAACGGTGGCTCCACCAGCACTGCCAGCCCCGCCGGCCGACTGCTGAAGGCCCTGAAGAATTCCCTGCAGAAACTGCTCGCGTATCAGATTGTTCTGCGGGCTCGGCACTTCGTCGGACAGAGGCGTGGCTTGGCTGTTGGGGCTGCTGAGGGGCGTCTCGTCTTGGGGTCTCCTAATCGGGATACCGGGCAGTGCAGCGCCACCGATCTGCTGCAGGGCCCCCGGATAGGCCAGCAAATAGAGCCAAGGGCCAGCTGTGCGTGGCTGTTCCGCCTCCAGGCGGCTGGCCCATGCCTGACCTGGCCACAGACAGCTGCAGGCCAGCAGACCTGCCAGATACTCGACTAGATTCATATCGAAACGCGTTCAGCGACCAACTAAGGCTGCCTGGTCAGTGGGTTTGCATATTTAGCAGATGTCTCCAATCTGCGATGCGCAAATGCTAATTTCGGTTCATTAATAGGTGCGTCAGTGGTGAAATCGATTGTGTCTCTCTCTCTGCGCGGTTTCTTTCCTTTCACGCATTTGTTTAATCAATTAATTTACTTATCCAATATAAGAGAGAAAGAGGAAGATTGCACTCACTTGCTTGCTGGCAGCACAATAAGCTTCAAAATCGAATGATAATCAAACAAATAAAGAGTGATAAATGCCTCCCACTTAATGTTTCGTTTCTTCTGTTTTTCATCTGTCTCGCCATCTATCTATCTGTCTCAGAAATTGCACATAATCGTTAAGGTTTAAACACAAAATTAGTTTCTCAAATCGATATTTTAATTCATAGTCACAAAAATATTTGTCGTTGAAGAGTTTTTAGCCAGAGTAACTTGTACCGAACTGAAATGCAGATTGCTTTAACATATTTTTAACATAATTTCTCGGATTTTTGTAGACTCTTACCTGCCAGTCATTCCCATAGAAGGGCATTCTTAGGGTTTGGGTGTTCATCAGCACGGCCTGACCGGATTTAAGGTTCCTCATCACAATGCGACGCTGCTGATGCCGCCTTCCCGAAGTTGCCCGCCTCTGAGGCAGCAACACTTGTGGTGGATTCCACTCATAATCATCCCAGTACCGTTGGTCGGATAGGCTCCGACCACCGAGGGTGACCACTTGGAAGTTGGGCTGGGCTGGTCGTCGGTAGAACCAGCTCTTGAGCAGCGTGCGCAGCGGTGTGTTCGGATTGCTCTGAGGGGGATTGGTGGTCAGCTGAAAGGTGCCGTTGCCAAACGGCAACGTTATCACTTGCACGTCCTCGGTGGTTTTGTTCGCCGTGATCGTAAAGTTCTTCATAATCTCATACACCCAGGGATAAGGACGGGCTTGCTCGGTCGACTGCAAGACCTGTACCTGGCCATCGTATGGGGTTATTATCTGAACGTTGCTATTGCCGGGTATCCTTGAGATCTTGTAGAGTTGTCCAGGAATCGAATTAACTTGGAGCAGCAGAATGAGACAAAGTGATGCGGCCAACATGTTGAAGCGTAAGTCCCACAGTTCCAGAGTTCAAGACCCAACTAATAGTTAACTAGCAAGTAGTTTGAACTTTTATATAGTCAGAACTCCAAGACTTATCTGAGTTGTAATTAATGGATCAGTTTTCCGTCAAAGATACCATCCATCCAGCACGAGTATTTATAAATGGGTATCGGCCTCTGGGTAACTTGTCACTGTCTGAAAGGGGATTCTTGGCATTAGTTTGTCTTTAAAGTTTACCTGTAATAAATATATTGGAAGGAACATGTATTTAATCCGGTAAATCTTATCAATATAAAGTATATGTTCTTAAAACATTAAAAAACTATTCTAAGAGCAAATATTTGTGTTCAACTTTGGTTCCACAAAAATTCTGTTCTGTAATAATAGCGATGCCAAGAACAGGTTTATTTCTGTCATTCTTCTAGCCTCCCCTAACTTGTAAGTATCTCTTTAGTTACTAAGTTAAATTATGAAGAAATAAATTGAATTGAATTGAAAATGTCTGTCATTCTGTCGCATCTGTTTGGACATGAATTCGCATGATCGATCATGACCAATTCACATCTCAATTCCCATAAAATATATTCAGAAACATTTGCTAGTTTCATCGGCATTTGCTTTGAGGAGTGAAAACCAGATGGGCATTCAGGTCTTGGGCCATAAAAAATGCAAAAATCAAACAAAACTTAACCGTTAGCTTTAGACTAATCGCCAACGCTGGTCCAACAGCTACGAGCAAATTGTGGGGCGTGTTCTGAGCTGATTTAAATAGCTGAACTAATTTGCATGCAAACTTGGAGGGGGGGCACGGATACAGAAGATCTTTTGTAAATGCTCTCGAAGTGGGTTAATGTGCTCAGTGGATCAAAGCGATCGTTATTGTTCGGGGAAATAATTCAGTGGTGGCGCTGGACATTTCTTTGGCGGATGGGATGGTCTGGTATATAAATAGCTCATGTGATGGGATCTGTCAATCAGTTCGCAGCGAACCTTTCACACAATGCTCACCAAGTTGGCTCTATGCCTCTGCCTGGTGCTCTGCGGAGCCCTGGCCCTGGCCGAGGTCCAGGACGAGCCTGTCGTCGAGAAGGAGGAGAACAGCGCTGAGGTGAGCGGCGTCGAGGAGAACGACGTCGAGCATGACTCGTCCCTGTGGAGAAAGCTGTTCGGCACCGGCGACAGCACCGGCAACCTGGTGATCAGCTACCCAGGCAGCACCACCACCACGACCACTAAGAAGCCCAAGACAACGACAACGAGGAAGCATCACGATTCATATCCGCCCAAGTATCCTCACCAACCGTACCCACCGTACTATCCGCCATACTATCCACCACCACCGCCATATCATGGCTACCCCTACCCCGGCTGGGAACATGGCGGCCACGGCGGACCCGGTGGCCCCGGCGGACCCAGTGGCCCAGGCGGACCCGGCGGACCCGGACCACACATACCACATCGACCACCACCACCAACGACCACCAACGAAGAAGCCTGAACATCCGAGTCATCCACACTACCCACCCTATCCCTATCCACCGCCTCACTACTATCCCCCTTACCCATACTATCCACCCCCACCACCACCACCACCACGTCCACCACCAAGCTCAGACTCTGAAGAGAGCACCGAAGCCCCTCAGAAGCTGTGCAAGACCTTCCCTCCCTTCGGCGTTATATGCCTATAAGCGCCCAGTTCTTTTCTGCGACAGATGAAAAACGTGTAGTAAAATTCCATATTTATTCCTAATTTATTAAATGAATAAAAAATTGGCACCTAATCCTCAGAGTATTTGATTTTTTAACCGAAATGAGTTTTCAGCATATTGTTTTTTATTTTGCTTGTGCATTATTGGATCGCTCAATAAACTAACTGGCACTCTGTTAAAGAACCGTCTCACGGTTTCACCCTCTCTTCAAATGCTCCTTGCGCTTAACCACTTATACAAACACGGGGGTTACGTTCCTAAAAACCTCGTGTTAAGCGAAATTCAAACATGGATTCAACAAAATAAACTTTTTAAAATTCTAAATTGCATCAAAAAATTATTTTTTTGTTTAAATTTGGGCTCTTTATTAAAGTTTTATTAATTTGTTGAAAATTAAACAAAAGTCTTAAATACATCCATTCATATTTTCAAAATAAAAGGGTATTAAACTAAAAAGTTACTTCTAAAATTTAATTAACAGGTTAAAACCTTTTAAAAACTCAAAAATTTTAAAAAAGTAAGAAGATCATATGTTTCTGTTAATATCAAATTTTAAATGCATTTGGGCAGTTCAAGCCGTTTCGTTTTAACAAGTTTTCTTTTTTTTCTGCTCAAAAAAAGTCATTTTACGTTTGGTGGCTTTTAACCACTCGACCATTTTCACCGTGTTAAAAATATTTGTAACCGTGTAAGACCGAGTTCGTGTTAAACTGAGTCTATATAGATGTGACAGTTCATACAGCGAATGTTTCGCAGCTCGGATCATTGTGGGAGATACCACACTCTTCGGCTTTTGCAATCGGTTAGGGATTCGGAACCAAACTCGACTGCAACATAGCCTGTGAAATCTATCCTCTTAGTAGCATAAACTTATGAAAGTTTAGCAGCTATGATAGCGAATACCGCCGTATCAGTTCCCATTCTCCTGCTTCGTTATCTGTTACACACATCGCTTCGTTATTCAGTCAAAAATCAAAAAAAATTGATTGCAGATCTGCCCAAATCTGGATGAGTCTTTAACGCCACGTTCGACACTTGGTTGTCGCCATGGGGCGCTCTGAAAATTCATCTCTAATTGACATTGACAACGTCATTAACATGATTGTCAGAACCAGACTCTCGAGTGGAAAGCAAAAGCAAAAGCAAATGTAACCGAGTTTAAGCTTTTGTGGTCGCTTGCGATTAACATTTTAAATCAGTTCGAGAGACGCAGGTTAGATATTCACATTTATAAATATTCTTGAATGACAAAGAAATGTTTTGGCAGGTGAGTATGAAGGGTGGACTGAGGATTGAAAGCATGTCTCATTATAAAGATAAAGTTCGAACAATAGTTTGATGTCTGTAGGCCTATTTATCGGACTCTTTTTATGTGCCAGACATTCTGGCGACACTAATTAAATACCCGCCCGCCCGCCATTACTAAATCAAAACAAAAATTCCAAGGCAGGACAAACAACAGTCCAAGGATGCAGATACTCGGTACAAGGGGACGGACAGGAGACAGGACCAGTTAACTATTACCCTCTGCCCTAAGGAGTCGAGACGGGTCGGGATCTGTGTGCTGTGTGTTCCGAAAATCGTAAATTCTGGATGTTGTTAAAAAACTTTTGGCAGAGGCATACATAAATCTGCGGCCAGCGAACAACAACAAAACAACAACAGCGAACAGAAGAAGAGCAGCGCTGAGAAGTCAGTTCACTAACGAGCCAAAATCGTTGACTGGAAATCCTTGAGCAGGAATAATGCCTATAAATATGCTAGGGAATTGTCTGTGCCCCTTTGTGGCGCATTCAATTGAGTCGGAGGCAAAACTTTTACCCAGCCCCCTGGAGGAGGTCAGCATCGTAATTTGTTTGTGCCGAATATGTCGGGGAGGGGAAAAGTTCGGGAGGATTCTTCAAAGCCAAACGAGGCTCACAATTACCACTGTTTGTGCGCCCTCGAGGCGATCTATCTGGCAAATCGATGAAGAAATATGTACGCCAGCTCCGGCTGATTGTTTAAACAAAGATGGTAATTACGCTTTGTCATTGGGGGGGGGCAGGGAACGGGGCAATTACACGCAGATTACCACGTAATTTATGAATTATGCAAAGGCTAAATAAAATACTAATAAAGAGAGCCCCCAGACCAGGTCCATGCCATAAATATGCCAACCGGCTTAGCCGGCTGCCCATAAACTATATACAATGTACGACGAGTATATTCTGTTCAAATGTAAATACGAGTATCCATGCTCCATGCCCCATGCTGCTTCTGCCACAGCCACTCCAGAAGTGCTCCCGTTTTGGAGTGCGGTCCACTCCCATTTCCGAGCCTGGCAACCATCGCGTTGCCTGCCCATCGACGGAAGTACTTGGAGCGGCGGAAATACAAATGAAGTTAGTCATATCGGTGGAACTTACTTAGCAAACATTTTTATGGTATTTCGCATTGTTAGTAGAACTTTTTGGCTCTGTTCTCTCTAAACAACAAACAAAACGCTGGCTCAATGCGGCCCAATTTATATGATTCGGGCGGGACACAGTTATTAAAAATGGTTGATATTCCAGGAAGGTTCCAAATGGACTTAAATTGGTATTCCCCTTAAAACTGTTTCGGCAATTCGCGGGAAAAAGAGAAGAAAAAAAATCAAAATGCAAAAAAAAAAAAAAAAAAGATTTCAACTTAATTCGTTTGTGTTTTTGTTAAAGCAATTTGTTCGGCAATTTTTGTATATTTTTTTTTATACATTACTTCGTATATGGGTTTTTTTAAATATAATTTGCACTCAACAAATAAATGGTTCGACTCTCCTTCAGTCGACCCGACCCTCGTCGCTTGCCGGCCCCCGTCTCCATTTAGCCATTGTTCGCGACAATAGACGTCTGCGTATGGCTTTTCACTTTAATTGTGTGAAATTATTTTGAAAAAAGTGTTCGCTCTTCATCCATCCCCCCTCGCTTTTCCCACTTTTTTTTTATTTTGTTAACGATTCGTTTAGCTCAAGGCCATATTTATTTGAATGGCAGCGTTTTAATGTCGATTTTTATTGTGCGCGTTATAGTAGACACAAATTGCCTAGACAAATGAGACAGAAAGAAAAAGAAAAAACCATTTATATATATATATATATATATACTATATATATAAATATATATGTACATATACTGATGTTTATATTAAACGAATTTCTTTTTGATGAAAAAGCTCTTTGAGTTCTTCTTTTTTTTCTTCTCTTTTTTTTGTGGCTCTTGAAATTGTAATTATTGTATGAGAAAAAAACTCATAAGAGGCGAACATTAATTAGCCTCCATGCAGGCCATGCTCCTGGCCTGCCCCAAAGCATCTACATAGCTGGTCATTCCTTTGGCCCATTAAGTGTATTTATGTCAGAGAGTGATTTTAATGAGTTTTTGATATTCCTTTATCCATGTGAACCCTCCGCTTGTCTCCCCCATCCGGTTCTTGTCAATTTGAAAATGGCTTTGGAAATGTCAGCCTTGGAGTTTGCTGTCAAACCAACAAAAAGAGACACAGAGACATATAGTATAGTATATGGCCATGTCAGTTGCTGTCAAAGTAATCAGAGTGTGGTTGGACAAATCAAAGCATCCTTACCGAATACATCCATACTGAATACAGAACAGACTGCAGCTGTGAGAATACACGTACATACATATGTATGTGTTGTACATGCTCGTATGTGCTCTACTTTAAAAGGTGATTTCAGGTTCTGGCCATTTACCCGTAGCTGCTATTAGGTCGCCCCCACTCCATCGGCAGCGCGTTTAGCGAAGACAAGCGAAAAGTTTGGGTGGGGGGGGCACAGCAACTTGGGGTTTGTTTTTTGGCTGAGGGCCCTAGGCGTCATCAACGAAAACAAAAGTCGTCTACGGTGGAGGCGCCAAAGCGTAAGACACTCGCACACACACCCACAGAGACAGCACAGCACACTCAACCACAGAGTGAGACCTTCAAGGTCCTTGCAACCTCTGCTGCTGTTGCTTTTTTTTTTAATTTCTTTAAGAGCTAAGCAGAAATGGCGAAATAAGCATAATTCCAGGCGCCATAAAAACAAAAGCACAAGGAACCGCACGAACAAAATAAATTCACACAATTTGAAAAACGCAAACACTCAACACGCTGCCACCCAAGGCTCTGGGCCTCCTGCCAGACTCCATCTGCTGCTGCTGCTCCGATGCTCTGTCCTGCAGCTGTTTTAATGGCTTCCCCACCCCCCCCACTCTATGGCTGTGGGTGGGGGAAAGTTAAGGCACGCGGGCCGTTCAGAGTGCCCCGCATGAGAATGAATTAAAAAAAAATGTTTACGACTCGACCGCTTGATTTTCAGCACATTGGTAAAATAGCCCCGGCCAAAAAGAACTGGAAGAGGGCCATAGCCAAAAGAATGTGCCGGAGCACACACCTTCCCATTCCCATTCCTGCGGCTGCGGCTGTATCCAGAACCCCAGAACCCCCAAAACCGATCCAAGCCGAACCAAACCGAACCGAACCGCACCGCATCGCACCGAGTGTGTGTAAGTGTTTGTGGTGACGGTTTTTTGGGTTCGCTTACATCTCACCCTGGAGATGTGGCCACTGACCAGCCACGGGGATATTTATTGAATTTACTACATATATATGTATGTAGTAATAGTCCAGGTCCAAAAAAAGGTATTAGGGTCATTAAAACTAGCTGTAAAAAATGGACAATACCTATCATTAGATACTTATAATTAATACATAATTGTTTGATAATATATATATCTATGTATATATATTGTATAAACATCCATCGATATGTATTGATTGATATTCTCCTTAGAGTAAGTAGTTGAAGAACATCTTCAATATCCGCAATTTCCAAGTGGTACTCAGCCTTTTGTTCTGTTTCACGTTTGTCTCTCAATTTGTGGGATTTCAGGGGAGAATCAGAGAACAAACGAAGCCAAGTGCTTGGGGCAACCGTCAGTCAGCTCAGACTAATTTTTATATCTTTTACGCTTTTCCTTTTTGCCTTTTCCAGTGGGCCCTAAAGTTTTAATTATTTCATGGCACACTTGAGGGCTTCTTCTGACCGCTCAATGGTCCAGCATGTGCGGTAAATGAGGCTAGAATACAACAGCTAAGAAAACAATTCAATAATTGGCAATCAGAGGGAGAGATAGCAGGCGGAGGGGGAGGGGAGCCAAGGAATAAGCCTGAAAATTAATATCGAGTAACTTCGATGGCTGCCACGCGAACTCGATAAACAACCTAATTACTTTCTTCTGCCGCAGCCACTGCCACTGCCACTGGCACTGCCCCTGCCACTGCCACTGGCACTGCCCCATTCCAGTGATATTGCTCTTTGGCCAGAGGATAATTAGCGGTCAGATGAACTGCGGACCTGCAAATGAATAAATTGTTACAGCGACTGTGTGGCAGGGGGCAGGGGCAGTGCGCTGGAGGTGCAGAAACTCAGCGAAAGTGCCCGCAACCAATTAACGGTCACATAAGCTGACCCCTGTCCAGCGAATGGCTGCCGCGTCGTGTTGCAATTGCAATTGCAGTTTAATTGATCAGAAATGGCTGCCACACGGGGATGCCAACGTATGGGGGGCAAACGAAATGAGACAAAATGTTCGAAGGCATAAGCACCTCAATAAATTCCATGTGCCCCGCGGTGGCGCCTACCACAACTGACAAATTATTAGCGACTTTTGGAGTGGAGCATGGAGCGTGTGGCTGTGACTTTGGCTGGAATTTATGCCAGCCATATTACAGGTGAGAACGGGAAGCACGGCGCGCGAAGCACTCTTCAGCATTCAGTCTATTAAATCAGTTGGAAAAAGGAACTGAACTGAACGAATTATTTATGGGCCGCATTTAGGCAGTGATAAAATATGATAAATGCTCGAGAATCTGCCAAGATCTCTGCTACACAAATGCACCAGTGTCTCCCCTAGAAGAGGAGACTCCGCTTACCCTCTGTTGTCTGCCACATGCATAATTTAAGACAAATTGACTATAAATCAACAGTGCTGTGGCTGTACCTTGGGCAAATAACGCCGAAAAGAGCACCAGAGTCGCCTGCACACGCTTCCATCTGGACACAGGTGCCACAACAACAACAGCACAGCAATAGCATGGAGGCCGCATG
This sequence comes from Drosophila bifasciata, assembly GCA_009664405.1. Taxonomy (NCBI): domain Eukaryota; kingdom Metazoa; phylum Arthropoda; class Insecta; order Diptera; family Drosophilidae; genus Drosophila; species Drosophila bifasciata. The sequence goes on along the minus strand of CM019043.1, from coordinate 9,304,260 downwards.
CCCCATTTTGATGGCTGCAAAACAAGCGCAGGCAGAGAACAGAGCACTGGGACAAAGCCAACAATTTATTTTAAAATGTTTTATAATTGCGATGCCCTGGGTCTAAGCTTGGAGTTCCATGATTCAGGCATACTGCCAGCTGAAAGTAAACCTAGAACTATACTATAGAATAATGAGGTACTTTATCTATAAACCTTTCACAGTTCCAGTTCCTAACCATCTTTTGGTCGAAAAGGATACATTTGGATCAAGCAGAATGGTGAATGTGGTTTGACTTTTGACTCAAATGGTATTCTGGCAATCCACCAGAGAATCCAGACTTCGTCATGCTAAAAGCCTGCCAGAGGTTTCATATGTTTTATATGCTAGTTAAACTGTTTTCGACAGGGAATATAGGATATACATATAGATCGATGTATAACAATGCAGCGATTGGCGGTGGGCAGTGGGCAGTGGACGGTGCAGATTTAGATTTATTTTTGCACAATTTGATGGGGGCCATTGTGGGTTTTATTGTTCTCTGCCGGCAATAAGCCTTGTTTTTCTGGTTGCAATTGTTTTAGGGCAACGTATAAATCTGCTGCGAAAATACGTGGAAATGAGTTTTCAATGCGAAGTGAAGCACGTGTTCCAGCCGTGGAAGTGGCACGGCCGTGGCCGTGGTCCACCTGCAGCAGATGCGGTTCCAAGCCCTGAATGCAATTAATCACGATGGCAACCCTGCCGCGGACCAAAATTCAATTTTCAAAACTAAACAGCCATAGTGGTACGGTACTCCTCCCCCTCTACACCCCTTGCCAGCAGCTCGTCGAGGACCATCAGCTTGCCTCGTTTGCCTCTCACGAGTCAGGCAAATGTCTGAAGCCGCTAAATATGAACGCAGTTCCTCCGGCCCATCCTCCTTCCTGCTCTTCTCTGCTCTGCTCCTCTTCTCACGCACTTGAGTGGGTGAAGCACCTTTTAGACAGCGCCATGGCACTTCATTTTGCGCACTTTTTAGCAGTCGCAAAGCCAGGCCAAAGCCAAGCCAAGCCAAACCCGGCCAAAAACCAAGCCAACCCAACCCAACACAGGCCAGACCAGAGACTGAGCGGGGGGCTAAGATGCTGGCGCGTCAGTCAAAGTGCAAGTGGCACTTGTTGCCTCTCCAAGCGTGCGGGCACAGAAAACGGAAGTTGCCGCAGAGCAGAGCAGAACTAACGGTCGTGGCCCTGCCACAAGCCACTCCCCAGTTTATGGAGATTGTTTGAGCTTTTCATTCTTGCTGCTCCCACTCCTCCTCCGGCTCCTCCTCATCGCTGAAGAGCTAAACCCTAATTGCATCTGTGTACGAATTTTGGGGGCCAGAACCCATTTATGTCCAAACTCCAAAGAGTTGGATGTGGTTTTCCCCCAGGTAAATTTTGAGTTGGCCAAACAAACAGACAAACAACTCATGTGTCCGTCCCAATCTGTCTCTGGCCCTGTCTCTTTACCCCTCTGCCCGTCTCGCTCTGCCCCACTATCTCTGCTCAAAGGAATTTCCGGAGAAAATTGCATGCACATTCTGCTGACAACAAATGAAAAGCCAAAGCGGTACCCGAGACACTTGACTGAAGACTGAAGTTTGGGTCTGGGTCTGGTTCTGGTTCCGTTTACTCTACAAATTAAAAGTTCGGGCTGGCCGAAAAGAGCGGCCCCAAAGAAGCTATAAATCGTACTCGAATATATAACTAGAATGTCAGATGGCCGGAATACCCATGGCCCTATGGCCCTGACTAGACCAAGGATAAGGGCCATGGAGGGAGTACCCTGTAGGCCATCGTATGCCTCTGCCCCCCATTTTTCTGCATTCTGTATATTTTGCAATTTCCCTGGGGAAATTTATGCAAATAAAATAAGGAAATAAAATTTACAATTTCAAGTGCACAACATTATTTTGGCTCATGCATTCAGTCAGCCTCTCATTCAGTCATTCATTCATTCACCCATTCGTTCATTTATTCGTTCAGTTGATTTGGTTACGTACGGATGAACCTCGTGCCTCCTTCGCACTTCTCCGGGAAGTGGAGAATCCTATGCCAAGGCCGACTAGAACAGCCTGTCAATGGCATTAAAATATCTTGAGAAATAACGAAAAGAAACTACACACTACGTGTCTATGTATGTATCTGTCGGCCCGTCTAGACTGTGACCTTTATACACCAAAACAATAGTTACGCAATCGTTTGGATGGCCCTTAAGAACAGAACTTTAATTGCTTCGAGGCAGGAAAAGTTTTTTAATCATGAATTTGCACATTTTGCAGATGGGCGGCCCCCCCCGTAATGGGTGTGGGGTATTTTTAGACGCACAAACCAAACCCATACCTATCTACACACACACACACATGGCGTTCATTCTCTACCGGAGACCTTGGTCTCCATCGAAATGGATTAGAAACAACTTTGTCTGCGCCAAGAGAGTATGCAAAATTATTGAAATTGAGCATTCAATTTATTTGCAAATGGCTTGGCCATATATATTCATCCGAACGAACAGCTTTTGCCTTGTTTTTCCGTTTTCCGTTTTTAGGATTTTGTTTTTTTTATGCCACAAACACACACACACATAGACAAGCTCATGTGCGAGGCTGATGGCTGGGTGGCTGAAGGGCGGAAGGGTGGAAGGAGCGCAAAAGTTTAAGGATAACTGAAATGTACGCACGAAGGCGCCAACATCTATTAAGCTCCAATGGAGAGTATAATACGTTATACATATCCAATATACATATATCCAAGCATAACTTTCACCATCATGAGGCAGCTCTGTGTGTGTATGTGTGTGTGTGTGTGTGGGGGGCAACACAATCAATAATTATTTCCATATCATTAGATGCCGGATCGGAAAATGAAATGCAAGAGCAAAACAAAAAGTCGTAGATTGTTATACTGCTACGCTGCTATATTGGTTTATGAATCGAACCCCTACCAGCCAGCACCACCCACACCCACACAAGCCCAACTCGTATCCATCAACTCTAAATTGGAAAATTTTTGTTTTTCCGTTATGCTGGCTCCGCCAGCTGTTCCTGCAAGTTGGCTAAAACAATCACAGGAATTTGTTTGCCTGAAATTTGATTCTATTAATTTAGCCGAAAGTGCCAGTTTTCGAACACAGGGGAACACACAAAGCTGTGTGGGTCGTGGGCTGCCAATGAAGCCATCTACTTACTCTATGGGCTCTGGAATATTCATAGGAATATTCAAGGTTCAACTAAATTCCCCCTCACATATGAGGAGCTGCTGGCTGGGCGCCCCCATTCAAGAGTTGAAAGTGTATGCGAACCGACCAAATTAAGTTCATTTCCAATTAAGGCAAATGCAGCAAGAAAAGCGAAAAGAAAACGTATAAATATAAGGAGAAAAGGAGAGTAGACCACACCATAGACAAATGTTAGTCCAGACTCTACGACACTGTGTACTGTGATGGGTAATCAACAAACTCTTCCCCCTTTGGCATCGTCTTTGGCTTCTTTCTCTTTGATTTTTCACTCCTCATCTGCTTTTCAGATCCATTTATTCCCTATATCTTTGATCATTAAAGGTGAGACAAAAACGGAGGCTTATCGAAAGTCCAGCATACCGGATTAACCTTTGAGTTACCTGTAAAAAGAAACAAAAAAATAAAGGGAAACCCAGGGAAAAGCCATAAAAACAAGTGAGGAAAACACGTGGCAGCTGGCAGCGAGAAAAACAACCTTCGCCAAAGGTGAGAATTTTCTGTACGGTGTGTGCGTGCGTGTGTGAAGCGCTCTCAAGAGGCGACAAATATGCACAGAGACCAGCCCCCCCCCTCACGGAGTGAACACACCTGTTTACACATTAAAGCTGATTTGGCAGCTGATTAAAAATGAATGGCCAATAGAAGCGGCAAAGACAACAACAACAACCAGGAGACAATGCGGCGTATACGCAATGTCATACATTGTTCATGGCGAATAGTACTCCTTGCATTGGCAGTGGGTCGACAAATTGCAATTATACTCGCAACAATGGACACGGACACGAACACTTGTAACACTAACAGGAGGAGGGACTAACTGGACTACTATTCAATAATTAATAAACGAGCGAGCTCCTTGTTGTTATGGGTGTGTATGGGGGGGGTAGTGCACTTTGACCCAAATTAATCAAGTTTGATTTATGAAAGAGCTGCGAGAGCTGCAGTTGACGTTGCCTGGCACCCGACCCAAGTCCCAGTCGCAGGTCCCAGGTCCCAGTCACACAAGAGTCACCTTTAATTGGGCCAGGGCAACATAGCCATTCGTTTGGCAAGAAAAACAGTGAACGAGAACGGCAGGGAGGAAGCCGAGTAAAAGGTAAGGAGGCAGCGGGCAATTGCACTCTGCTCTTCAGGCCCGATTAAGGTATATTGGAGGCAGAGGATACGAGTACGAGTAAACGAGTATACGAGGAAACAGAGGAGAACGAGGAGACAGAGGTAAAGGTAAAAGAATAATTGTATGTATAAATAATTGATGGCAATAAACGGAACGAAACGGAAGCAAAAACTCAGCGAGTGAGCTGTGGTGAGGGGGGTTGTGGGTGGGGTAGACTGTGCAAGGGAAACCACAAATGAGCGTCATTGAGTGTCGATGTAACAATTGTTTCGCATTTGCTTTAGTGGTCCTCCCCCGCCCCACCAAAAGGTTGCCTATTAGGAGGGGAACGAAACAGTGGAGACTCGCCCCAAGTGGATCATTTGGAGGGTGATTTGGCAGGTTGTTATCCATGGGATGGAGACCCCACTGTAGCGCATTAATGCCACTATATAAACAATGCATTGAATCCCTCATTGCTTTAATTGACAACATCGTTTGCAGCTCGTATACGCCATCATTTATGCATGTGCCAATTTTCCCCCATTGTAATTACATTGTAAATTTTACCCACTCCGCACAGGAGGGGTAACAATGTATGTATGTACATACATACATACAACACCCAACAGGCCATAGAAGCAGCAATGAATACAACAAACAAAAAAACAAACTTCTCTCCTTGACTCGACTCCCAAGAAGCTGTTGGCGACAAGCTTGTAAAACTGTAGATACTTACACCGTAGCAATAGAAAACCACACACAAAATACACATCGACACGCACACACACACACACACAGACAGCAGTTATTGTATGTGGGCGTGGCCATGTCATTAGAAGCGCGCCGCCTCACACACACACACACACACAAGCTCCTTCGCACTGGCACTGTGCACTTTGCTCGCGTAAGACAAAACACAAACACTCTGAGATTCAATTGCAACGCTGGCAACACTGGCACTGCAACTGGCAATCCCCCTCCCATTTGCAGCTGGGAAAAACTTTCGGCAGCTAGTGCCAAAAATTTAAGAGCGAGCATAAAAGGCCATGGAAATGGCCACGCACAAGTTAACAATCATTTAATTTGCATGTTTCAAAAAACAATTTCAACCCGCTGCTACTACTACGAGTATGTCCACTGATAAACTGCTATTGCCGGCTAGTTCTAATTGGGAATCGAGAATAATGGCTCCCGAATGGCATGGCAACTAAGTATATATATTTGAACGGGTTGAACAATGATCAATTTGCATTCCCGAAAAAAAGTTATTTCTACACTATGTATATAGTACACCTGAAAGTTTAGCAAACAGACCGACTATTGCAATTAGTTTCCCGGGTAATTAGTTCCATGGAAGTGCAGTTTTTAGTCAAAGTAATTAGTTCGAAAACAATTATACGGTTCACTTAATTGTAAGCTACATTCCAAATGAATTGTTCAAAGGTCTAGACAGCGTTAGCTATAGTTCCAGAATACCCTCTATGTTGCATGGGTAATGGTAATGCAGCCGAAAATCGCTATCCATCTCCATGTAATTTCATTGAATACTCAGCACTTTATTTACCCGATGCCCGCTCGCTCTTCAGACCTTCAGTTCATTATGGCTTCCAATGTGAATTCCACCAGTGCGCCTAGGCGCTATTTTTCGATTTTCCACTGGCTGCTGGGCGGTGGTGGGTGGTCAGTGGTGGGGCGGGTGTTTGCGCGCAGAGGAACTGCATTCATTTCATTTTGATGTGGCCCGAATGTGGTCGTTTTATGAGGGGGTTTTGGCAGGAGATTCCTAAATACAGTATGTACCCAGTATATATATGTACATATACCCAATATGAGTACATTAGATAAATGCTGAAACGCTTTTGACGATCCGCAGAGCAGGGCGGTAGCTGCTCCTACACTCGAATTTACAATTTTCATTTCATTTTCATTATAATTGCATGATGAATGGGGAACAAGTGCGAGTGGCGTTGTTATTGTGGCCAAGGTTCAGCACTTTTTTTGTTTGTTGCATGCGACATGGATAGGTTTTAGTGCTGCTGTTGAATTTCGATAAAGTTGCGGCTAGCAGAGGCATAATTAATGGCCATCAAATGGTCATCGCATACCCATTAATTAGTGCAATGCCCAAACAGATCGCTTTCAAATGTCACGCAGCAGTCCCACTACTTCATATATACATATGTATTTCCTACTTGTAGCGTTATTATTATTATTATTATTATTATTATTATTTTTATGGTTATGGGGGTCATCAGCAGAACATGCTGCTACCCATCAAATGGGATGGAATTGGATGATTCAAACTTCTGTTTCATTTTTTTTTTCTTTTTTTTGTTGGTATTTGAATTTAGTAACTGATACGCACAACACACACACACACACATATAGAGGCTGTGGGGTCCAGCAACAGGAGATGGAGCATAGCCATCCAGGGGATGGCATCGTTTGTTGGCAAAATTGCCACAATAAATGCCAAAATGTGATTGTGCTTTAATAGTGCCGCTTCGACTTCGCCATCGACTTCGACATTGACTACGACTTTGGCTTTGACTGCCACAAGAAACACTCACATGAACTCATACACATACACACACACTCATACACATTCACTCGTATGTATGTGTCTGAACATTTATCAAATGTGCGTGGGTGCCGGCCATATGGGGTGCCTGCACTAGACGGCACGTGCCAGTGCGAAAAAAAAAAAGGTCCCGGCTCTGACATTCTGGGCAACGAAAAAAAAAAAAAAAACTCCTTTGACGCCTCCTTTGCCTTTCGGTGACCGAAATGGTGGCGCCTACATCTCCAATATCTGTGTTCCACATTTTCTCGACTTTAAGTGGCAGCATACATATGTATGTGTGATTTTGTGTGTGTGTGTGTGTGTATGTATGTATATGCAACTTTAATAGACTTTGTGACGAAAGGAATTCACATCCAACATGCAGCCTGTACTCAGGACAGCTGTCCTTCAGTGTTAGCTGCGACAAAGGCAGCTTTGTGCATACACAAAGAAACATTCACACTGAGCGTAAAGAGTAGTAGCTATTCAAGACAAAAGGAAACCATTTCTTTTCTTCAGTGTATGTGCTTTACTTAGCTTGAAATTTCTTTCTTGCTGGAAAAAGTCTTCCCTATGCTGACATCATTAGCCTTGGGGTAACGCGAAAGAGCATCCATCTGTCGTGTGTTTTTTTTGTTGTTTTCCACTGCATTTTTAGCTAGCAGTCATGTTTTTTTTTTTGTTTTCTTGGCTCTTTCTACGAATGTCGGCTGTCAATATCCATTGTGGTGCTCATATATGGCTCTTGTCTACCAAATTGGTTCAGTGGATTAGTGGTGCGGCTCTATGTACATGTGTGTGTGTCTTTTGTATGTGTGTGTGTGTGTGTCCATGGCTGTCATTGTGTTGGTAAACGAGCCAGTCACATGACTTTGACAGCAACAAAATGGCGATCCACTCTAGACAACTCTCTCTCTCTCTCTGTGTCTCCCCAAAACGTTCTGTGAATATGTGTTGGCTCGTTCTTTAAGTGGCACGGGCAGCACAACAAAAGAACGGAAATAGTGGACTTCCGCATCTATCAAAATCGAAATCGAAATCTATCAAAATCTCGCTTGTGTGCACAATGAATGAATCAAGCTGACTTTGGCTTTAAAAGGCTTTCGCCTTAAATGAAACGAAATGAAATCGAGGCTCCAGTTCACGCTCCATTCCATCTGCACAATTCACACACAGCCGTGTTAATCCGCACTAATTTGTTGGCCATAATTCACTCCACCCCACTCTCGCCAGCCGCAGCCGCAGTCGGAGCCAGCAACCAAAAGCAGAACCAGAACCAGAAGAGTCAAAACCATTGAGAGGGCCAAGACCAGCGCTAAAACATTTTCAAGCTTTCACCTTCATCCCTTCGTCCCTTTTGCCCAATTTTCGTTTTTGGACCTCGAAGACCTCGGTTAGTTTTCCCATTTGCAGTGTGATGGAT